>CM071933.1:18434105-18827935 GCA_016081115.2 Rehmannia glutinosa | reverse complement strand
TTGAATCCTATGCCCTGCCTTATCTCCACACTCTTTTTGGCTCATAATAAGGTCATCCAATGATTTAGATGCCTTTTGTAAATGATGCAATCACATTTTTGAGATCATTTTCCCTTTTTTCTCAGAAAGCAGCCTATCTCCACACTCTCCGGGCCGTTTTCCCCTCATTTAATAGTGTGAGGATTTAATGTGCTCAAAGTCTTTCATCATTTTGCCTAATGAATCATAAAGAAGATGGGGTGATGAAGTTATGTGTGTGTGCGTGTGTGTGTCACAATCACTATCACTAGAATCGAGTGAGATGAGTTAGAGTGTACCTCATCTTCTGGTCGTTGATCTTGTTCTTTAGCCATTAAATGATCATCGCTTCTTCTTCGTAATCACTGAGTAGTCGCCTTCACTACTTTCTCAGCCACGCTTCTTTAGACTTAGCTTGTCTCAAATAGCCTCCTCTGCAGCCAACATAGCCTTTTTTTCTTTCCTCGCTTTCTTTTCAAGACTCTTCTTTCTTTGAAGACTCTTCTTTCTTCTTCATTCCCCGTATTTATCACTACAGATATGGACAACAATATAAAGTGTCCCTGGTTGCTTCATGCAGCAACACAGTTCTCACTCTTGGTCGCCTTCCGCTTTTAAGCATTTCCGCCTGGATATTCAATCTTTGATGCTCACTTTCTTGGGTGGCCTATCTTCCTTGACTTGGAGGGAGCCAATGTCTCCTGAGGATTCACCTTTGTTTCTTTTGTAGTTCTTGTTGAAGAACTTGTCGAATCTTTTAACCATCAAGGCAATTTCCTCCTGGTCAATAACTTCCTTGACCTCACCTCTTCCCCATCCTTGACTATATGCTGGGCACCGCTTTCTGGGCATCCGTCTCCTCTGATCTTTTTCTCTTTCAAACTCGTAGGCTTTTGAGGTCCGAGAATAGCTTATGATTAGATGTTGTTGTGAGGTTCATTGAATGTCTCTGTGGCCATGACCTTCATTTCCCATTCAACGAGGCTTTCAATCTTCATACACATTTCTTCCTCGTATATTCTTTCCTGTTGATGATAGTTCATTGTAATTTCAGCTGAATCGAGCATCCACTGGGATCCAAGGTTTTACTCAAAGCATTTTAAAAATTTTCAAATTTTTGTACAAAGAACAGACAATTTGTTTTCATTAATTTGCTCGCATCCTTCACAAATTAAAGTTAATTTATGCCGATTTGTTTTGCAATTTGACAAGATTCGACTTTTGTTGAACATTGCTTTGTCCAAGGTTTTGTAACGTATGTCCTTGGCCACATTGTCCAAGTTGAATCTTTTTCTGCCCCTCGCTTGTCCATTCACCTCTTGGTTTCAACCAGGGTCGGGTCTTTCTTCAAATGCAGCCTTCTTCTCCTTCACCAAGGTCCGCTTCCTCCGCATACCGTTTCACTTTTAGATTTGCAGCGCCCATCCTCTATCACTATCCACAATTCATCATGTAAAGCAGATAGATGAGCCTCGCATGCTAATTTTCCACCATCAAATTCCTCAATAGTGAACATATGAATGCGTGTCAAATTTGCTTCCATGATAAAAACTTTGGCCGATAAAGATAACTTTTTTAGACTTTTGTTAATTATCGCTTGATAGTAAATTATCAAAGCCAGATATAAAGTATGTGTGCGTAAATAAAATGCTGAAATGCAAATGACACAATAATTTTTATAGAGGTTCAAGATGGGGTAATTCTTCTACTCCTCTCTTCTCCAACTCCCGGAGGAATCCACTAAGTAATGATCAATTTACAAAGTGGTTATCACCCGTGATACATGTCTTGGTCACACAACCGACTTGCTCCTTTGGGACTCACCGAGATGACTTGATCACACACCGCTTCTCGTCCGACTCCAGCCTTCTTCTCACAGTGGCTGCCTGCCTTGCTACTCACCTTACTTTCTCTCAAGCTTCTTGGATTTGATCACGAAGCCCCAATAACTTGAGATTGGTCTGACTAAACTTCCCTACAATCCTCCTAGGAAAGTAGACTCTTTTGATTCTTCAAAAGTTTCCTCTTCAAATTTGAAGTTGTCTTTCCTTCACCACTAGTGTTGGATCAATTTTCTTTGAGATTTAGGCTTGACGATTTTGCTTGAATAATTTGAGAATATTTTGCAAAGTTACAAGATAAATATTGCTTGTTATCTCGTGTGCAAGGTCTCGTAACCTTTTCAAAGTGATTCTCACTTTTATAGTGAACTTTCAAAATCAAGCTGAAGAGATAGGCCGATTTTCAAAAGTCACTTGTGTTCGTTGGCTTATCTTTCTCGGTCTTCAATCTTGAGATGTGACCTTTCCTCATATTAAATGAATGTCCAAATTTTTCGTGTTCTCAACACGAGGTGCAAGGCTTCCCTATCGGCTTATTCTTTTGCACGCTCGACTCGAGCACTTTAAGACATGGCAAAGATGGAAGTATTACTTATTTAAGTAATGTTTCGACTTTTGTGCAACGGATTCTTTTAAGTTAACTCCTCTTTTGCAATGCTTTTTTCCCCTTGTGACTTGAGTCCGCCCCAATGATTGAAAGACTATATGTCACTTCAACTTGACTTGCTTTCGGGCTGACTTAATCGACTTCTTTCTCACAAATGCCTCACGTACCGATACTCCTTCGCCGAGTCCTTGGTCTTCTTCTCTGGCCATACTCATTGTTCCTCTCATGAGTCTTCTTCACATCTTCAAACACTTCTTGTATTTCCAGCATAATGATTGATCACCTTATTCAAATTCCTATCTATTACAATAAGAATTACAAGAAAAATGGGGTGCCAAATCTTCTAATCTAAGTTTTACATGACATTCATCAAAATCTAAACAATAAATTTCCCAACACGTGCAAAGAATGTATGTGTATTTACATCAATGATTTTGTATGTTTACAATTAGTATTTTGTACATATAGAGCACTTATTTTGTATGACATTCTCATATAACAATAATAAAAAATTTACTAATATGCTAATTTAGAATAAGGATATTGCATGTATAGTGTTGTTAATGTGTATAGGTAGAATAAAATATTGAAAATATGAGAAATTGTATACATAATACTTATTAACGTTCGCGTGTATAGTTTCCATATTTATATGTTAGAATTTTATTGTTTAGATTTTGATGAATGCCATGTAAAACTTAGAATAGAAAGTTGGCACCCCACCTGTCAGTAAAGTGTATTGTAACAATTAGAGCCGGCCAAGCTGAGTTAAGTCACCACGCCTAACATGCAAGAAGACAATCAAGATTTGAAGGAAAACTCACGAGAGACAAAAAGTACGGCAAAGAAGAGCGACAGAACTCGATCAAGAAGCAACCGAGATGCAAGCTGAGTGGAACATCACCAAGTCAACTCAAGAGAAGCCAAGTTCAAGTTGAAGTGATGTAAGAGTCATCCACGATTGGAAGTCGACTTCTAAGTCACCTGGGAAAGCAAGGAAATGCAACAAGTCGTGATAATCAAAGAACCGCTGTACGTAAATCAAGAGATTTACTTAAACAAGTAATATCTCCATACCACCTTTCTTGAGTGCCAATCCTTGCCGCATAAAAAATGAACCAATGGGAAGCACTACACCGTGTCGTAACTCAAAAGGTGATAAAACAATTCATACGAGGAAATGGCAATTCCAAGAACCGCAAGCCAACGATCGCAAAGTGACTTTCAAAAATGAGCCTATCTCTTCAACGGGCAAATTTTTTGAAAGTTCACTATAAAAGGCCGAGGAGTTTGTTTGAGAAGGAGGATGAATGACACACACGTGAGATATACAAGCTTATCAAAAACTGAAACATTCTCAATCCTCAAGCCTACATTTCAAGTACATCAATCCAACACTTACCTCGTGAAGGAAAGAGAACTTCAATCAGATGAAGAGGAAAATATCAAACAAGGGGTCTACATTCCAGAAGGATTGTAGAAAGGTTCATGGTCAACCAAGTCTTAAGCTTTTGGAGGGCTTCGTGATCAAATCCAAAGTGCTTAAGCAAGTGAGTCGTAGTAGCAAGGCAACTGCCTGTGAAGAAGCTGAGTCGCATTTGAGAAGCCACCGAGTGATCAAGGCGCCTCCATCGAGTCCCAAAGGATCAAGTCGGGCTGTTGTGATCAAGACTTGTATCTGGACTGTACCACTTTGTAAACCGATCATTACCTAGTGGATTCCTCCAGGAGTTGGAGAAGAGAGGAGAGAAGAATTACCCCATCTTCGAACCTCTATAAAAATTTTATTGTGTCATTTACATTTCAAAGATTTAAATTCCCGCACTTTTAACTCGCTTATATCTCATGATAAATTTGCTATCCATTTGATAATTTATAAGTACTAAATCAAGTCAGAAAACTTGCTTAATCAAACTTAAGGGTGTTAAGTCTTCCGCTGAAAACAAAACCACAAAGTTGAGTCAAATTATAGCCAACAAATTGAGTTACTTCTATTAACAAACAAATTTGAGTCTCTGTTGAGCGATTAACTCCCACCGAGTGACTAATTCGACTGTCCATCAAGGACACAAAGTAGAACTCAGAGATTTAAAAGGACTAAATCGGGGGGAATCGTAAGGTTTATTCAACCCCCTTCTAAACCTTACACTTACACCCCTTGGGACCTACAAGTGGTATCGTGAGCGGTTGGTTCATTGAACCCTCCGCACTGGTTATCAACTAGATCTCCAAACTTTTCAAAGTCTGCTTTAGTACTTAAGATTTCAAAATTCTTTTCTATCATTAAAAGTTATTATCATGGAAGCAAATCTAACACGCATTCCTATGTTCACTATTGAAGAATTTGATGATTGAAAATTCGTATGCAGTGCTCATCTATCAAAGATTACATGATGAGATGTGATAGTGATAGAAGATGGGCCTCCGCAAATATTAAGAACACAATTTAAGAGTTGCAAACAAGGAGAAGAAGATGTCATTTGCATCACCATGGTTGAAAACCAAGAACCGAGTGGACAAATGATGACATGTAAAAGGTACAACCTCGACAATGTAGCCAAGGACATCCTTGCATAAAACCTTGACAAGGCCATGTTCAATAAAGTCAAATCTTGCAAACGGCTAAGGAAATCGATGTTCGATATTGATTTGTGAAGGCTCGAGCAAATCAAAGAAAACAAACTATCGCTGGTCAGACAAAAATTTGAGAACTTCAAAATGATCTCGGAGAAAACCTGGATCAACTGGATGCTCGATTTACGTAAAATCACAAATGAGCTGTCAAGACTTGGAAAGGAATATACACAAGGAAATGTGTATGAAAATCCTAAAAGTCTTCCAAATGAATGGGAAACGAAGGTCATGGCACCGAGACATTCCATGGACCTATCAAAGACATCCAACCATGAACTATTCTCGCACCTCAAAGCCTACGAGTTTGAGCCGAGAAGAAAAGACTGGAAAGAGACAAAATTGCACCCAAAACAAACGCCTAATGGTTAAAGATGGGAAGAAAGTCGAGGTCAAAGGTCGGTCATTGACCCGTAAGAAATAGCCCCGATGGTCAAAAGATTCAACAAGTTCTTCAATAAGAACTACAAGAAAGGAAAGGGTGAATCCTCCGAAGACACTTTTCACCCTCCTCCAAATCAAGGGAAGACAAGCCAACCAAGAGAACAAATCATCAAATAATTGAGTATCAAAGGGCCGACAACTCAAGAATGGAAAGAGTCGATCAAAAGGTCTGAATATCTATGTTGAACCGTAGACAACCAGGTCACTATGCCATGGATTGCCCATATCATGTAGTCGCAAGACAGTGGATGAAGAAGAAAAAGAAAGGTCTTCAGAGAAAGAAGACAAGAAAAGAAAAAGGCAATGATGGTCAGAGAGACCGCCGAAATCGCTTAAGTCAAGAGAGACAATTGATTCGAGAGCAGCAGAAGTCGACTACTCAAGTGACTCAAGAAGAAGCCCCGATCCGCTTGATGGCCAAAGAACAAGATCAAGAAGATGAGGTACAATCTAACTCAACAAACTCGTACACTAGTGATAGTGATCAGACACACACACTTCATCACCCACGATCTTTATGATTCATTAGGCAAAATGATGAAAGATTTTGAGCACATTAAAACCTCACACACACTATTGAATGAGGAAAACAAATTTACTCAAAAGTCAAAACTCAAAGTCGACTAAGAGCCGAGTACTCTAAGTCAAATAGTCATGAAAATGAAAGTTTAAAGGCCGAAAATGCTAAATTAGTAGCAGAGATTGTCATTATAGAAAAGAGGGAGAATGACCTCAAGAATGTTATCGCCTCATTCACTAAGGCATCTAAATCATCGGATGATCTTATTATGAGTCAAAGAGAATGTGGAGATAAGACAGCTAGATTTAATTCCTCTATGTCATGTCAAACCTCAAGAGTAATTTTGGAAAAGGATCTTCAAGTCATGAAGAATCAAAATCCAAAACTCTAAATGTTGCACACACATTCACTCCAAAGCACAATACTAAGCAAACCGGTCTTGGTTACAAAGGAAAAGGAAAATAAAACACCTGAGTGTGTCCGAAGGATAGCCGAGAAGAGATTCACTGAGTCCTCAAAGAAACTCCAAACAGAAAATACTCAGAAAGAAGAAGCGTTTAGCTACCAAAACCCTTAAAATCCATAAAAGAAATACATATAATGGGAATGGTAGAAAATATCCAAGCCAAACCGATTGAATAATGTGAACTATCACCTCAGACTTATGGAATACAAGCCCAAATGGCAAAGGCCTAACTCAAGAAAGGCCATTCCAAAAGCATAAGAGCTTTCATCAAAGACACATATGCACCTGGCACTACACTCAAAAACACCACAATTACCCAAGGAAGGCAATTGCTAAAACATACATGCAGCATACAGACAAAAGAGACAAATTGTATGAACCTAGAATCCCCAAGCAATTTGCCAGATTAATTATGATTATGGCATCGATAGATGGCAACCCCTTTAGTCAAATCATTTGGCTATAAAGTTGGTGGATCATCTTATAACTCTAACCCCTCAGACCTGCATAAGCATGGGTACCTAAAACTTAATTTCTTGATTGCAGTTCAAGGAAAAATGAGTGCCAAGGAATCGTACATGGATAGTGGTCGTTCCGCATATATGACAGAAATAAAAGAAATCACAAAATTCAAGGAAGTTAAAGGAGCAAAAGTCATATTTGGAGGAAATGAAGCTCCAGTGAAATAAGAGGTATTGATCCATCAAGAGGAATGGATTAGAAATCACGATGTTGCATATGTTGAAGGACTAAACTTCAATCTACTAAGCATCAATCAACTTTGTGACAAGGGCTACAATGTTGGATTCAACATGGGCATATGCCAAATCAAAGATATTGAATCAAATGAAGTGGTGTCGCAAGGATGTAGACAAAAAAAATATGTATGTAGTGGATTGGTCAACCGCAACACCCAAGACTCCTGCTTACTTGCAAAGAGCACAAATTGATCAAGTCATGGTCGGGGCACAAAAAAAGCCGAGTCATCCGAATTTCAAAACGATCAACAAACTTGCAAGAAGTCATCTTGTGGAAGGACTTCCACTCAAGATATACAAGAAGGAGAGTATATGTGATGATGTCGAGGGAAAATAAATCAAGTCGCCATTTAAAGAAAAGACATGCCCATCCTCAACAAGAATATCGCACCGCTTCATACGGATCTATTTGGCCTGAACCGCCAAAGATAAGTGGAAAGAAATACACCTTGGTGGTAGTAGATGACTACTCAAGATACACATGGACAATTTTCATGTGTAAGAAGAAAGAAACTCTACAAAAACTACCACACCGATGAAGAGGATTCAAAACGAGAAGAGTCAAACCATTATCAAAATAAGATCGTGACAGAGGAACCGAGTTTGTAAATGGAATAATAACTCAAGATTGTATTGAAAATGGTATCGGTCATGAACTATCACAGCAAAGCGACTCCACAAACAGAATGGAGTTGCAAAAAGAAGAATGTAACCCCAAAGAAGCAAAGAAGACCATGTTAGTCAAGCAGGTTACCAAAAAGATTTTGGGTCAAGCAATCAACACAAATTTGCTACACCCAAAACAGACGTGTATGATAAATAGACAAATTTACAAAGACTCCTATGAGATCCGGATCGAAGAAAACCAAATGTTGCATATTTCGTAATATTTGATGCAAACGCTTCATCCACAACAACGGCAAAGACAATCTAAAGGCTTTCGATGCTAAAGTCGATGAAGGTATCTTCAGATACTCAAATAAAAGCAAAGCCTACGTAATACTCAACAAAAGAACTATGGTCACAGAGGAATCCATTCATGTAGTATTCGATGAGCCAAATATAAATGGAGAAGACATTGAAGAGTCACCGATAAGTCAATCATCCAACCATACGTAAGAGTCCCTATGTCAAGCCAAGCCGAATTATCAATTCGTAAGAAGATGAGATAGTCAATCTCAAAACGGCCGAAAATTTGCAGCTAAGTGATTACGAGAGAGCGACTACAAAGAACACAAACGCAAGTCGATCAACCTCCTAACTTACTCCAACCTCGATGTAAGATGGCCGAGAGACCATCCACCGTAACTTGTCATTGGAGATATAAGAGAAGGTGTCAAGACAAGATCTAGAACTCAACAAGAAACCATGTTCACATGCTTCATCTCACAAATTGAGCCCAAAGATGTGTCACAAGCATTGATGACACACATTGGATTCAGCTATGAAGAAGAGTCAATCATTTGAGAGAAATAAAGTATGGGAATTAGTGCAAAGACCCATACATCAAAATGTCATTGGAACCAAATGGGTGTTCAAATAAGATGAACGAGGAAGGTTCTGTGGTAAGAAACAAAGCAAGATTGGTAGCCAAAGGATACCGCCAAGAAGAAGGAATAGATTTTGATGAAACATTTGCCCTCGTAGCAAGATTGAAGCTATAAGATGTTTCTTGCCTATGCAACTCACAAGAATTTCATTGTATATCAAATGGATGTAAAAAGTGCATTTCTAAATGGCTTATTGGAAGAAGAAGTGTATGTTGAACAACCTCCGTGATTTGAGCAAAGACTCTTGGAGACAAGGTATACAAACTCAAGAAAGCCCTCGTATGGATTGGAAGCAAGCACCCGTGAGCATGGTATGATACTCCACAATTCCTAATCGAAATGGATTCACAAAAGGAAAAGTAGATAGAACACTTTTCGTAATTCAAGACAAGAAGAGTATACCGCTTGTTCAAATATATGTGGATGACATCATTTTTGATCCACTAACAAAGAGTCAGGTGAAAAATTTTCAAACCTCATGCAAAGTAAATTTGAAATGAGCATGATGGGAGAGCCGACATTCTTCCTTGACTTCAGTGAAACAAATTAAGGATGGAACCTTCATAAGTCAAACAAAATACACCGAGATTTAATGAAGAAATTTGGTATGGAGGAGAAGTCTTCTGTAAAAATACCAATGAACACATCAAAAATGGACATGGATGCGATGGCAAGCTCAGATCAAACAAGATACGAGCACTTATCGATCATTGCTCTATCTCACAAAGAAGCAGCGTACATCACCTTTTGCACAGTAGGTGTATGTGCAAGATTTCAATCCGCTCCAAAAGAGAGCCATATGACAAAGCCTAAGAGAATATTGAGATACTTAAAAGGAAGCCAAGAAGTAGGCCTATGGTATCCAAAGGAAGGTGGATTCAAGCTAATTGGCTATTCGTGATTCGACTATGCCGGGATGCAGATGCGATGGACAGAAGAGTACTTCGTGCACATGTCAAAATGCTAGGAAACAGACGGTTTCCTGGTTTAGCAAGAAGCAAAATTCAATAGCCACCTCTACAAAATTGAGGCAGTAATACATAGTCATGGCAAACAAGTGCTCAAGTCCTATGGATGAGACAAAGAAATGAGAGATTATGAAGTTGAAGAAAAAGAAATTCCAATCATGTGTGATAACACAAGTGCAATTGCAATCACTCATAATCCTCGTGTTGCACTCAAGAACAAAACATATTGATGTCGATATCACTTCATAAGAGACCATGTTGAAAAGAAGGACATCATCCGAATATATCTCAACCGATAAACAACTAGCCGACATCTTCACAAAACCATTATGTGAGTCAAGATTTGAAGAACTCAAACATGAGTTGGGGCTAATTGAGCTAAGCCGAGACACAAGAATCAAAGAAAAGAAATGGAACAGAAAGAAGGTGAAAAAGAGTCAAAACAAAAATCACCAAGAAATCACCAGACGGAAAGTCACTTATACCAAGTCACCGATAGCCGAGTCACTAAGAGAAATGTGAGAAGCAGAGTTAAATCAGCCTAAGAGATAAGTCAATAACTTATGAGCAAAGTGATAAAACGCAAATGCTTTGACTTAGCGGAATGTTTTAAGAAACACGTCAAAGATAATGATGATGTGTACAGTACATAAAGCCGCACACCAAGCCTATGATTGGATATAAATGCTGCCGCATTAAATACGAGACATGAATCAAGCTTCAATATGCGTGTGAAATCCAAGCCGTTGATTTCGATCACAATTCAAAACCGTCTGACGCCCTTTCATAAAACCATATTTAAACCATTTTCGCCCTGCTTTCTTTCTCACACTTCTAAAACTCTCATCTCATTCTCTCAAAAGCAAAGGCAAAATACTGAAACCCTATCAATCTCCAAATCATTTTCTCGAGTTTTTCCTTGAAATAATTTGAGAAATGGCACCAACTTATGACTTTACCAAGTTGGGAAAGCAAATCCACACCGCTCGACGTGATTTCGACGAATGGTGAAGCAGGGTCCGACGACACCTGGTAAAGAAAATCGCGAGAAGTTGGAAACGCCCTGACTAAAACCGCTTCTAACACTAGAATATCCGATGACCTACGGAGGAAGTCGCATAATTCTACGTGAATGCCGAGATTCACGATGAAGGAATCAAGTCATCCGCTCACGGAAGCAACGACTATCACCGCCAAGGATTTGTCAATATTGCTCACTACCAAACAGTAAGGAGCAACCGAGATTAAGGAAGCGATAATGTCAACTGGCCGACGCATGGAAAGAGATAGCCAAGTCCGACTTTTGCCGATAAAATTATATACACAAAGAACAAGAGACTCAAAGGAGGATTATCACAAATTGTTGGACATAGTTGCCAAATGTATCGACATCAAATTTGCAAATTTTGACCAATCACAAAGGCAAAGCCGATCGTGATGGCCGTAATCATCGAAGAAAAGAAGATAAACCTGGCCGAGTTTATCTACAAAGCAGATCGCGTAACGTGGGGAACAAGTCCTTCAAAGAAGATGGCACATTTGGGAGGATCCCGGGATATGGCCTCGGTGATTGGCCGGCTATCGAGGTGAAAGAGTAATTCTTAGACATGGGAAGGCTTTCCATGTTAACAAGAGGATGTTCGTAGCTAACCTCTCCGGGTGCTCGTGCGAGCTTACGCCAAGAGAGCCGACACCAAAGAGGGGGAATCACCGACTCAAGACACAAATCGCTTTCCTCTCCAAATAAGAAGAAAGTCGCCCCGCACCGCTTAAGAAGATCGCGCCGCAAAGAAAGAAACCAAACATGCTCCCGCCCCGCAGCAGAAGTCACCCGCCTCAAAGAAGCCTGTGTTCCCCTCGCAGCAGCAGCCGGTCGAGAAGGGACTCCAAATACCTTCTCCGATCGCTCAAAAGGAGGAGAACTGACGAAGCCAAGACGGCCCTCCTCGAAACAAACACAAGCACCGGCCCCACCGCCCAAGACTCGAGGACACCGCCCGAACTAAATTCCTTGTACAAACCAGAGACGAAGAAGACTTGTCAAGCAGTCCGAACAGAGAAACAAGCCGAGCCGGGCTTATCTCCCTAGCACAAATACGAGACTATCGGGAGAAGAGAGTCTCCGATGTAGTTGATGAAACAGCCAAGTCTCTCAAGGCGATCAAAGCAGAGGCAACCCAAGACACAAACTATAGCTCACACAAATTAAGCACAAGAACCACCAAGCTGATAGTGATGTAATGATCCTATCTCCACCTTACCTGCATCCAAAATCGTCACAAGGTGAGTGGAGAAAATGGAAGTCGAGCAAGTCAAGGGAACAGCCTAAACGGCCCGAGTTCATAGAAGAAGAAGAGAATCGCTAAATTTCCTCGATTAACCATCGTGGCTCCCACTGATTTAAGACAACGCATGACATTCCTCACAGATCTACAAGGACAAGGAGAGAGAAAAGCAAGTCAAGAAGCCAAGACGTGAGAAGGCAAGATCCGCCTCTATCTCCGCACCACGTAACACACACATCCTCTTCTTGATGTCTTCTCCGAAAGTGACGAGGAACTGCAGAATGCCGCCGCCACGTAAGAGTTGCAAATGCAAAGAAGCATTGCACGAATCAAGAATCCTTCACGAGCAACGATTAATGGAGGGACCCGGAGAGTCCTCCGATCACACCGAAATCGATCCAATGGGAGTGGTTCAAAGAAATAGCCACCGTTGTTGCCGCTACCACTTCCCCAACTCACTCAAGAAGCACAAGGAGATGGCGATGAAACCGGGATAGTGGGACCCCACGAGCCAACCCCTATTGAAGGTGTGCTACCACCCGCCCCAACTACCCGAGCAATCAATCGGAACAATGGGAGTTTGGAGACGAGTGACCCCATTCCAAGTCACTCACCGAGCGACAACCGAGGGGAAATCCTCCACCGCAAAGAAGGCCGAGGATGCCGCAGATGACTCCACAAAGAATGCAGGAGGCGAAGAGAGAAAACTCAAACACAAGAAGAACAACAAGTTGCCATCAACGAAGCTCGCATAGCTTGAGATCGCCTCACCAGGTGCCAAATCCGCCTCAAGGCTAATGACGCCGCCGATGCAATGAGGCACGTACGTTAGAATGCCTTCGGGAGTTAACACTGGCGAAGAAAGTGCAATCCATGGGGTTGAGACTCCAATGGATGCCACTCAGAAGACCCTAAGACACCGACACCGTCGAAAGGGAGGACTACACTCCTCGCAGCAAAGAGAGACCGGGCCGGAGGAAATGAAGGCCCACGAGGTTGAGACTTCCCTGGTAAAGCAAAATTAAGTAGAGAACATCCCTCCCGGTATCATCGACCCATCTCGAGAAGGAGATCGCCGCGCTTCATGATTCCCAGACAACCCCGATGTCACTTTTCCGGGATCGGGCGCGTAAGGTTGTTCGAGTCATCCCCATGACAAATCCAAAAGACTCACCATGGATGTTCCAAGCACGAGCAAGTCTCGATCCAAGACTACTCGTCAAACCTTTAATTTTGATGATGAGCCACCTATGGAAATCTCATCATCGTCCGATGACGCTTCCGATAAGGCCGAGGACCGCCATCGAAATGGAGAAATCACCGAGACCAACGGTTGCCGTTAAGACATACTGAGGCTCACCAACCGGTCTACTTCCACAACAAACCCACCAACAACAGACACATCGCACAGCTCCTCAAGTCGCAGCAGATCGATTCCTAAAAAACATCACGCCGCACCGCTTATCATCGAACATCCCGGGCCAAGGTGATGATTCTTTTGTAGAATCTTTTCCCTTTTTTCGCCGAGATACTAACTCCACGAAGAATCGAAACGAACAGCACGCTATCACGCATCAGCCTCCTCGCTTCTTCCAATGACACCATTGTTCCAAATGAATTATGACTTCGATGTCAGGGATGGCCATCACCGCAATGAAGAATCACCAAGCTCGAGAAGTGTTCAAGGCACTCTTTGCCGAGATTGAAAGGATGGAGAGGCATCAGCCTCTTGGACATGCGATTGACAACAGAGATGCCACCCTTATAGCCGATTTAAGAGGCATAACAACCTGGATAAGGGAATGGTGGCAACAAAGAAAGAAACAATGCGTGTGGAACAGAGATACTTCGCATAATTGTTCAATAAGTCACTGTGTGGAGAGCTGAAAATACCGATGCAAAGACAAAGCCGAGAGAGCACATTGAGCATATGCATGAAGCTCACACCGCCGAGATCAAGCCGCCCGTGAACAACATACACATGATCTACATGCTTGGAAGAACACATGACAAGAAAATTCAGCCTTTTCATGGCCGAGATGAAGCCGATTTCAAGAGAATCCAACGCTACTAGATCTCAATTCCGTGCCGCATACAACGCAGCAGTACTTAAAGCGTAACTCAACCATCGAAGACTCTCGACTTCATGCTTGCCAAGATGTTCCCTGGGGTTCCTCTATCCTTTGATGATGCCAAAAAGGGGGAAGAGGAATACCTTAAAGCAAAGAAAATCAAGCCGAAGAAAAAGGAGCAAATGAGTCAGAAAATCACCGAGGAAGTCTTGAAACAAGAAAAAAGGAAAACATGTTGAGGGGGAAGGATCAATGATGTGACATTGATGATTGCACAAACCCCCAACAAGGTCCTCACACAAATGACATTATAAGCAAGAAACTCCTCCTGATTCTCGCTTACTCCAACACTCCGATCTCTACGGCCGAAGAGAAAATCAATTGAAGCAGGATGAAGGAAGTGGAAGGAAGAATGGATGCCAGGTGATGAACATCTTGAAAGAACATGGAGGCATTCCAAATGGACAGAGACACCTATGCCATCTCGTATGCCCGACAGAGCCACGCTCACCGATGAATACAAAACGCCGAACTGAGGGATACTTTGCAAACATGTCCATGGCTCAAGCTTGGGACTCAGACCGGGAAAAGGGTCTCACATTATGCGAAGAAGCCGACAGCAAAGCAGACAACCTATAGCCACTCACTGTCACCCGCTGGGCACTCACCGAAAGAAGAAGACTCAAAGACAAAGATACGCCCGCAGGTAGAGCAAGAAGCAAGAAGCGGAGGAAGAAGCTTTCGCACTCCAGCCTCGCCCAAGAACATTGAATACGAGATCCAGTGGAAGAAAGGAGGGATCTACTGGCCGGGCTTCACCAAGTGGCAAATTTGCGAGTGGCTAAAACTAACGCCCGAGTATGCAAAAAGAATAGAAGAAGAAAACAAGAGACAAACTCAAATGCATGGCAGAGAGACAGAAAGAATAAGAATAGATGAAGCCAAGAAAAGCATATGAGAAGAAAAAGAAGGCAAATCGATGACGAAAGAAGAGAAGAAGATGCCGATCAAGACGATTTAAAAGAAGAGATCAAGAAGATGAAGTGTTGTCGCCCACCCCTTCGTACTTTATTATGTAAATACATACAATGTAAGTCTTCTCGTAATAAAGATATAAATTCTTTAATTTTTGTGAAGACAATTATATGCTCGATACACCTTGTAAACAAATTGTGTTGAGGAACAAGAATGATATGATCAATAAAAAGAATTGATTATGCGATACATTCTATGTCAATACACTATCCGTATGTATCATTGCCGTTTGCATCTTTGAATAATTTAAGTTTTGCATCATCAAAAAGGGGGAAATTGTTAGAATTTTATTGTTTAGATTTTGATGAATGCCATGTAAAACTTAGAATAGAAAGTTGGCACCCCAATTCTGTCAGAAAGTGTATTGTAACAATTAGAGCCGCTGCCGAAGTTAAGTCACCTACGCCTAACATGCAAGAAGACAATCAAGACTTGAAGGAAAACTCACAGAGACAAATTGAGTACGGCAAAGAAGAGCAGACAGAACTCGATCAAGAAGCAACAGATGCAAAGTGGAACATCACCAAGTCAACTCAAGAGGCTGTTTCTCAAGTTGAAGTGACAAGAGTCATCCAATGATTGGTAGTCGACTCTAAGTCACCTGGGAAAGCAAGAAATGCAAACAAGTCGAGATAATCAGAAAAGAACCGCAGTACGTAAATCAAGAGATTTACTTAAACAAGTAATATCTCCATACCACCTTTCTTGAGTGCTCACCCCGTGGCTGCAAAAGGAATGAACCAATGGGAAGCACTACACCGTGTCGAACTCAAAAGGTGATAAAACAATTCATACGAGAAATGGCAATTCCAAGAACCGCAAGCCAACGATCGCAAAGTGACTTTCAAAAATGAGCCTATCTCTTCAACGGGCAAATTTTTGAAAGTTCACTATAAAAAGGCCGAGGAGTTTTGTTTGAGAAGGAGGATGAATGACACACACGTGAGATATACAAGCTTATCAAAAACTCAAACATTCTCAATCCTCAAGCTACATTTCAAGTACATCAATCCAACACTTACCTCGTGAAGGAAAGAGAACTTCAATCAACTGAAGAGGAAAATATCTGAAAACAAGGGGTCTACATTCCAGAAGGATTGTAGAAAGGTTCAAGCGTCAAACCAAGTCTTTGCTTTTGGAGGGCTTCGTGATCAAATCCAAAGTGCTTAAGCAAGTGAGTCAGAGTAGCAAGCGCAAAATGCCTGCGGAAGAAGCCGAGTCGCATTTGGCGAGAGCCACCAGTGATCAAAGCGCCTCCAGATCGAGTCCCAAAGGATCAAGTCGGCCGCTGATCAAGACTTGTATCCGGATCAAGTACCACTTTGTAAACCGATCATTACCTAGTGGATTCCTCCAGAGTTGGAGAAGAGAGGAGTAGAAGAATTACCCCATCTTCGAACCTCTATAAAAATTTTATCAGGTCATTTACATTTCAAAGATTTAAATTCCTCGCACTTTTAATCGCTTATATCTCACGATAAATTTGCTATCCATTTGATAATTTATAAGTACTAAATCAAGTCAGAAACTTGCTTAATCAAACTTAAGTGGTGTTAAGTCTTTCAATAAAAACAAAACTACAAATGAGTCAAATTATAGCCAACAAATGAAGTTACTTCCATTAATAAATTTCACCGAGTCATAAGAGCGATTAACTCTACCGAGTGACTAATTCGATCGTCCATCAAGGACACAAATTGCGGTAGAACTCTCAGAGATTTAAAAGACTAAATCGAAAATCGTAAGGTTTATTCAACTCCCCTTCTAAACATTACACTTACACCCTTTGGGACCTACAAAGATTTAGTATGTAAACTTTGTATGACATTTAATGTATACTACGATTAACGCTCAACATGTTTACAATACGATTTTGCATAATTACAATGCTTATATCAGAGTATGCTTAGAGTAGTCATTCTCGGACAAAATGTGCACTTAAAATGTGTACTTAGAACATAAATAATGGAAATTACGATTTGCACACTACATTAACGTTTTGTATTTATAATATTCCATATTTGTATATTTAGTATGTAAATTTTGTATTTTTACCAGAAGCAAGCAGGATTATATGGTTTATGTTGGGCGCAGGTTCAAATCTCACCAGATCAACTAAATATTGATCCTTAAGGGACCAAGAAAAAATTCCTCGTTGACATGCATTTACATACATTGGAGGCTAGAATACAATTTTACAAGGATTATGGTACGTGGCAAAGTTTCAACGTTAGAAGGAACACTACAAATAAATTCAAGAACGATGAAATTCGCAGCAATACGTGGCTTGCAATAGAGAGGCTTCAAAACTCTAAAAATACACCTGGCTATGCTTGGTCTTGATAGGGGAATATTGAAAATAGTCAAATTTATCACGATCATATCGAACAAGAAAGTTAAGCTATTCGAGGAACAACACAAAACTTATGTGGCCAAAGCTAGTACCAATAATGGAATCCTACGCGCTCAACTTCACAATTGGACATTTCCGTGTTACCACCAAGCAAGCTAAGAACAAAGAAAGTGGTAGTCGTCAAAAGCGTAATCCAAAGCCAAAGAGAAAAGGCCATAAAATCAAGCACAAAACTTAAAAGAAAATGTGGGACATGTGGGTGAGATTGGAACACATAACAAAGATATGCCCGACGCGACCAAAGACTCCCGAAATATTTAAACCTTGAGAGCAATGTGTATTTGTTATTGATTCAATTCCACATCTCAAGTACAATTGTATTTTTATTCCATAAATCAAGCAAAATATTTATATTAATTATGCATAATATGATACTATATGTTTGTGTAATATATACAACATCAACAAACTAAATATACATTATGTGATGCTAAATATACATAAGAAACCACTAGGGCAAATTATGTACGGTATACATAATCTTATGCATAAATATACAATATCCGTAAAACTAATTATACATTATATGAATTTAAAAATACATCGCTTTTGCTTCCTATGCAACATATGGACCAATACATAGCATAATGTTTAAATATACATAATCTTCTCACAGAAATATACAAAATTCTATAACTACATATATAATATTATTGACAAACGAAAAAGGCAAATTATATTTAATATACATAATCTTATGCATAAATATGCAACATCTCAAACTAATTATAAATTATATGGATTTAACTACACATCGCTTTTTACTTCGTATGCAACATCTCGACCAACACATGGCATAATGTTTAAATATACACAATCTTCTCGCGTAATTATACAAAAAAAATTCAATAACTACCTATACAATAGATGACGTAGTACTTAAATATACATAATTTTATGCGTAAGTATGCAAAATTATGTAACTACATATACAATATTATTGTAGTGTAACACCATTTTGACAAAGTGTATATAAAAATGCAAAGTTATATTAATTAAAACAAAACAATGCATGTTGTGTTCCCTTCATATCTTGAATTCAAAATAGCATCTAAACATATACGTATTAACTCATAAAAATTGAAGTATACATGATTCCAATAAAAATCCACCCAACATACTAAACAAAATATACATAGTAAATTGTCCATTAAACAACACTACAATTTTTTTCCCAATCTAGAACTTTTTGCTTCTTCAATAGCCCTATACTTTTGCTCGCTTTCATGGAGGATTATTGTTGCCTAATACTTCATGCGCATGTTTGACAGCTTCAAGGATTGTTCTTCTCCAAGCCACAATCCCATCCCTCGCCGCCGCCCATGTAGCTCTCCATATGCCTCATAGCATGTATATCAATAGGGGTGATCATAAATTTTAAAACCACCCAAACCACACCAATCCGCACTGCTCATAATAATTTATGATCAAAACCGCGATTTAAAATATTAGATAGAAACCGCACTCGCTTTGTTGGAGTGGTTATGGTTTTAGATTTTGAAAAACCGCCAAGACCACACCGCACCGATCCTCTATAATTTAGGGTAAAATAAAAATTGCTCTTTAGCCTTTAGTTAAATAGTTAGACAATAGATATATTAAGAACTAATTTTATGAATGATATAATTAGATTCACACTTTGTATGCTAAATTATAGCACATTTTGCATTCTTTTTTTAATGTTGTTACAATGCATCATGTTTTGCAATAAAATAGAACAACATTACACCGCATTACATATCAATGTAATCAAATAAAAGATATTGCATTGTGCATTTTATTCACAAAAATACACCTTATTTAAAAATCACTTTTCAAGTATAACATTTTTCTTGGCTTTTTCTTTAAGAGATCATAATAAATTTATATTAATTTATCAATTATATAATATTTTTGTTAATTAAAACCTCGTAACCACCGCCACCGCTTCAAACCACACCTTGATTTTACTAGAGTCGGTCCAAAGTTTCGAGAGGCCCGTGAGCAAAGAAAAAGGAGGTCCTAATGTTTACATAAAAACATTAAAAATAACAAAATTAATTTTTTAAATGTAATTCATTGATTTAACATATATAATAAATATATTATATTGCAACTTTAACATATTGGTCTTACTAAAATAATACCAAAAAGATCGCTCCATATAATATACAATAGAAAAAAGACAAAAACGAAAAACTACTAATAAGTTAGCTATGAAAATTGATCTTCTTGCATTTTTATCCGCAAAGTCATCAATCAATTTTTCATAATCAAATCTTTCTAAAATTTCACTCTCAATTGAAATCAAAGACAATGCATTCAATCTTGTTTGAGCCATTGTTGATCTCAAACATGACTTTAACAACAAACTGAAAAAAGGTTCTTTTTCGCAGATGCAACAAATACCGAATGGTCAACAATATCTTGTATGCAATGAATGCATTGGGGAAACAATTCATTCTCTCGCAAAAATTTAAAATTGAACTTATCGCTTTTGCTTCCGTGGTAGATATGTTGCTCGATACCACTTGTAGGTCCTAAGGGTGTAAGTAAGGTTTAGAAGGGGGAGGTTGAATAAATCTTACCAACTCTTTCGATTTTAGTCCTTTTAAAATTATTACAGAGTTAATACACGTATAAGTCCTCGAGGGACAGCTAAGTTAGTTAATCAAAGAGTTAGCCACCAACAACTGATAGAGTCGTTGATAGAATAACCCACTTGTTTAGTCTAAACCTTAACTTGGTCATGTGATAAGTTTTTCAATGAAGACTTAATACCCTTGAATTTGATTTAACTTTGTTTTAACACTTGATTTTAAGACTTAGTTATTTTATCACTTGATAGCAAATTATCAAAGATGTAAAATGTGTGTGCAGAATGTAAATATGATGAAATGTAAATGACACAAGTAAATTTTATAGAGGTTCAAGATGGGGTAATTCTTCTAATCCTCTCTTCTCCAACCTCCCGAGGAATCCACTAAGTAATGATCAATTCACAAAGTGGTTATTACCTATAGACAAGTCTTGATCACGCAAATTCGACTTGCTCCTTGACTCACCGAGATATCTTGGTCACACACTAGCTTTCGCTCGACTCAAATTTTTCTTCACATGGCAACCGCTTTGCTACTTCAACTCACTCTCTCAAGCTTCTTGGATTTGATCACGAAGCCCTCCAATAACTTGAGATTGGTTCGACCTAACCTTCCTACAATCCTCCTTGAAAGTAGACCCCTTTTGATTCTTCAAAAGTTTCCTCTTCAACAGCTTTGAAGTTGTCTTTCCTTCACAAATTTTGGTTGATCGATTTCCTTCGAGATTTAAAGCTTGAGGATTTTGCTTTGAATATCTTGAGAATATTTTGCAGTGTTACATATTTAATAATTCTTGATTTCTCGTGTGTGCAAGGTAACCTTTTCTCAATGAAATTCCTCACCTTTTTATAGTGAACTTACAAAAATCTGCCCGTCACAAGAGATAGCCGATTTTCAAAAGTCACTTGCGTCGTTGGCTTGTCTTTTCTTGGTCTTCGCCCCGAGATGTAGACCTTCCTCGTATTAAATGAATGTTCAAATTTTTCGTGTTCTCGACACGAGGTGCAAAAGGCTTCCCATCGGTTTATTCCTTTTGCACGCTTCTGACCGAGCACTTTCAGACATGGCAAAGATGGAAGTATTACTTATTTAAGTAATGTTCTTGACTTTATGCAACGGATTCTTTTCGCTTAACTCCTCTTTACAAACCGCTTTTCCCAGGTGACTTCGAGTCTACTCCATTCATTGAAAGACTCATCCGCCACTTCAACTTGTGACATGGCTCCTCAAGTTGACTTAATCGATTTTCACACACAACCGCCCCTCACCGTTAAATCTTCAGTCGAGTCCTTGGTCCTCTTTCTTGGCCATACTCACTTGCTCCACAACGAGTCTTCACTTCACTCCTTCAACTTGACTTCTTGTATTTCCAGCATAGCCGACTTGACTCACCATTCAAATTCCATATCCATTACAATGAGAATTACAAGGAAAATGGGGTGCCAACATTCTAATCTAAGTTTTACATGGCATTCATCAAAATCTAAACAATAAATTTCCCAACAATTTCCCTTTTGATGATGTCAAAACTTAAAATCATTAAGCAACATGTAAACAAAGAACGATACATACAGATAATGTAGTAACAAAGAATGTATGCGAGAATCAATCATTTTATTGATCATAGCATTCTTGTCCTTTACATAGTCGTTTACAAGGTGTATCGAGCATAATCATATCTAAGCCAATTTCAAGCATCTATGCTAAGATACAAAAATAGAGAAAATACAAAGAATATTTTATTGAATGTACAAAGATGACTTACACACATATGTATTTACAAGAGTAAAATACACGAAGGATTAGCAAAGAACATTTCATCGCCGCTTACCCTCCTTTCTTTCCTCTTTCACCACATCATCAACTCTCTTTCTTTTCTTTTCATCTTCACCGCTTTCTTCTTTTCATAAGCTCTCTTCAGCCTTCTTTTTCTTTTTTCCTTTCTTGCCTTTCTTGCCACAAATGATCTTGTCTTTTATTTTCCTCCTTCATTCTTTTCACGATTCAAAGATTCTTCCTTTCTACTTCCCGATTAGCTACTTCATCATACTTCCAACCCAAGAGATCCTTCCCTTTCTTGCCTGGATCTACATATTCAATGTTTTTGGGTAGAGGTCAAGTTTGAAACCCTTCCTCCACCACTTCTTCCTCCTCCTCCTCGGGCGTATATTGTACTGAGTCTTCTTCTTACCAAATGAATGGTTGTTGGTAGTCTGTCCCATCGCCTTCTTTCGCACGCCTTCTGCACTTTCTCCCAAAGACAAATCCCGTGCTTGGGCTATAGACATTTTCTTGAAGTAACCTTCGGATTCGAGCGCTTTTAAATTCTTCAACGATTTCGCTTGTCTCCGCTATCCGGAATGGCATCTCGTGTCCTTTCCTCCTTAATGCCACCGTACGCTTTTGATTTAAACATGGGCATCCATCTTTCTTTCAACCTCCTTCATCCCTCGCTTCAACAATTTTTCTCTTCTCGCATATAGGCACAAAGCAGAGTGTTGGAGCGCAGAGTCACCGAAGTTTGCCGATTATCGATGTTGTGACATGACCTTTGCCGAGGGTTTCAAGAAAGATTAAGGCCAAGTCCTTTAACCTTTCCCCTCAACAACTTTTCCCTTATCCTTCTTCTTTTTCAACAGCTTGTTTGCTCCTTCTCCTTCTTCTTCTCAACAACTCGCCTCTCCTTCAACTTCCTCGTATTCCTCTTTCCCCTTTTTGCATCATCGAAAGAGAGATGAACCCTCGAAACATCCTATCGAAGCATGAAATCCACTACCGAGAGCGGAGTTCTGCTGGAATCGCTATGTGCATGTGCGAAAATCTGAGCGAGTGGCCTTCGATTCACCGCCACTCAGCTTTCATTTCAGCCATGAGAAGGTCAACTTCGTATTCATGTTCTCCTCAACACGCATAATTTCTTTTCGATGAAATTCACGCAGCAACTCCATTTCAGTTGTGTGAGAGGCATGCATTCTATCAATATTGGCCTGTATCCTCTACTTCATATCAGCATTGTCAGCACTCCAAACCAGCATCTTGTTGTACAATGCTTTGAAATATCGGACTTGTTCGACGCATTGTACTCCGCACCTGCACCATTCCCCCTAATCCGTACCATAATCCCTCGTAAGTCTGATGTGAGGGTGGCATCTCTATTGTCCAGACGCATATCTAGTGAGGCCTGGTGTCATTCGATCTTCTCAATCTCTCCACAGATTTTCTTGAAGACTTCACGGATCTCAGCTGTCACTTCGCACTCACCGCGGCCGCAAAGATCAAAATCAAAGTCTGATGGAACAATGGAGTCGGGGGAATTATCGATCTGCCCGATGTTGAAGCGGCGCTTCTTGAGCCGTCTCTTCTTCAAGGTTGGGCACCAATTGAGAAAGGTAATTTTTCCTCAAATGCATCATCTCGCACATATGGGATTGATTGAACAGTTGTTCGTGGCTTTTGATGATCCTGGATGAGTCGATCTGCTGCAGCTTTGGGAGCCTCGCGCAGTTGACTTGGTCTCGCTTGGGCCTGGTTGATTGATTGGCCACCGACGAGCCTCACTGTCTTAATAGCTTCTTCGGCCTCAATAGATTCTCGCTAAATGAATTTCTTGTCCTCGCCGCACCATCAGCGTCATCGAGGATGATGAAGCCCGAGGGCTTGGTTCATCATCAAAGTTGAACTTTTGACGAGCAGCCTTTAAAAGTTGCCGACTCGCTCGGGAAGAACATCCTCACCGAGTCCTTTTGATGAGCAATAGAGTGGACTCGCCTTCATCTTCGTGATCCTGAAAGAATATATCAGGGTTGTCCTGAATCATGAAGAGCACTAATCTCCTTTTTTAGATTCAAAGAATGATGACAGAGGGGATGCTCTTATCTCCTTGAGTTTTACCTGTGGAAGTCTCAACCTCCCTTGGGCCTTCAATACCTCCAATGGTCTCAAATGCAATGAGGCCTTTCTACGTCCCTTCGACAGACGCATTGTCTTAGGGTCTTGATTGTGGCATCCGAAGGAGTCTCAACCCTTGATTGCACTTTCAAAGCCTGCAGTGTTAACTCCCGGGCATTTCCAACCTATGCCTCGATCGCACTAAAGCAAATTCCTCACCGCAAAGTAGCTGCACTTCACCGGGACATGACTAACTATCCGAGCTTCATCACAGCAATTAGTCCGATGTGGTTCTCGCCCTTTTCCACTTCGCTCCTTTCTCGCAATGTGGAGTCATCTCGCAATCCTCCGACCTTGCCGCAGCGAGTGAGTTTCCCTCACCGGCATACCAACCGAGTGACTCGACGATGGGGTCACTTTTCTCCGCACTCCCCGATGCCCGAGTGCTCATCCGTGGGGGCAGTAACACACCTTCAATAGGGGTTGGCTTAACTTGGGTGCCAAAATTCCCGCCTCATCGCCAAGTCCCTTGACCCATCTTCTCGAGTGTACTTTGGGACGTGGTCGCAGCAATAATCGCGGGCAATCAATCGCTCACCGCTCCCCAACGGGTCTATCTCCATGAGAGATTTTGAGGACTCTCCGGTCCTTCCATCAATCGGCCGCTCATGCATTAACCGATTCCCTTAGAGCTTGCTGCGATCGGACTTTTCTATTGCAAACATGGGATCCAAGTCTTCACCAAGATCTCGACAACACATCTAAATGAGGATGTGTATGTTCCATAGTTCCAGTGAGAATACAAGATATCGCTTTCACGCTCTTCTCGCTTCCACCACCGCCCGCTTTTTCTTTCTCCTTGAAGATGTGGAGGATATTCATGCGCTTATCCTCATCCGCAGCCTAAAGACAGTTGTCAACCTCAAGAACTTGAACAACTCCTCTTCTTCCAATGAACTCAGGGTGTTCAAACCGCACCCTTGAGTGACTCAGCCTTCCATGCCCTCCATTCTCGTAGACGGCGCTTGAATGTCCGGATACACAGGAGAAACCATAATTACATCATCATCTTCATCTTCATCATCTTCCCGCCCTTCCGCTTTCGTGATGGAAGGTAGCATACTTTGTCGCTTTGCCTTCAAAGAAAGATTCTGTGGCGGTGGAAAGACAACCTTTTCAAAGCAGAGATTCTATTGTCTCGTATGCTTCTTTGGTAAGCCTCACGATCACTTTCAAAGAGACTTAGCGTTTCATCAACACTTTTGAGACTACACTTCATCGCCAGCCTCGTGAGATTTCTCCAAATTGAGTGGCATACTCACTGCCTTCTCAAGCTCTAAAAGCTTGGAGATTCTTCTTCTTCTCTTGGTTCTCACTAGAGGAATTTCTCTGGTTCGGATTCCTCTTCTTCCTCGTTCCTTGGGGCCTAGAATCTTTCTTAGATGGAGCCGCTTTCTCGGGCTTGGCGATCTTTCTTTCTTATGGCCGAGAAGGTATTTGGGCTTTTTCTCCGCCTCGATCGCGGGGGTAGGAGACACGGCCGCTCGGGGCAGTGACTCACCGCAGGGGCAGGAGCATCCGCTTTTGTTTGTTGCAGGGGCAGCTTCTTCTCGGAGGTGAGAAAACAAACAGTGTCCTTGGGGTCACCGATTCCCCTCACTTGTATCCGCCTCTTGCATGGGGGCTCTCTTATGGGCTCCCCGAAGATTAGCCATGAACATTTTCTTGTTCACATGGAAAGGCTTTCCATGTTGAAGGAGAATGCCCTTCACTTCCATCAAGTGGCCAATTACTGTGCCATAAACAAGTGATCCTCCAAAGGATCCATCCTCCTTGTATGTCTTGTTTCCAACATTCGCGAGTCCGCCGCACGTACATGAACTCACCCAGTTAACTTTCTTACCCCGCATGATCGCAGCCATGACGATCGCCTTGGTCTTTGACAATTGATTGAAACCGCCAAACTTCATATCTACACATTTTGCAACGACGTCCATCAACTTGTGATAGTCGCCCTTCAGCAGCCTTCTTCCCGGTATGTAGATAACTTTCGCAAAGACACTCCGGTTTGGCTACTTTTTCCATGCATGCAAACGCTAAGTTGACATCAACTTCAGCTATCTCCGTCATGCCCTCCGACGGCAATAAACAAAGGCTCCTAAGGTCCTTAGCATGTCAAGATGTCCTTGCGGTGGACGGAGGACTTGATACCTTCGCCCGCACCTCTCGCATTTGCATAGAATCGCGACCTCTTCAGGATAGGTGTGAGAGTACTCCATGGTGAGAAAAGGCTTAAGTCCTGACTGTCAATCATATCTCGATTCTTCTTCACTAGGGTTTCATCTAACCCCGCTTTATCATTCCTTCAAAACCACAATCCATCCAGAGTGGATTTGCTTCGATAACTTAACAAAATCAAGTTTTGGTGCCATTTTTTAGAGAGTTTTACCGAATAAAACTTGATAAACCTTCTTATGAATTCGTAGGTTTTCCGAGAGAAAAGAGCTTGCTTGCTTCTCGCTTTGAAGATGAACAGCTTTGAGTGTGAGAGAGAGAAATCAAAAATGAGTATATAAGTAAGGCGAAAGGACGTGTTTTTTATTTTTGAAATTTGATTAAGATCAACGGCTCAGATTTAGCACGCCAAACTGCATTTAATTCCTCGCATTTAATGCGGCAGCATTTATATCCAATCATATGCTTACTGTGCAGCTTTTATCAGACCCATCATTATTACGCCGACATCATCTTTCAAAACATTCTCGCTCATTAAAACGACGCATTTTTGTCACTTAGCTACTAAATGACTCAGCTTATGTCAAAAGTGACTTAACTCAGCTTCTCTCCTTTCATTAAACAACTTAGCTGTCAGCTAACTCGATACAGCTGACTTTCCGATATGGTTGTTTCACTTGGCTGATGTGAAAATCTTGTTCATTTCTCACTTTCTATCTTCCATCTCTTCTGATTGAGTCCTCTGAGTATTAACTAAGCTCAATTAACCCTAGCTCATGCTTAAGCTCTTCAAATCTTGATTCACATAAGGGCTTGGTGAAAATGTCACCTAATCAAGTTTATCGCTTGAGATGTATTCCAAAACGATATCTTTTTTTTTCAACATGATCTCTTATGAAATGATATATGACATCAATGTGCTTTGTTCTTGAATGCAACACAGATTCTCGAGTGATTGCAATAGCACTTGTGTTATCACACCTAATTGGAATCTCTTTTCTTCAACTTCATAATCTCTCACCGCCTCATCCATAAGACTTGGGCACAACAAATCCCCGCAGCCTATGTACTCGCTCATTGTGGATGTGGCTATTGAGTTTTGCTTACTAAACCAGAAACCAATCTGCTTTCCAAACATTTGACATGTAATCAAGTACTTTTCATGTCAACTCTACATCCAAAGATAGTTGAGTTTGAGTAACCAATAAGCTTGAATCCACCTTCCTTTGGATACCATAAGCCGACTTCCCCGCATCCCTTCAAATATCTTAGATTCTCTTAGTCAGCAGCCATGTGACTCTCCTTTGGTGCGCAGATTGAAATCTTGCACATACACCTACTGCAAAGGTGATGTCTGGCCTGCTGGCTGTTAAGTAGAACAATGAACCAATAAGTGCTCTGTATCTTGTTTGATCTACAGCCTTACCATCTGCATCTATGTCCATCTTGACTGATGTATTCATTGGTATTTTCACGTAAGACTTCTCTTCCATACCAAACTTCTCCATTAAATCTCCGTGTATTTTGTTTGATTTATGAAGGTTCCATCCTTCACCGCTTAACTTGAAGTCCTAGGAAGAAGGTTAGCTCTCCCATCATGCTCATTTCAAATTTACCTTGCATGAGGTTTGAGAACTTATCACATAGATCTTTGTTTGTGGATCCAAAAATGATATCATCCACATATATCTGAACAAGCAGTATACTCTCTCCATCTTGAATTATGAAGAGTGTTTTGTCCACTTTACTTTTGGTGAATCCATTGTCAGTTAGAAATTGAGATAATGTATCATACCATGCTCTTGGTGCTTGCTTCACTCCATATAGAGCTTTCTTGAGCTTGTACACCTTATCTCCAAGAGTCTTCTGCTCAAAGCCCGGAGGTTGCTCAACATAGACTTCTTCTTCCAACAATCCATTTAAAAATACACTTTTCACATCCATTTGATATACAATGAAGTTCTTGTGTGCAGCATAGGCAAGAAACATCCTTATTGCTTCTAATCTTGCAACAGAGCAAATGTTTCATCAAAATCTATTCCTTCTTCTTGGCAATACCCTTTGGCTACCAACCTTGCTTTGTTCCTTACTACGTAACCTTCCTCATTCATCTTGTTTCAAAAACCCATTTTGTGCCAATAACATTCTCATGGGTTGGTCTTTGCACCAATTCCCATACCTTATGCCTTTTAAACTCGATTCAGCTTTCTTCGCATGGCTTGAATCCAATGTGTGTCATCCAATGCTTGAGACACATCTTTTGGCTCTATTTGGGAAATAAAACAAGTGAACATTGTTTCTTGCCGAGCTCGATCCGGTTCTTACACCATCTCTCACATCTCCAATGACTAGTTCTCGATGGATGGTCTCTCACCCATCTCACATCAAAGTTGAAGCAAATCACCGGGTTCAAATCTTCTTGCAACTTGTGTTGTCTTGAGCAGCTCTTTCATCATCATTCACCCGCAGCGTTCCACTGCCTTTGAGATTCAAATTTATCTCTTCTTCATCCGGATTGATTTCTCTTGTTTCACTTTCCACATAAGGACTCTTCTCGCATAGTTGGTTGATTCAACTTATCGCCTAACTCTTCAATATCTTCTCCATTCACATTGGGCTCACCAAAACCACATGAATAGACTCTTCTCTAACCATAGGCTTTGCTTTCACCGAGTATCCTGAAAAGATACCTTCGTCGCCTTTAGCATCAAAAGCCTTTAGATTATAGGAGTCTTTCTCACTGCCTATTCATCATGCATCTATTTTGAGTATAGATGCGGTGTTGATGGCTTCAACCAAAATCTCATAGGTAATCCACTTGACTAACATGGTCCTTGGCAGCCTTCCTTGAGAGTTATGTTCCTTCTTTCAAATACTCCATTGTGTCATGGAGTTCTTGCAAAGATAACTTATGAGCAATACCATTTTCAACACAAGATCGAGTTATTATCCCATTGACAAACTCAAATCCCTCTATCGACCTTATCTTTATAATGGTTTGGCTCTTTTCATTTTGAACTCTTTTCATCACCGAGGTAGTTTCTCGCAAGGTTTCTTTCTTTTTCCTCATAAAGATTGTCCATGTATATCTTGAATAGTCATCCACCACCACTAAAGTGTATTTCTTTCCACTTATGTTTGGTCGGTTCAACAGACTAAATAAATCCATATGCAATGTATGCAATATCCTTGTTGAAGATGGACTAGCCTTCTTTTGAATGATGATTTGATATGTTTTCCCATCCGCATGCATCACATACACTTTCCTTCTTGTACACCGAGTCCGCAATCCTTCCACAAGATGACTCCTTGCAACCTTGTTGAGTGTCTTGAAGTTCGATGACTCGACAACTTCTTGTGCCACGGCCCAACTTGATTCGGGATGTACTTTTGCTAACATGACAAGTGCTTTGTGTGGCAAAGAGACCGCCTACCACATACATGTTCTTCTGCTTGATCCTTGCAAGACTATATCATTTGATTCAAGATCTTTAATCCGCACACTCCCATATTGAATCCAACATTGTATCCTTGTCACAGAGTTGGTTGGTTGATGCTTAACAGTTGAAGTTGAGGCCTTCAACATATGCAACATCCGTGATTTCTAATCCATTTTTCTTGATGGATCCAAAGGCTCTTATTTCCGAGCTTCATTTCCTCCGAATATGACTTTTGCACCTCTAATCTCCTTGAATTTTGACAGATTTTTCTTGTTTCCTATCATATGTCCGAATAGCCACTATCCATGTACCAGTTCCTTGGCACTCACTGCTCCTTGAACTCGCAATCAAGGAAATTAGCTTTTAGGTACCCATGCTTGTCCGGGTCCCGAGGGGTTAGTGTTGTAAGATGATCCAACCAGCCTATAGCCAAACGACTTGACTCTAAGAGGTTGCCATCTATCTGTCCCATAATCATAACTCACTTTGGCAAATTGCTTGGGGGCTTTAGGTTCATACAACTGTCTCTTTTGCCTGTATGCATGTGTGTGTGTCTTAGCAATTGCCTTCTTTGGGTAGTTGTGATGTTTTTGAGTGTAGTGCCTGGCTGCAAATGTATGCCGATAATAGCTCTTTTGCCTTTGAATGACCTTTGGCCGAAGTTCTGTGTCTTTGCCATTTAGGCTTGTATTCCATTGGTCTTTGTTGATATGTCGCATTATTCCAATCAGCTTGACTCGGGTAATTTCTACCATTCCCATCATATGTGTTTCTTTGATAAGACTTCTGGGGTTTTTGGTAGCTCTGTTTATTCTTCACAGAGTACTTCCTATTTGAGTTTGGCCGAGGAACTCGTTGTATTTCTTCTCACCGCCTTAGATACTCAATCAAGTTGTTTTCCTTTTCCTTTATATCCAAGGCCGCTTTGTTTGTGATTGTGCTTTGGAGTGAGTGGGGTGCAACATTTGGTGTTTTGGATTTTTGAGATGCTTAATTACTTGAAGATCCTTTTTCCAAAATCACTCGGGAGTTTGACTGCACAAAGAAATCAATCATATGCCTGCCTTATCTCCACACTCTTTTGGCTCATAATAAGGTCATCCAATGATTTAGATGCCTTTGTAAATGATGCAATCACATTTTTGAGATCATTTTCCTCTTTTCTATAGTAGTTATCTCTCGCTATTAGTTTAAGATTTTCACCTTCAACTCTTTGTTCTCATCAACTATGTGACTCGAGTACTCACCTCCTTAGTCACCGTGAGTTTTGGCTTGAAATGGGCCGTTTTCCTCGCTTTAATAGTGTGTGTGAGGATTTAATGTGCTCAAAGTCTTTCATCATTTTGCCTAATGAATCATAAAGATCAGTGGGTGATGAAGCGTGTGTGTGTCACAATCACTATCACTAGAACTGAGTGAGATGAGTTAGAGTGTACCTCATCTTCTTGGTCCGGTTGATCTTGTTGTTTAGCCGTTGTGACATCATTGCTTCTTCTTCGAATCACTTGAGTAGTCGCCACTTCACTACTCGAGTCCGTCGCTTTTTAGACTTAGTTGTCTCATCGCCTCAGAGCCAACGTAGCCTTTTTCTTTTCCCCTTCTTTTTCTCTCAAGACTCTTCTTTCTTCTTTCATTCTTGTATTTATTGACTCATGGATATGGACAAATAATAGCGAAGTGTCCTAGTTGTCCTCAGCCTTCCAAACACAGTTCTCACTCTTTGGTCATTTCTTTCACCTCCTTGAATTATCACCTCTGATATTCAACCTTTGATGCCCAGCCTCTCTTGGTGGCCTATCTTCCCTTAACTTGGAGGGAGCCAATGTCTCCTGGAGGTTTTACCCTTGTTTTTCTTGTAGTTCTTATTAAAGAACTTGTTGAATCTTTAACCATAAGGGCAATCTCCTCCTGGTCAACGGCTTCCTTGACCTCAACTCTCTTCCCATCCTCGACTATGAGTGCACTGCTTTGGGTACACTGCCTCCTCTTGATCTTTTCTTCTCGGTTCAAATTCATAGGCTTTGAGATCCGAGAATAGCTCATGATGGATGTTGTTGTGAGGTTCATTGAATGTCTCGGGCCATGACCTTCATTTCCCATTCACCGGGGCTTCTAATCTTCATACACATTTCTTCTCGTGTATATTCTTTCCTGTCTTTGATAGCTCATTTGTGATTTCAAATGAATCTAGATCCAAATTGATCCAAAGTTTCACCTCGCAATCATTTTACAATTTTCAAATTTCTCAGACAAAGAATAGATAATTTATTTTCATTATTTTGTTCGTATCCTTCACAAATTAAAGTTAATTTATCCCAAATTTGTTTTGCGCTTGACAAAATTTAACTTTGTTGAACATTGTTTTGTCCATGGTTTTGTAAAGTATGTCCTTGGCTATATTGTCTAAGTTGTATCTTTTTTGTTCTCGTTTATCCACTCACCTTGGTTTCAACCACGGCTGGTCTTGCCTCCTCAAATATAGCTTCTTCTCCTTCAAGAAGAATCGCTTCTCCGTGACGGCCAGTGTTCACTTTCGATTTGCAGCTGCCCATCCTCTATCACTATCCATATTTCATCATGTAAAGCAGATAGATGAGCTCGCATACGAATTTTCCAAACATCAAATTCCTCAATAGTGAACATAGGAATGCGTGTCGATTTGCTTCCATGATAATAACTTTTGAAAGAGCAAGTGTTAAAAGTTTCTTTGAAAGATTGAGATCTAGTTCAAGAACTAGAAGGCTCAATGAACCAACCGCCCGATGCCACTTGTAGTTCCAAGGGGTGTAAGTAAGGTTTAGAAGGGGGTTGAATAAACCTTACCAACTTTTTCGATTTTAATCCTTTTAAAATTATTACGAGTTAATACACAAACCTAAGTCCTTGAGGGACAGCTAAGTTAGTTAATCAAAGAGTTAGCCACTCAATGCACTGATAGAGTCCGTTGATAGAATAACTCGCTTGTTTAGTCTAAACCTTAACTTGACCGTGATAAGTTTTTCAAACAAGACTTAACACCGTTGAATTTGATTTAACTTTGTTTTAACACTTGATTTTAGACTTAGTTATTTTATCACTGATAGCAAATTATCAGCAGATGTAAAATATGTATGCAGGAATGTAAATATGCTGAAATGTAAATGACACAAGTAAATTTTATAGAGGTTCGAAGATGGGGAAATTCTTCTAATCCTCTCTTCTCCAACTCCTGGAGGAATCCGCTAAGTAATGATCAATTCACAAAGTGGTTATCGCCCAGAGACAAGTCTTGATCACGCAGCCGACTTGCTCCTTGACTCACCGAGATGCCTTGGTCACACAGCTAGCTTCCCGTCTGACTCAGCTTCTTCACAGGGCAACTGTTCTTGCTACTTAGCCTCACTCTCTCAAGCTTTTGGATTTGATCACGAAGCCCTCCAATAACTTGAGATTGGTTCGACCTTGAACCTTCCTACAATCCTCCTTGGGAAGTAGACCCCTTTTGATTCTTCAAAAGTTTCCTCTTCAACAGCTTTGAAGTTGTCTTTCCTTTACAGCTTTGTGTTGGATCGATTTCCTTCGAGATTTAGTTTTGAGGATTTTGCTTGAATATCTTGAGAATATTTTGCAGTTCTGATTTAATAATGCTTGATTTCTCGTGTGCAAGGTAACTTTTTCTCAATGAAATTCCTCAACCTTTTATAGTGAACTTTCAAAAATCGCCTTGAAGAGTTAGGATCGATTTTCAAAAGTCACCGTGTTCATCGCTTATCTTTTCTTGGTCTTCGCCTTGAGATGTAGACCTTTCCTCATATTAAATGAATGTTCAACTTTTCGTGTTCGACACGAGGTGCAAAGTTTCCCATTGGTTTATTACTTTTGCACGCTTCCTCGACTAAGCACTTTCGACATGGCAAAGATGGAAGTATTACTTATTTAAGTAATGTTCTTGACTTCTCGGCAACGGATTCTTTTCGCTTAACTCCTCTTTGCGCTTGCATTTTCCCCAGTGACTTGAGTCCGCTCCAATCATTGAAAGACTCATTTGTCACTTCAACTTGTGACATGGCTCCTCAAGTTGACTTAATCGACTCTTCACACAAATTGTCCCTCACCGTTACATCTTCAAATGAGTCCTTGGTCCTCTTTCTTGGCCATACTCATTGTTCCAAAGCGAGTCTTCACTTCACTCCTTCATTGACTTTTTGTATTTCCAGCATAATCGACTTGACTCAAATTGCTTCAAATTCTATCTATTATAATGAGAATTACAAGGAAAATGGGTGCCAACATTCTAATCTAAGTTTTATGGCATTCATCAAAATCTAAACAATAAATTTCCCAACAATCTCCATCCAAATCAAGTACCTTGTCCTACACTTTCTCTTCTTTTGTAATTTTTTTCAAGATTTTTGCATTTAGCCTTCAAGTCCCCATCAATCAATGAATTCAACTCACAATCGTGAAAAGAAATCCAAACAGATCTTCATATTCCTCATATTGTTCAAACCTTTTCTTCAATGAGCCAATTGTCCGATCAACTATATATAAAAATAATGGACTCTAAAATCTTCCTCCCCTGGAGATATTTGTTGGGAAAGCTCACACGAAAGTTCATCAAAATGTCTTTTTCTATATATTTGTCTCCTCTCAGAAAAAATAGGATCAATCTCCATTGATGAAGCGAGTTCCTTAGCAGTATTGATGGCCTCTCTAAATCCAGTTTCCCTATACTCTTCAAATGAGGCAATTAACCCTTTCACCTTGATCATAGCAACATCAATAAGCATGTCTTCGATTGCAAGCTTTTTGTCGACAAAGTTAACTTTACTCAGATATTAAACCAAATAACCATACCTATCAAGAATTCAAAGTTTCCAAGTTCAAATGATACCAAAGACTTAGCTTCACTTCTTATTTTAGAGTCAATGTCTCTTTCTGCAAGTTCAAGTAAAGCTTTCTCTTACTTGTTGAGTTTGAAGAGTGATAGCTTTCACGCTTTCAATACGACTTTCCCATCTAGTGGTTGACAATGGCTTTAGTTAAACCTTTTGGTGTCACATGATCCACTAAAATTTTCCACCTCTTTGTAGAATGTGAAAATAATGTATAAATTCGTTGTATCACTCAAAAAAATCTTTTGCTTTTCCACAAGAATTTGAAATATCACAAAGTGTTAAGTTCAAACAATGACAACCACATGGAGTGTACAATGGTCTAGATTTATATCCAAAAGCCTTTTTTGAACGCCTTGGTGTCTTCCTTTCATATTTGCCCCATTATCATATCTTTTCCTCTCTTGACATTATCAATATCAAGACCAAGACTATTCAATACATTTTGCAACTCTTCAAATAACCATTGTCCCGATGTATCATCCACATTCGTAAAACCCCAAGAAATATTCTTCTACTTTTATCGACTTTTAAAAACATCAACACATCTTATAACTATAGTCATTTGCTCTTGGTTACTAACATCAGAGTACAATCGAGTATCACGAAAAGAACTTAGCTTCTTTTGATCTTTGTAATAATAGAATTTTTGATTTGAAGCTAACATATATATCAACTCATTCTCAATTTTATGGCTAAGATAATGATGATGTACCTTACTTTCAAGATGTTCCTTCATCACAGATCCCACTCGCAATCATTTCAATGGCGGATATAAAATTTCAATTGCCATCCTCATACAACTTTTCATTACTACCACGAAATGCTAAGTTTTGCTTAGCCAAAATCGCATTAACCGATATTAGACGATGTAATACCATTCTCCAATGCATTTTTGCCCTCTTAATTTGATCTTGAAAAGCATTATCAATTGTTTTACCTTTTTCAACTGATGTGCGACTCATACCAACTAGAATAGTTGTTGATATGCTCAATACTTGACTCATGTATTTTAACGTTGTTACAAACATGTACCAAATCATAATATCCATCATTTGCTAGTTGACTTAGTAGAGGTCCCTTTTAAAAAATTTGCTTGCAAAAAAACAAAATACTTTGTCAAGTGGTTTTGAATACACCAACCAATCTCTATGGTGTTTTGGACCATTTGCAAAATCCGAGTGTAGAAATCAAGAAAAACGCCTTTGATTCATCTTTGGGACCTTTCCCGATAATACATCTCTTATAGGACCATTTTCTACTAATAGATCCTTCCACTTCAGATCTAAATTCTCCCAGTTTCTTGGATCGAATATGTCAAGTGAAATTGGTGAACTTGGTTCTTCATTTACTATACTAAGATCTTCATCATCGCTTTTATTCGAATAATTTGTCTCCATCACGATTAACATTGTCAATATTTTCCAAGTCATTAATACTTTGATTACTTTTAATCTCATTCACATCTTCATCTATATCATTTTCCAAGGCTAAGTCTTCATGCGCTCATTACCATCAATTTTTTTCTTCATCGCCTAAATCTTCAAGTGACGGGTTTGAAGGTTCTTTTACAATAAATCTATCTAGTGCTCCTCTTTGAGACTCGATAAATTCTTCAACTTGTTTTCTTTTCTTACGTTTTTCATATCCACATTGATATTTCCGAGTAGGAGGCATTCTTAATTTCTATTCAAAAAAAATATACAAATAAAGCTAATTAGTACCATATCAAATCCTTCAATATAATTATATATTGCCACTCAACTTGAAAGCAAACAAATACAAACATTTTACACATCAATTATATATAGATAAAGAAATAATTCTTGCTAATAATGAAAACAAAAAATAAAATTTAACAATTCTCAAGTTTAAGAGATCATCTTACCAATATCAATGGAGGCAAAATATTTTAATGGAGGTGGACCTTTTTTCTTTGTAATTTGGGGGATGAAACTGGTGTCAAGGGCGTCTTCAGTTGGAAGATGTAAATAGGTTTTAAACTTGCTTGCAATTTGATTCTTCTACTTGGTGTTTTGATTTTGAAAAAAAAAACTAAAAAGAAAGAGCAAAAAACGCTGAAAAGTGGGAGCAATAAATTGTAGGATTTTCAATAAAGTGGGATAAGTTGCGCTCCCCCAGATTCGATATGAAGACCTCACAGAATGAGGAACATACACGCCACCACTCTGCCGAATGACTTTCTTGGTAATTCGTAGACAACAATTATTATTTATATAAATTTCTCCATGGGCCCTTGCCGGCAGGGGGGCCCTGTGCGGCGGCACCACTTGCACCGCCTCAGGGCCACCCCTGGGTTTTACTTCATAAAACCGCTATTTAAAATTTTATTTAACCGAACCACATATAGCAATTCGGTATGAAATTTACTCAAAAAACCGCAAAACCGCACCGTGATCACCCCTATATATCACAATCAACTTTGTTTATGTTGTCTCTCCAAAGCATGCAGAGTCTCATCGGGTCATATTTACGGACAACACCTGCCATTTGCGCGCATTATCACACAACTACATATATAATATTATTATACTAAATATACATTATCATACAACTAAATATACAGTATTATACAACTAAATATACATTATCACACAACTAAGTATATATTATTATATACTAAATGTACATTATCATACAAATACATATACAATATTACATAACTAAATATACATTATTATATAATGAAGTATACAAAATATAGCAACCCTAAATATACAAAAATGACGACCAATGCACATTGTATACAAAATATCAACCCTAAATATACACAATACATACTCTAAAACTACATAATCGTATGTACTTCAAAAACTTAATTTATGAACTCTAACACATCATAAATCTATTCTAGGAATCTCATAATACAAAGGTGCATATAACACACATGTAAAAAACGTAGACGTTGGGGATAAATTCCAGGAAAAAAAACGAGAAATCGAAAGAAGATGAACTATAAAAACCGGTGGCTACAAAAGAGATAACACACAACATATGAACAAATTTCAACAAGAAAAATGACAATAAAAAACCCCTAGAACCCTAGCAAAAGAAGCACAAAAATCACACCCACGAAAAATTAAATCAAACACACTCACCGAAATTGTACACACGAATGCCGAAAATTTGAACAAACACACTCAAAAATCGCCCGTTGAAGAGAAATAAATGTACAGTTGATGTTGCGAGATCATGGGGGAATTTGTGGTTTCCGAGAAATTTGAACCCTTTGAAAAGAAACAGCCAAAATCGTGAGATTCGCAAATTTTGGTTACAAAATCAAAACAAGCAAAAATATCCCTAGTTTTTAAAAACGTTGAAGAGAAAATAAATTCCATTAGTGAGTTGATGTGGATCAAAAAAACTAAACCCGAGAGAGAAGAGAGAGAAGAGACCATGTGTTTTGATTTTTGAAAAATTAAGCCAAAATCGTGAGATTAGCAAAACGATAACTAGTGACAAAATTTTGGTTACTTAAAATCAAAACAAGTATAATTACAAAAATATCCTTAGTTTTTAAAAAACAATTACCCTATTTGTTTCGATTTTAGAAGCCAATGTTTTAAATTAGAGTAAAATATGGACCATTGATTATTAAATCCAATGGTCTAGATGTGTCTTAAAACGTTTAAATTACCTAAAAGGTTTGGTCTCATGTGAACTAATCCCATATATATATATATATATATATATATATAGGGGAAGATCAAGTGAGACCATGTGTCTAGGTGAGACATAATGCACTAATCTCAACTATTCTCCACTATTAATCAATAAGTGTGATTTAATGGATAAAAATTATATTAAAACATTAATTTAATCAACATAAGGGTAATAGGGTAAAATAACATAACAAGGTAGTTACAAAAATGGAATCAAATCTCTTTCTCTCTCATACATCTCTCAATCTCACGTCTCTCTCTCTCTCTCTCACGCCTCTCTCTCTCTCATCTCTCTCTCTCTCTCTCTCACAATTCCTCCATTAAAGCCAATGAAAAACCTGTGAAGAACTCGAATTGTGAAAAACAAAACAAAGGAAAGAAGATGCGATTGCCCCAAATGAAAAACAACGAACATGTGAGTTCAATCATGATGATGAATCATCAAGAGAAAAAACTCTTTCTAACAAAGATCAATGGTGTGGACATCGATGGAGAACTCAAACTAGCCATTAACATCAACTCTTAAAAAACGTAATTTTCACGATAAGACGATGCATAGATACTTATGAAACGATGCATAGATCTTATGAAACGATGCATATATCTATATGATATTACATATTTGATATTATACAACAAAATCAACTATATATGAATTGATTGAAAACTATCTATGCAAATGTTAAAAACTAATATACAAGACATTATACTCAACTATGCAAGGCGTCATAAACTATGCAAAGAAAAATCAACTAACTATGCATTATCTAGAAATTATATATGCAATGTGGAATAACTAAATATGCAAAGATATTATGTAACATCCCAAAACAAAATATGCATTATATCTTATGGTCGTAAAACAATGCAATAAAAACAACTAAATATGCATTATTTAATAGCTAATTAAGCAAAGCAGGTTAACCCTAACTATACCAGAAAAAAAAAAAAATTGGAAAAAATCAAGTTTCCTTAAATTACGCCATTAAATCCGGTTGTTTCAATCTCACCCCATAAAACGGTTCTGTAAAGTCAAACATACCACAAAAATCGCCGACCATTAATTTGAATTATTAAAATGGCGAAATCGGGAAAATAAAAAAAAAAAAACTGAATTAATCACATCCCTTCATTTTTTAAGATTAACGAGTAAGATGAGTCCACACTGCCTCACCTAGGAGGGTGGTCTCATTTGAACTAAATCCTATATATATATATATATATATATATATATATAGTTTGTAACATCAACCCTATATACTAAAAGAGAAAATAAAGTTGACACATATTATCACTTCATTAATTTTGACATGTGTCAACTCCTCATCTCTCAATTCCACATGTATACTTTATAATTATCCATGTGGCATTCTTATCTACAAATTAAAGGTGAACTGATAATATATTTTTGAATTTAAAAGTTACAAAATTTGAAAGATAATAACAATTTAAAAGATAAGAAGTAATCTAAATATCAAGGGTTTATCGGCATTATCATTTAAAAATATTTTCGTTCAAAAATATATTTGGTCTATCTTTTAATTTTCGATTTATGCTAACTCCAACGTATATTTCGAATTACTCTTATTAAATCCAGTTTTGACCCACTAATCAATTATATTACAATTAAATAAATAATTCAAACCAAATTATAATCAAATTAAATAAGCTCATCATAGATATAAATGAGCCTATCACAACAATTAAAGTTAAAATAAATCAATTTATTCAATTATCGATCTGATGTCGGATAGTGATTATACTACAGGATCCTATCAAGTAACCACTATAAATATTTCTCAACAAATTCGAGAAACACATCAAGGAATCTAACAACCAATAGAAATTGGGCTTTAACATACATTTAAAAATATTATATTTTAAAAATATATTTGGTTTATATGCATCTTTTAGTTTATGATATTTTGCTAGCTACTACATGATTCAAATCTACGTACTCTATATACTAAAAGAAAAAACAAGTTAACACATGTCATCACCTCATTAATCTTAGACATTTGTCAACTTCTCATTCTCTTAATTCCACATGACAGCTTCACATTTATCTATGTGATAATTTTATGTACAAAATTAATATATAATAAATTGAAAAGGTAACAAATTTAATCAAGATTATGAAATATAAAATATAATCCCAAAAATAAAGGATTTTTTCACAATTAGTTTGGAAAAGATTAAATCTACCCGAATATATTTTTGGTTTTTTTGAGAAATGTTCTATTAGTTCAGAATATATATTTTTAAATTTAAAAGATAACAAATTTAAGAGATAAAAAATAATCTAAAAAATAAAAATTCTATCTAAACTATCTTTTAAATTTGTGACACTAAAGTTATATCTTTGGACAAATCTTGTGTAACACAAAGGTGTTATTCTAGTATGTTATTTATCAAGAAACAAGATTCCTTATGCCACGTGTAGACATGTGCCACTATGTTTAGGAAAAGTTGCAACTCTTCACTTATGGCTAATCATTGATCAGACACATCACTTAGCCAAGTAACTGAAGATTTCCGTGGCGTATGTTCCAAAGAGACACATCTTATGTGAAGAGTTTTCAATTGGATTTTGGTACCTGTTCAACTTCAACGGCAATTGGCCTAAAGATGCATAAATACTTGAGTTAGGCCAGATTGTACGGGTTTAATTTTTGTGCATTCTTATTTTCTTGTAGAAGCAATCCAAAAACTTGCTATTTGATTGTTTCATTTTGTTTACTGTATCCTAAAAGTAATTTGCCAGAAACTCGGTTGGCAAATAGTGGGGGCAAATAACACTTTAAGAAGTGTCCTACAAGCCTTAGAATTGTACATTCCCTTCAAGTTGTATTACAGAAAAATTGTATTTTTTGCTTTTCTCCAATATCTATTTCGTGTTTGGTTCATACCCGGTCAAAAGTTTCGACACGACTTCTCATATATATAAGTGGAGCCAATGTTCAACCCAACAGACTGAATAAGTTACTCATCTCTGATAAAATAATTGTTTGCATGTATCCTTCATCCAATATTTTTTGCCCATCTTTTCTATGCATAAAGATTAAAAGTTTCATATATAAACAAGTTTCTTGATGCACAAAATGGTTGAGGGATAATATATATTAGAGGACTTGAGACATGTCCTAATTTTGTGTGATCTCTTGTAGCATTTCAACCACCTTTTTTAGTTTGGGCCGTTTGGCCGGTGTGGTATCGGTGCAGAGCAAAGCTACTTTGAGGGCAGCAAGCATTTCTTTTCTCCAAACGAATGAAACGGTGCTTAGCCTTGGATCAAGAATTTGCTCGGGCGTTTCTCCTCTGGCTGGTGCAGAGTGAACCCAGTTCACCAAATCAATCCCTTCGCCAAAAGTCTCGTCTACGGGAAGTTTAGTTGTTAGGATCTCAAGCAAAACAACACCATAGCTATAAACATTACCCGGTGCTGTGACTTGCATGGTATAGGCATACTCTGTTACACAAGTTGAAATTAATAAACATATGTTAGAAAAAGAAGCCCATGATATTACCCTGGAACCAAGATGAAGTGATTTATCGCAGCAGAAAGCAAAAAGCAGTTGAAAATATGAAGTTGGTAGTGTTTGCAAGTAGAAAAAAGTTAAAAGCTGAATAAATTAAAAGAGAGTGTATGGTTAGTAAGTTGTAAAAGTGTTTTATTTGTGTGTAAAAGTCAAACCAAAAGCAAAATCAGAAATCTAAAGGAACATCTCCTGCTGTTAAAACCCCGATTAAATTATGTAGAATCAAAAGCAGAAGCTGGCATTTGAAAACACTAAAAACTACTTTTTTTTCAGCCGAAAGCTGACAATCATTTTTTTAAAATGTTTGCAAACACTCCCTAACATTAGTTAACATTTATTGAATGAAAATACCTGGAGCAATGTAGCCATATGAACCGGCAACAGCACTGATACTTGCCGTCCCCCTGGATGGATCAAGAAGCTTTGATATTTCAACTTCGCCAACCAGAGGATTAAAATTAGAATCTAAAAACACATTGCCCGACGAAATATCTAAGTGAATAATAGCCATATGGTGGAGAAACGCCAACCCTTGGGCCACTCCAATGGCAACGGCAAGTCTTGAAGGCCAGTCGGGTTTATAATCTTGCTTCTCTTTAGAATCATGAAGAAATTGAGCCAACGTCCCGTTCGGAAAATACTGATGCAACAAAAGCATAGCATCTTCAAACACCACGAACCCAATAGGTCCCATCAAATTATCATGGCAGAGTTTACTCATCTTTTCAACCTCTCTGATCATCTTGCTTTTATGATGAACTATAGTTTTGTCCATCGATTTCAGTTTTCTGACTGACAAAGTCACCCCAGAAGGCATATCTGCTCTATAGACAGCACTAAATGTCCCAACGCTGAGTTTATTCGAATCTTTCATAATTGCTTTGGCAACAGCTTCAAAGTCTATAGCTTGCCTTAGGTTTTCAACAAACACATTTCCTGCTACTATCACCGGCTTGTTACTAATTTGCTCGTCTGCAGTTTTTTCATCTTTATCACCCTTCTCTAATCTCTCCCTCGTCATAAATAGCAAAACGACCACACTCACAGAAGTGAAAACAACGAAACCTGATCCAACAACTGCTAATATAATCCTGTAAGAAACCTTATGGTGGTCAACATTCCGATCAGAATCGGTCAAACCTCCACACGAAACATTCAATGGCTCGCCACAGATCCCTTTGTTTCCAAGAAAGCTCGAACTCGGGCTTTTTTGAAACGGTACAAAAAAGGGTATTGGGCCCGTAAATTGATTGTTCGAGAAATTAACCTCGATCAAACTCAGCATTCCCTTGAGCGCAACCGGAATGGACCCACTTAGCTGATTATTCGAAACGCCTAACGAAACCAACTTGTCGAGCCGTCCTAACTCGGCAGGCAGTTGTCCATTTAAATGATTGGAGCTCAAATTCAGAGCAATTTGCAAGTTTTTGATACGACCAATCTCAGGAGGAATATTTCCAGTCAGATAATTACTGCCCAATTGCAATTCGAGCAATTTAGCACAATTACCAATCTCATTTGGTATCTTCCCTCCTATTGAATTCTGTCCCAAGAGCAAGAACTGCAATCTCGACGCATTGCAAATACCCTCTGGTAAAGTACCATTGAATCTATTATTGCTCAAATCAAGCTTGCTCAAATTCTTTCCCCTGAGAATTGATTGAGGAATTTCACCAAACAGATTGTTGGCAGAAACAATCAGCTCCTGTAAATTATTAAGTAGGCCGAATTCCGGTGGAACGGTTCCACTAAACCCATTAGAAGCTAAATTAAGGAGGGTCAGATTAGAGCATTTGGAGAAATCTGCCACAATCTCCCCAGAAAGATTATTATTATCCGCTCGAAATAAGTAAGGCTACTAATTTCCCCAATTTCTCTAGGGATCCCTCCAATCAAATTATTATTCCCAATCCTAATACTTGAAAGCCCTTTGCATTTCCCTATTGATTCAGGAATATAGCCACTCAATCTATTCTGAGTCAAAACCAAATTTTCCAGCTTCCCCATAGCAAAAATGGCCTCAGGAATTGAACCCTCCAATTTGTTTGAATGAAGGTTCAACAATTGAAGCTCAGAGACTAAACCTAATTTATCTGGAATAACACCACTCAATTCATTTTCATAGGCAGTAAAAACTCTCAGATTGGTTAAGTTACCCACCCACAGTGGGATTGGACCATTTAATCTATTTGTAAACACCTGCAAATCTTGCAATTTCTTTAAATCCTCAAGCTCATCAGGTATTGTTCCAATGAGCATGTTATTGGAAAGATTTAATGCTCTGAGATTTTTAAGCCTGCCCAAATCTGAAGGTATTGAACCTCCAAAGTTATTAAAAGACAAATCAAGAAACTCAAGCTCAGATAAATTCCCAAAAGCAGGTGGGATATTGCCATGGAAGTTGTTGTGTGAAAGATCAAGCCATTTGAGTGATTTGAGCTCAGAAATGAGAGTGATATTACCTTGAAGCCCATGATTAGAAAGATCAAGCCTCTCCACAAATGAATTGTTTGAGCTGCAAAATATTCCAGCCCAAGTGCAAGGGTTTGAGTTTTTTTCTCTTGATTTCCATTCAGGTAATTTAAGCTCTTTACCAATTGCTAATAATGTAGACTGATCATTGAGCAGATGTGTAATCACAAGTTGTGACCTTGAAAGCAACAACCCAAATAGCAAAATACTTAATAAACTCAAAAATGGCATTTTTTTTTTGGGTTGCCTTCAATTTTGGAAAAGAACTGAAGATGTCAAGAATGGGTTATTAGCTAAGATTAGAGAAATTTAGTAAAAAATTGAACCAAGAAAAAGGCTTGAACTAGAAAACCCACGTTAGCTTTTTTCACCTTTTTCGAAATGGGACATCTCAAAGTTCTTGAAAATGAAATGAATTCAAAAAGGAAGCACCTGCCCCCTCAACTTAAGGAGTATAATATACTATTATCAAAAAATTCTTGATGAAAACCCACAAAACAAGAAGACATGAACATTAACCAAAAATACACAAAACCAAGAAAAAAAATCCAATCTTTGGGGAAAAAGAACAAAATGGACACAGAAATCAGCTTCAATATAAACACTTTAAATAAAAAAGCAATCTCGTCAGAAAATAACAGAAGTTTTAAAACAAAGCAATAAAAGGAGATATTACTTGGAAGCAAGAAAATGCAGGTGATGAAAGAAGAATTGTACAATGTTTAGGTAACTACTTTCACGGGTCAGGTGTTTTTGTTCTCTGTCAGTCAGGAAGTGAATGTGTTTTTTAATTTTTTTTTTTTTTTTTTTTTTTTTTTGATAACTCGCCTTTCCAGCGCTTACGCCCGACTACGCTATCGAGACAACAATCCGCTTCATCATTCTTCTTAAGCCAAGGTAAACATGGATGTGCACGCATTGGCCAAGTTACGGCGTCAGTCACGACGTACAAACCGTGATCCTCCTGCGTGAATGTGTGTTTTAATGTGTGTATGAGAGAGGGATAGAGAGTTGAGTGTAGAGAGGGAAAATAGTGTGATGTTGCATATGTATTGAAAAAGGTTCACGAGAAATGAGCAGTGTTGGGTTAATGAGAGCAGCCACTGTCCAACTGCAAGACTGCCTTTATGAATATCCCTTCTCTGTTTTCAGTTTATCTCCTTCAACTTATAAATAAACTACTCATTCAAATAACAATATACCATAGCCCATCGAGCCAATGCAGAAAATTGGGTCGGTCTGGGCAGAAATTCAATCAGGTCATTAATTTCTTGGCCAAGTCAAACCGAATCTCATATTTATAACTAAATTGCATCGGGTCATCTTGAGCTTCAAGTTGTTCATGTTGGACCAAAGTAGGCCCAACCTATTTTGGTTCTGTATTTATACAGTCTAACCCCGTCCTATTATTGGGTTGGACTCGAAATTCAGAGTTGTACGTAGCTCTTAGTGTTATACATATATATATATATATATATATATATATAAATATATAGATAAGTAATTACTAAGTATCCAAAATCCGAAACATGTATGCCACTTGTAGCTTGTAGGTTAATTTCCTATATGGAATGAAATATATTTTATGTAGAATTATTGCCAACCTAGGATTCCATCAATGTGGGCTATTTATGATATGTTTTTTCATCAAGGATGTCATTTTCAATTCAACTTATTTTGGAGCCTTGCCTTATAGGAGTATAATAGATGTGGCCATGCAACATATGAAACTACAAGTGTTTCTATACATATACATACATAGGGAGGGGGTTATATGAGACCACCTCATAGAGTAAGTCCATAGGGACCAATCCTAACCACATATCTAGATTTTTCAATGGTTGTGATTTTAGATATAAACCTGCAGATTACACGCTGGAAAATAGGGGGAGGGGCAAATTTGTAATCCCACAAAATTCTCCAACAAAAACGGATTCTGTTACCTTTTATAATCATCTTCTCCAAATCGATCCAGCAAAATCAGAGTGACATACATATCTCTTCCTTCTCTTCCTTCTTCTTTATAGAACGCTTCTCATGAAATAAACTCACTACTGTGAGAAATCATTCATCCTTCTTCTTCAACGCACTATTGTGTGAAAAAATTACGCATAATTTGTCATAGTTGCTGAGCTCAACTCCGGTTCAAGTTTGCTTATGAAGATGTAGTTTGTTGCTTGTTTAGATGTGTCATGGTGCTTTTATATACCATTAACTACATAAGCAAGTCATAAGCAAAAAATCCATACTACATAAGCAACAATCCTATATTACATAAGCAATAAATATATACTACGTATGCACCACGAATACATTAACTACATAGGTAAGTCATAGCAACAAATCCATACTACATAAGCAACAAGCCTATACTACATAAGCAACGAATATACACTACATATGCACCACGGATACATTAACTACATAAGCAAGTCATAAGCAACAAACTCATACTATATAAACAACAAGTCTATATTATATAAGCAACGAATATACACTACGTATGCACTACGAATACATTAACTACATAAGCAAGTCATAAGCAACAAACTCATATTACATAAGCAATAAGCTATACTACATAAGCAATGAATATACACTACACATACATCATAGATACATTAATTATATAAGCAAGTCATATTCCAATTATTTTTCTAAAGAAAACAATAATGTGTTCCTTTTTTGTAGATTTGAAAAAAATAAAGATTGATATGACTGGTAAACTGCAAATATAGAAGGAGACTTTTTTGTAAAATGAATTTCGTGGATGAATAAGGTTTTTTCCATCTAATAAAAAAAGAATATTCCCACGGATTTACTATGACTTTTAATGGATGGTGCATTAAGGCGTTGATTATTGACAAACAATTGGGGCCATTTTTGGGGACTTTAGATTGTCGAAAACTTTTGAATGGGTAAAAGTTATTTACTTAACCTTGAAATACTATTACCACGTAGTTCAAGTGATATCGGTCGCCCTTTTTAAGATATTGACCGGGATTTGAATTCAGTATCTTTCAATTTCTTTGAAATTTATTTTCTCCCATCCAACCAGTACTCCCTACTTATTAGAAAAACAAATCTTGAAATATATTAGATACTTTTATTTATTACTAATTTAAGTTGTACAGTAAAAATACAAATATCTAAAAAAAATCCCACACTTACAAAATTCAGGGAGATTAGAAATTTATCTTAAGTAATTACTCCGCAGTCCGCACGAGTAGAATCCATAATTGAACTCTAAGTTGCGTTACCACTTACCAGTGACAAAGTTTGGGCAAGATTTAATTTTATAAACTTCAAAAATATATTTTGAACGGAAAATAGAAATAACGAGAATCAATATTATTAATTTTTTTTAATTTAATTATATTCTGAATTTTTAATTTTCATTACATTTGATCGATTTATCAAAGAATAGACACAAAAAAAGTAAAAATAAAAAATGATTGTAGTTATGTGTGTGTAGAGCTGTTAAACGGGTTGGACTGAGCCAACTCGGTGTCGGCCCGTAGGGCCAACGAGAAAATCGGTCGGGTTGGCCAAATAGTGACCATGACGCTATTTTTGGAGCTCAGTCCATAAAAATTCACATAAGATGTTGGCTCGACTCAGTGCTTCGGGCCAAATAGGTCGAGTACATTTCAGGCCTTTGAAGCCCATCCCGACTTTTTTATCAGACCAGGCTCATTTTGAGAGCTTTGTGTTTACTTAGTGAGCTTTTGTTAATTTTGTGCATGATTCAACTATTCAACCTTTGATGTTCAATTATGGAACCGCTGAGGTATGGGATGGTGGCATCCCTAGACAATGTAGGGCCAACTTGTCCTTTTTTTTTAAAACGGAAGAAATTTCATTTAACATTGTTGGAAATTGTCCAGCGGCGATTGAACAAGAGAAGTTGTCCAATTTTAGGATGTTAATAATCAAGATATTATAAACTTAAAATCCATTTCTTTATTACAATGTCATGTATTTATATTATATTTACATACAATTATTTCACACCAATTTAATTTAAACAATATTGGCATTATATACTGTTGTGGGGTAAAAATGTAATTCCTCTTTTTTCATATTTAAATGCATTATTTTTATTATTATTGGGCTTACAGTAATTAATATGCAAGCCGACCCATAAAAGAGCCTTAACAGGCCCACATAACCTTAACAAACCCACCTAGTCTTAACAGACCCATGTCCCAGGTATAAATAGCCCCCTTTTTAATCAATCTTTCATTAAGTACATTTCAACTGTTAATTAGCTCTTGTGCTCGGATTATTTCCTACACTCTGCTGACTAAAGCATCGGAGGGGCTTTAAAGGGGGACACCCCGGACCCTTCTAACTCTGTTTGTGTATTGCGTGCCAGTTGCTACATGTGAATTGGACTTGACTTTGGAGTCGATACCTCGGCTGATTTTCATAACTCGGAGTGAGCCGCACGAATTTTTGCAAAGATAATTTTTGGCATCGTATGTGGGAAAACAACCAAACATCGAGATGCAAACCAGGTCCCAGGTGATGGGGGTCTAACTCCCGGACCGCCATGTCCAAAGCTTTGGATGACAACCGCGCTCCCTGAGGACCGAAAGACCATTGCCCCCGGGGCCGAAGACAATCGCCCTCCCTGGGGCCAAAAGATAATTGCCCTCCTCGAAGACCGGAAAACCATCACCCCCTGGAGGTCGAAAGACAACTTCCTCCTTCTCCTTACAAGCTTTACACGAAAAAACAGTCTCATTTTGGCACCGAGCTATGGAGGACTGCCATGTCCAAGCCTTAGAAAACCGAAACGTCCAGCTCCGGAGTATAGACCTCCACGAAGACTTGAGCAAGACCCCTTTCCTTAGAGGGAGCACCTCCCAAGAGGAGAGACACATGAAGTACTTCCCAAGAGGAGAGTCACATGGAGCACCTCCCGAGAGGAGAGACATGAGAGATAGATGGAGCATCTCCCAGAGAGGAGTGACACATGGAGCACCTCCCTGAGCACATGATAAGGGATACCCTACAAGCCCTCTTGGAAGAAGTTGCCGAGAATGCCTTGAGGCAGCAAGCTGCAACATAAAGCTCCACAAACAACGAACAACCCCATCATAGTTAGAGATGAAGATGCAGACCCGATCTCAAGAGCATAGAGCCGGATCCTAAGCTGCAGATCATGAAGCTAGAGACCGGCAAGAGGAACGACCACCTGGAAGATGAGGGGCCAGCCCTCCTCCTCTTGGAGAAGTGTCGCCCCCAGCCAGAGGGGCGCCGCCCTCTCCTCCTGGTGGACTCCACCCATTGAAGAAGTTCGCTTGATGTGAGAAGCCCTCCAAGCCTTGCTCGAAGTAGCTTTTCGAGCTACTCTGAGGAATCAGGCCACATCAGAAGTTGTAAGGAGACCTCCCCCAAGCTTCACTAAACACTGAAGACCCCAACTTTGGGGGAAGAAGATAAAATAAATGAAGGACTTAGAGAAAATCAAAGAGACCAGCACGTTCCCGCCGGAAGAGAAGCTGAGAATGGAGCCCAACACTCCCAAGTCCACACTTACATGCCCGCAGAAGAATCGCAGGTGGTAAACATTAGCCAAGCCAACTCGTAGGCCACCGCCCTAGAGAGGAAGTCCACTGGCCTTGTCATCCTGGCCGAGCCATTTCCCTTGAGCATCAAGACCTCCAACCTCCCGGAGTATGAGGGGACCAAAGGTCCCCCAAGAGCACTTAGATAAATTCTATGCGAAGGCGAATCTCTACGACATGACGGATGTTTTCTACTGTAAAGTATTCTAGACAACTCTAACCAAGTGCGCACTAACTTGGTTTGATCGACTCCCATTTGGATCAATCACTGGGACGGGCAAGCTCACTGTTGCTTTCAGACAACAATTCTCCATCAAAAGAAAATATCCTGAGACCATTGTCATCTTTTTCAAGTAAAACAGAAGGAAGAAGAGTTACACTTCATGAAGTGATTCGTAGAAGTCGTCGACTCCAAAGACGAGAACATCAAACAAGAAGGTAGACCACTAAGAAGACACTAGGACAATCCCCTCCTTCCAGAGGGGCACCATTCAACAACTCGATGAGCTCAACGGGGGCCCTTGCCCGGCTCAGGGGTACGCCCTTCCTCAAGCTCCTCCTCATGAAGAGCTCTGCTCACCAATATGTCTCATCGGACCCGGGAACTCCCCGACTCAATAAAATTACCCGGAACACTCTAAGACACCAGGCTGCTCTCAGAGCCGCCAAAGACTTCCCGGAGCTCCGCCAGCTACTGAAAACCCCTCTAAGGGCCCCTTGCCATAGCAGTAGCTGCAAACAACACTGAAGAATACAAAATCTTGAAGAGGAAGCTCATTTAAATCAATCATTAACAAACTCCACTAAATCTCTGCACCGCCACAAATTGTGCACCAACGGAAGTATATTCATATAATTGAAGCCATGAGCATAACCTCTAAAGGCCCTGAAGAGAAATGTAAGCTCTCCAGGATGGACAATGATCAATCCTAGCAACCTTAGGAGCCGCGAATCTCGCCAGCTCCCCCAGACCTCATTACTCCCCAAGTAATGGTTCGCGTCCACACACGCACTGTCCTCAACAAATCTCCTCCGTCGCTCCCGGTGGGGAGGGCCTCCCTCACGGGGGGTTTCTCGTAAATTAAATCTCCTCCGACACTCCTGGAGGGGATGGGTTCCCACACGGGGGGAGTCCTCGTAAATTTTCCTTCCTCACAAACATAATTCACAAAATGTGCAACCAAATGAGAGCGAAAAATGCTAACTCTTACGCTAAAGGAATGAGTGCGCGATTAGAAGAGTAATGAAGAAAAAAGCTCCAGAAAGAAAATACAATGCTCCAAAAGGGCGCCCTTCCGCCCATGGGAGGGTGTCTCTCGAGCTCTGAAGCGTCCCATCCGGCCATGGGAAGATGCACCCCGAGCTCCGGAAGGGTGCCCTATGCCTTCGCACGAATATCTCTCGCCACTGGGAAAAGTAAGGCTTTCTCGGGCCCCATTAATGCCCCTAGAGAGTTAGCATCGCTTATCCGGCTCCAAAGGATAGCCCTAGTGAGATAGCATTGCGCTATCATGTGCCCCTCATTAATGCCCTTAGAGAGGTAATATCACTACCTGGGGCTCCCCAGGATAGCCCCTAGTGAGGTAGCATTGCGCTATCCAGTGCCCCTAATTAATACCCCTAGAGAGGTAGCATCACTATCCGGGGCTCCCGAGGATAGCTTCTAGTGAGGTAGCATTGCGCTATCCGGGGCCCCTCATTAATGCCCTTAGAGAGGTAACATCACTACTGGGGGCTCCCGAGGATAGCCCCTAGTGAGGTTACATTACGCTATCTAGGCCCCCTCATTGTTGCCTTTAGAGAGGTATCATCGTTACTCAGGGCTCCCGATGATTTCCCTTAGTAAAGTAGCATTGCGCTTTCCGGGGCCCCTCAATAAAACCCTCAGAGAGGAATCAACACTACCCGGGGCCCCTGGAGAATGCACTTAGAGAAATAACACTTTGTTATTCGGGGCCCCATCTCAAGTAAATTACCAAGATCCAACATATAGCCAAAAATACAAAAAAAAAAATGACTAAGTACCTCGGGAAGTCAATAAGACTTCCCACCATGGCGAAGACTTTCATGCCATTTCCGCATGGGCAACGGAACACATTTCGCAAAACAAAGAGATTGGGGCGGACCCAAGGGCGAATTACCCTCATCATTCTCGAAGGGGGATGGAGGGCGTACCCGCCCACGTGCCCCAGGGGCTCTCGACCTGGGAGCTCTCAATCGGAGGGCTCTCGACCGGGGGGCTTTCAATCGGGGAGCCCCGCCGCTCGACCAGAGGCATCTCCCGGGACCTCCCTCCCAGGGCTTCTTCTTTACTCCTCTCTCAACCTTACTCTCAACGTTTTTTTCCATGGAATCCCGAGCGCTTCAAGATTTCTCCAACTTCCCAAAAGCTCCTCCCAAAAAGTAATCTTTACAAGAAGACAAAAAATAAAAGCAAAAAGCAAAAAAGGGACTCTCGCCTTCTGAAAGCTTTCCTTCCAGAGACTCCCACCTTCTGAGACTTGCCATCTTTCCTGGGACCTCCCTCCTTTAGGGGACCTCCTCCTTTAGGGGACCTCCCCTCTTAGAGAGATATCATATCCCTCAAAAGATTAAGTTCCGCAGAGACCACACAATTGCAAAGGACCTAACTCCCGCACTACTCCGTCTCCCTCGTAGCCGGCAGTTGGGGGGCTTACATTGTGGGGTAAAAATGTAATTCCCCTTTTTTCATATTTAAATGCATTATTTTTATTATTATTGGGCTTACATGAATTAATATGCAAGCCGGCCCATAAAAAGAGCCTTAACAGGCCCTCTAAGCCTTAACAGGCACATGTCTCAGGTATAAATAGCCCCTCCTTAATTAATCTTTCATTAAGTACATTTTAACTGCTAATAATTAGCTCTTGTGATCTTGATTATTTCCTACACTCTGCTGACTAAAGCATCAGAGGGGTTTCCCGGTGACACTCGCGTGACCCTTCAAATCTTGTTTGTGTGTTGTAGGCCAGTTCCCTACACGTGGATTGGACTTCGGACTGGAGTCAGATACCTCAGCTTGGATTTTCGTAACTCGGAGTGAGCTGTACGGATTTTTGCAGCATCATATACTGATGAAGAAATATAATGAATTCAGTACAATTAATAAATTAGAATTATTAATTTCATATATACTAATAGTATAAATATATAAAAATAATTTGACCATATAATGAATTACTCCCAATTATGATCGTAAAATAAATTAATTATCTCTTTATTACTTGTTTTCCTATGACATAAATAAAAATAAGCAAGGACAGCGTTTCTAAATGCCTTTGCTTATTTTCTATTTGTTAGAGATGATTAAGTTTATTGCTTTATAGGATAGCTTTTGGCATAATCATAAGCTTAGTTAAATAAGTAGCATTATGCAGTGATTAGGGGTGATCACGGTGCGGTTTGGGCGGTTTTTTCAATATTTTCAAACCGAATTGCTAAGTGCGGTTCGGCCACAAGTTTGATTTCAAGTCGCGGTTTTTTAGAATAAAACAAACATGCGGTTTTCAACGGTTTTGGGCGGTTTCGGTCGGTTTTGCGGTTTTAACGTACAATAAGTGAATATTATATAGAACAATCAAAATGAGCAAAAACAACTTATCAATTCGATAATTAAAAAGTTAAGAATATGTTGTAATTGTCTAAACTGAATATTATAACAACTTCAATAACATATAATAGTCGAATCTAATAGAAATATGGAGTTTTTGCAATCACTAAAAAAAAGTATTTCTTATATTTGGCCTTAAAAACCATTTTTTAGTATTTTCAAGTATCAACTTTTGCTTCTGGTTCTGCTTTATTTAGTCATAATCTAAAAGCTTAATCTAAAAGTATGGAGAGGGGTGCTTTAAATTTCCGTTTATGCTCCTAGTTTAATTTTTACAAATAAATAAGCACCTCTACAAAGTTTTCATCGAACAATAAATTGACTAATATGCTCTCCCATAACTTGAATATTTCAATCTCCAATCTACATCCATAACAAGAAATGAAGGCTTTGATGTTTAAACTATTGAGTAAATTGACTAATATACCTATAATACACAAGTGAAAATAATTAAATATGACAATACATAATTATACACAAATATACTATAGATTTAGAGAAATGTAATGACATATATAGAAAATATAATATATATATATATATATATATATGTAGTATTCTACTTATATGCGGTCGGTGCGGTTTGAGACTTCAAATTGTAATTGCACCATCTTATGCGGTGCGTTTAGACTAAAAATATTAATCGCGTTTTTCCAATAATTAAGCAATCGGTGTGGTGCGGTTTGGTTCGGGTCGGTTTTTTGCGGTTTTCGATTTTTGTTGATCAGCCCTAGCAATGATTAAAGGCGACTTGGAGAAAATCGAGGTCGCAAATCCATGATGCCCACCACTTTTGATTACCAAAATTATAAAATTTGATTATTCATATGTGCCTTTTACAATAGGGCGCAGACATCCTCTTCCCTACAATTACAAATATGCCATAAATTAAAAAGCCTATTATACCCTTACTATGGTAGATAAGACGACAACATGATAGCTCGACGGCTCAAATGATAGATGACATGATGGTACAATGGCTGAAATGGGATGGCATGATGACACGACCATCACGTCATCCTATCATCATGTCATTTAGACTATGACTCAAATGTGATAGCATGATGGTACGATGACTCAACTAGAATGACACGATAGACGACCATTGTGTCATCATGCCATATGGCACGATGACATGTTGACTCAAACCGAATGACAAGATTACTTAAACGGGATGGCACGACCATCATACCATTTTGTCATATGGGTTTAATGATGAAATAGTAAATTGGGGAACATTGAGGTTTTTTACAAAAATATAGTGTGATTTGTTTAGAAAGTAGGTGTACTTAAATGAAAAGTGGGTGTCATGAATAGGCCCCTCTACAATATTTGTTAAATGATTATAAATTATTTTTATTAACTTTTAAAAATTTAATCATTGATTAATATAGTTGTTGTTTCTCATTTTATATATACAGTTGCTGATGATTTATTTATGATGCAATGATGCCAATGTGTTTAAATTTGAACTTTTTTTCCTTTTTTTTTAACTTAGCATCCAGGCTTACGTCTGACTATGCCTGAGGACAGCATCTCCAACCCCTCATTTCCTTACTATTTATTGTTGGGGATATATCACGTATGATATTATATTCCAAAATTAAATCAGAAAACTTGAATTCCATAAAAACGAAATTATAGAAAATGCAGAAATTTAGACCGAGGCTAGAGTTCGACTCTATGTCTTTAAGATGAATTGCCCCGTTACGGTGCCCACAGTTGAATAGCAAATGTCTCCTAAGATACTACGGTATCCTCTTGCTGTAGTAGCACTCCAAATAACAAGAGACGACGAACTTCAAATGTTTTGTACTCTCTCTTTTGTATCGGAAAATTTTTGACAGAAAATATACTAATGAATGTATGCAAAATGCTTATGTTAATGAAAAATCTGCAGATTCTTAGGATATATATAGATTACCAAAATTCACAAGTGAAACAACACAACTGTTCGAACAAACATGTCCATTTATTCGAACAGACACATCCATTGGTTTCAAACAAAACAACACAACCATTCAGATAAACTTTTTCAATCCGATGAACAGTCACACTTTTTGACAACAATTTCTCATTCACCTGAAATATCTATTATATTTCCAACAATCCCAACATGAATGAGAAATTACGTGAATCAATGCAAATGTAAATGCAGACACTAAAGAGAGTACAAACGAAAAGTTATTGTATCAGGAGAGGTAGCTTCTGGCTTTGAACCTTCCCTAGTGGAGTACTATTGGATTTACTTGCTAATCGTCGTGAACATGATGTCTTGAATTGTTCAAAGTTGGTGTAAACCAAACAACAACACCCACACAATAACATCCCTAATATTTCCAGTTCTCATGGTTGTGTTCATTTTGGTCTTGAACAACCTTGGGTTTCATAAGTGTTTTAAGAGAATTCAAGCCTCAAAATTCCCATAGAAGCAACCCCACTTCACACTTACATAAGTGACCTCCTATTAAGAGTATTTTGCCATACCCCACTTGGTTTAACCAAGCTATAGAAATCATTAAAAGTTGAACTTAACCTTACATACTTCTGCAGAAAGCACTTTTGATCATAGGAATGGGTAAGAATATATCATAAGTGCTTAATTGAATCTTCATAATCTAGTTGTCCCATTAAACCAAGTTCCTGGGATCTCCAGTCATCATGGTTGGGTTACCATACAAAGATTAGTGCATATAAGCTTCAATCCCATTCCCTTCGATAATTGGTACACTTGATCTCTTGGTAAACCTTTGGTAAGCGAATCCGCGAGATTCTCCTTAGACTTTATATAATCAATGGAGATAACACCATTTGTGATAAGTTGTTTAATGGTATAGTATCTACGACGTATATATTTAGACTTACCATTATACATGCTATTTTGAGTACACAGTTAAAGCTAAACAACTGTGATTATATACCGTATATAAGACACTTCAGTAAAGGAAGTCAAACATTATTTTTTCTCACTCCTTTTCCAATTAATTTTTCCATCTTTTGGTTGGGAAAAATATGATATTGTTTATCCTTTTTTTTAGGTATCAAAGACAAGGTTTGTTACTTTTCTTGAGCTTATTGTGACTAAATCCATCTTGAACAAACTTCGGGCTCAGCTCAATTTAATGAAAAAAGTAATTAAAAAACGAAATTTCTTGAGCAAAGGCACTATAAACTAGAAATCAAGTTTTAAGATCATCAGAGTTCTACAATATCTTCAAGACACTATAATAAACTGTACACAAGTGCATAACATGTAACTCACACATTTGATGCATGATGAGGGGTACAATCATAATTCCCCTTTTTAAATATTTAATTCTTTATTTAATAGCCATGAGAATTAATATTTGGGCCAACTTATTAAAAAGGCTTGTAAGACCCAGTTTATTACAATAGGCCCGAAAGACACACAATCACATGTATAAATAGTTCATCCCTAGTTAATTTTCATGAAGTACAATTTTACAGCTAACAAATTTTTGTGCTCTAAATTTTCTCCTATGATTTACTGACTTAAGCATTGCAAATTGAAAGGGTTTCTACGGGACAACTCTGGGACCCTTCTAACCCATTTTCGTGTTGCATGCACTACAACATAAATGATATTAGGTAACACCCAAAAACTGTTACCTATAATGCCCATAAATGATACTATAGACAATAGATAACACTTTCATGGCGCTGCACTTGCTCGTGCTACCTATAGTCTAAGGTATCACTTTTATTAGTTTTTAGTGACACTTTTTCTAAGTATTACATTAAGTTCTCTATTGGTAACACTTTGAAGCAATATTTCTAAAGTGTTATATATGAATAGATCTTATGTAACACTTTTTATATTTGTAACACTTAAAAAAAAATACTTCTACAGTGTTACATATGAGTCTTATGTAACACTTTTTTTATAGCACTTCGTAGAAATACTATTTTTTGCCACCAAGTAGATTCGAACCTACGACCTGTTATGTGTGGAAGTGACAATTTGCCACTAAGCTAAGTTGATTCTTATTACAACTTTTGCTTTATTTTATATATACACATACACATATATATTAAAATTGTATAAAAAAATATATTATATGTATATATAATATATTTTATGTAATAAATATTATATTATATAATATATGTATTAAATTATATTATATAATATATATATCAAATTTTATATTATATAGTATATAGTTTGAAAATCATATTATGTTATATATTAAAGGACACAAAAAATTAAAATATCAAAAATATATAAAATGAATTTATCGACTGATCAATATTCATTCGGTAAAAATAAAAATATAACATTAATTTATCGACAGATAAAAAAAGTTCTAACAGTAAAAAAATTAAATAATAAAAAAGTAATTTACTGACGGAAAAAAATTCCTAAGTAATTACCGACAACATCAATTTTCATTGGTAATTTTTTTTAAAAAAAGTAAAAAAAATAAAAAAAGATTAACGATGAAATTGGTCTCCATTAGTAAAAATTAAAAAATAAATAATAATAATAAAATATATACATGCGTATTTTTCGTCGGTATTACGACGGAATTATTACCTCCGTAAAAAATAAAAAAATAAAAGCAAAACTAAATACTTTATAAAAAGAAAGCAAAAATTCAGTTAAAAAAATAGAGTACATGATGTCTACAATTTTTAGGTTTGGTGATTTTTTTTTGTCTTCACCTATTTTGTGACATCAATTAATTAAATAAATCGTTGACATGATTTAATGATAGTTATATAATTTTGTGTTACTAAAATATAGCCTAAAAAGTGTTACAATTAATAAACTATAGTATTGCCAAGAGTGCTTCTTAAATAAAGTGATACCTATTTGCGTTACAAAAGAAATAACAAAAAAAAGTGATACTTAAAAAGTGTTACTTATTTAAAAGTATTACATATAAGCGTTACATATTGATAAAGTGTTACATAAATATTGTAATGTAAAAAGTGTTACAAACATGTGTTACATATATACCTTATGTAAAAAGTACTACAAAATTTGTGTTACCTAATATCATTTATGTTGTAGTGATGACGTTGGTTCCCTTCACAAGGATTGATCATTATACCGGAGTCAGATACCCTTACTCGTATTACCTTAGTTTGGAGTGAGCTAGCTGCCCATCTTTTGGCAGCATCAATGCACATTTAGTTATGTATCACAAAATGGTAGTGTTTGATTAGATACATAATATATGAGTGTATGAACCTATGTTATAATATAATTTTTTAAGATACCCGATTATATTTTATGTATCACAATTATTATAAAAACCATAATTTATTTTAAATGTGTACCAATGGAATTCCATCTGCCTGTCTGTACTTGTAACAACTAGAAAATATAGGAAATCTCTTTCTTTTCTCTCTCTCTCTACAAACGTATATAAATTCCTATATATATATATATATATAGAGAGAGAGAGAGAGAGAGAGAGAGAGAGAGATTGTATATATTTGTGATGGGTACCCCTTTATATGGTGGCCCTACAAAGAAAAGAAACAAAAGGCAATAAAAAGAAAAAAGAAAAAGAAAGGAAAGGAGACTTCACTTTGAAATCTCTAGTGATTGAGATGGGGTTACTCCTTTATTGGACAAGCATCATGAGCCTTTGTATCATTTATTGTCTCTCTTCTTTAAGACATTCTAGGGTCCCCATGCATAGAGAGATTACAGGGAAAGTTGCATGACATTTCACAATTTTATTTTTGAAGTACTGTATGTTATGTATTTGGGGAAGTATTTCAGAGAAGAAGATTTGATTTTGAGATATATTGTATTTGGACATGAAAATATAATAGTTATAATTTATGTGATATATGTTTTTTTCTGAAAATTATAATGTTGAAATGTGAAATATTTTTAAAAATATATGTATATGAGAGATTAAAGTGTAGTAACTAGTATTGGAGTGATTTAATTTCTAAATAAAAATAAAATGGACGTGGTTACACTTTTAGAAAGTGAAAACTATTGTCCTGAAACTTCTAAGGTTATGTTTTCTATGGATCATTTCTAGTTTTTAGTGTTGGAAATTGAATTTTGAGAATTTATTGGTTTTAAAAATATTAGAAATATGTTTGGATGAGTGAATGAAAATGAGTTTTATGTAGGTTTGGAAATGAGATTGTGTTTGGTTGAGTAGTTTTGAAGTATTAATTTATGTATATAATAATTTAAAAAGTTGATAGTGGTTGAATATTTTAATTGAAAATATAATATTATATTTGTGAGATTGTAGGCTAGTGGGTCCCATTAGGTATATATAATTAAAAAATAATAATATTTTAAGTTGATAGAGTTGGTAATAGTAGGTCTCATATGTATAATTGGATGAAAAGATGAGAATAGTGATTAATGAGTGATGTAGGATAGTGTATAGGGTTGAGAATTGAAATTATAGGTTTGAAATGTAGTTTTATGTGAAAAATGGAATATAAAAATGATGATTTCCATTGAAAATTTTATAAACAAACATGATTCCAATTTTATGAATAACTGGAAATTGGAAATAGGTTATTGAAAACATAAACAAACTCGTTCTTCCTTTTTCTTTTAAGAGAGTCACGTACTCACAAATACACACTTAATTGTGGGTTGAGTCCATGAGCCCAACACTTTACTAAATAAGGCCCAGGTTCAAAAAATAAAAATAAAAATCCCACACTTTTGCTCCCATCACCAGACACCACCAACGTGGTATATTTCTTTCAATTCATCCTCTCTTACTCAATCAAAAAACAATCGTTTGTCCCTCTATTTCATTTTGAATAAAATATTCATCTTACATTTAAGTTTGAAAAAGGTAAATAATGAAAATTTCAAATTTAAGCATATTATTATTTCATGTAGCATAAGCGTCAATTTTAAAACCTTTTTTAGATGTTATGGAAGATCATGAATGAAGAAATAAATAATTAATGAACAAATATCTCTCACAAGAATATCACAAAAGTTTAATTACATTTTCTCCAAAGGAATTAGAGAACAATTATTATTTTAGTATTTTCCTCAGTCAAACCTAATGTTTCAGTGGTAACTTCCGATAGCCGAGTATCCATTTTCATTTCGATACTCATTTTAATTTTTTGTTTTTAAAATTCTGTTACCATTTAGGACAAAACATGAATGTGATATGTGGGTTGAGTCTATGAGCCCAACACCAGAACCAAGATACTGGCCCAGAGCATATCTGTACGTTGGGCCTAATGACCATGATGCCCAATTTTTTGGTACCATTCAGTAACAACATTTAATCAGTTTTATGGGCTTATGACAGAAATACCCACATTTTTTAAGTCAATGTCAGCCTTTTACGCTTTCCGATGCAATTTTATCTAAATTTATGTTTCCCGGTGCAATTTTACCTAAATTTACGCTCCCCGCTCTTGTTTTACACAACAATACGCTCCAGCAAAAATTCCCGGAAAATTTTACGCTTTGTTTCAACATTGTTTCAAACATGTTTCTGTGTTTCAACATTGTTTCAAACATGTTTATGTGTTTTAATATTGTTTCTAACATGTTTCTTTTAATAAAAATAGGTAAAAAATTGTATTTAAACATCGAAAACTCCATTGAAACAACAAAGAAATATCAGAACAACATTAAAAAGAGTATGGAAACAACCCAGAAACAACGTAAAAAATATTTAAAACACAACATGAATAAAAATAGCTTAAAAATAGGTAAAAATTGTATTTACACATTGAATACTACATGAAAACAACAAAAAAATTATTAGAACAACATTAAAAATATTACAAAACAACACCGAAACAATAGAAACAATGTAAAAATAATATATGAATAAAAAACAAGATAAAAATAGGTTAAAGTTATTTTGAAACATCGAAACAACAAAGAAACAACATAGAAACAACATAAAAACAATAAAGAAACAAATTTAAACAACCTCGAAACAACTTATATAACATATAAAACAATGCAGAACAAAAAAAAAAAACGAAAAAAATAAAAAAAATCAAAAATAGCAAGGAGCGTAAAAAAATTAGGTACAAAAGTAAAAAAAAAAATGGCACAAGAGTAATAGGAGCGTATTGTATGGTAATGGTACAAAAAATCAGGCGTATTCTCGTGTAATTTCCCCAGCTTTTTCCCCTTTTCATCTTTTCTCTCTTCGCGTACGTGGTTCTTAAGAGCAATTATAAACTAATAAAAGTGAAAATGATATAGCTAGAAACTGGACAATGTTAATACATGAAACAATGGTTTGAGACTTTAACCACGTACCTCAAACCTATTGTTACCATGTAGCCAGGAAAAGGGCATGGAACAATAAACAAAACCGGGATGAGCGGATAAAAATTAAAAGAAAACCATATAAATATTAAATATTTTTTTTTTAAAAAAAATTACATAGTAATTTTCTTTTTTTTTTGGGGGGGGGGGGGTCCAGGTTGCCCCACCACTAGTTACCAATAGAGCCGCTTAATTCGGCCTGGCTCGGCCTCACCGTTTTTACCGGACCGGGCTGAAATTTTCCAAGCCCGAAAAAGCCGGGCCTCAAAAGCCCATCCCGACAGGCCCAAAAACCGGGCGGCCCGATTGGCCCGTAATTTTAGTGCATTTTCCATTGATCGGGTTGGGCTCCAAAATCAATGGCTCGACCATCGTGTTTGGCCGAGCCCGCCCGACCCAATTTTTAAAAAGCTCGCCCCGGTCCGATGATTTTGACATGCTCTAGTTACCAATGGTTTGAGATTTTTTGTCAAGTTTTTATTTCCAAAACCCCACAAAACTTCTTGTTATGGATGGCCTTAGCATTATCAGTGTTCCTTAGACTAAGATCCTTGAGGTCTTGGGTCTAAGTCTCTCGGACCACATCTCAATTGATTGACCAATTAACATTGTTATTTTGCTTTCTCGTAGTTCAAATCCCACTAGAAACCAATTTTTCTTTGAGGGGCTAGAAGTGGACAGTGTAATAATGGGCCTCTCGTGCGCAAAATGTACAAACCTTATTAGAAACCTAAGACTATGGTGACACACCATAATTTACCTTCTTCAGGAATTTAGGAACGAAGTTTTGAGGCCCGAATTAGCCGGGCGAAGCCAGAACATGAGGCAATAAAAGAAAAAAAAAAGACAATGGGTCAGACTTAACTCTGACACTAGCCGGCCAAATGGAGTGTGTTTAGGGTGGCTAATGTGTAGTAGGTTTTGGAATAGAAAATGATGGATCTCGATCTTTTAAACCCGTGGCTTCTACTAAACACCTTACAAATTTACCCTATATAATATGTGTATATATATTATATTAAATTGATAAATATTTAATAATAGCCTACATATTCTTTTTGTTTTGTGCGTGAATTTAATATATGATTTTCTCATGCACGGTCTCTTCACATGAACCCTTGTAGTGTGATACTTCTGCTCAATTTTATATACTAAAAATAAATTAAATTCTTGGAAATTCCTAATTCGTCCATTGAGCTTAGCTTTGAGCGACCTATGACTTTAAAATGAATACAACATAAAAAAATTCAATTTGCGGTTTGACGTACGTGTTCAAGCACGTTGGACCATTTCGAAGTGGGTCCTCAATTGAGATAATACAGTGGGCCCTCATTGAGGCAACTTTTTTCTTTTCTTTTTTTTTTTTTTGTCTTAAGAGGTATCCCCACACATCCAATCAATTATCTCTATCTGCCTCTTCGCCTGTGGGCGCTAATAATAGCAATGGGACTAATCCTCTGCAGAGATGGGCCTACCCCAAACCCACACTCCACGGTAGTCAGGGGGATTCGATCCCGGGACCTCTATCAACCAAATACAAAGATTCAAATACATCGTAGCCAACTGGCTAAAGACCATCTTGGCTACACATCGAGCCAAGAGGGGAATTGGTTAGACCAATTCAAGTCCAAAGCACTATCAAAAGCACAAAGAGCTAAATTATTACAAAGAATACTACTTTTTTTGCTTGAAAGCGCGAAGAAGCATTCGTCGAAAAGAAAACTCAACAGAAAGATGTCTTCGGCTGTGTTCCCAAAATCCTCAGAGGATTTTAGGTTCAGTTTTTTCACCATATCCTCATCATCTATATTGAAGCAAATTGTCTTCATCCCAAGTTCAAAAGCGTAACACTGAGCCTGTCGAATACCCAGCATGGTAGCCTCCACTGAAGTCGCAATCGAAGTCCTAGAGGTAGCCCAAACTTTAATTCTACATCCCTGCTCTCCCAAAATCCATCCACCCAGGCCAGCTTCATTACCAATTAGAACAACAGCACTAACCACCAAGAAAAGGGGTCTTACTGCTGTATCCAACTGATTGAGGATACTGTGGAAAGCCGAATCACAAGGCCAAAGATTGTTGTCTTGCTTAGAAAGGCAATCAGGACCAGGTGATGTGACCGAGGGCAAAAATGTGCCAAATAATATGTCCGAGTTTGATCTCTCAGTTGTTGTGTTTGAAGCCAATATGGTGGATAACCCGAGAGAATGGTGGGTGGACATAGGTGTTATACGCCACATTTGCTCCGACAAAGACATGTTCTCAATGTACACTCCAATCAACGAAAGAAAGTTATTCAAGGGAAATTCTGCAACTTCCAACATTGTCGCCTGCAGACAAGGTAGTCAAGATGACTTCGGCGAGAGATGACCTCGTTGATGTCCTTCATGTTCTTGACATTCGAAAGAATTTGGTATCGGGATCGTTGTTGGTCAAGGTAAGATTTAAATTAGTGTTTGAGGCTCAAAAGTTTGTACTTGTGAAAAATGGACAGATTCATAGAGAAGGGGTAGTTAGAAAATGGACTATTCAAGATGAATGTAATGAATGTACTCAAAACTTTGAAAGCAATAAAATTAATGCTTCTTCTTATTTGCTTGAGTGTTCAAACTTATGGCATGTTAAATTAGAACATGTGAATTTTAACACTTTAAAAGGTTAGTAAACTTGGAATTACTACCTAATTTTAAAATAGATTCACATCACAAATGTGAAATCGTGTTGAGGCAAAATGGCTAAAACACCATTCCACTCGGTGGAAAGAAATACAAAACCTCTAGAATTAATTCACAAAGTGATATATGTGATTTAAAATTTGTAAAAACTAGAGGTGGGAAAAAGTATTTTGTTACTTTTATCGATGATTGCACAAGATATTGTTATGTATATCTTTTTTAGAAGTAAATATGAGGCCTTAGAAGCTTTCAAAAGGCTATAAGAATGAGGTTGAAAATCAACTTAGCAAACCAATTAAGATAATTGACGATAGAGGTAGAGAATATGAAGCTCCTTTTGATGAATTTTGCTCGGATTCGGTATTATTCATCAAATGACAACTCCCTATTCACCACAATCAAACGGTATTGTTGAATACAAAACCGAACTCTTAAAGAGATGATGAATGCTTTGTTGATAAATTCGGGTTTACCTTAGAGAATTTGTGGGGGAATCAATTCTCTCGGCTAACCACATTCTTAATAAAATACCACATACCACATAAAAATAAAGATAAAACTTCGTATGAGTTGTGAAAAGGTCACAAACCTTCCTACAAATACCTTAAAGTGTGGGAGTGTTTGGCTAAAGTAGAAATACATAAGCCAAAACAAGTCAAGATAGGGCCTAAAACAATTAACTGCATTTTCATTGGATATGCTAATAACAATAGTGCAAATCGATTTTTAGTGCACAAGTCAGCAATTCCAGATGTACATGAAGGTACAATTATTGAATCAAGGAATGTTGTATTTTTCGAAGACGTGTTTTCTTGTCAAGAAAGAAAAGAAGTCAATTTTGGCAAAAGAACACGTGATATCATCTGATGGTGATCATCAAAGTGATGAAGAACCAAGATGCGATAAAGGGCCAAAATAACTAAGTCTTTTGGTCCGTTTTCTAACTTATGTGTTAAAAAATGAACCAAGGACAATTGGTGAAGAATTGTCCAGTCCGGAAGCTCCATTCTAGAAAGAAGCTATTAATAATGAGATATATTCCATTATGCAAAATCATACTTGGGAGTTGGTAGATCTCCCATCGGGAAATAAGCCTTTAGGATGCAAATGGATCCTTAAAAGGAAATATAAAGCTGATGGAACTATTTATAAGTTAAGGCCAGATTAGTAGCTAAAGGATTTAAACAAAAAGAAGGCCTTGATTTTTTTTGATACGTATTCACATGTGACAAGAATCACATCTATTAGAGTTCTCATTGTTATTGCGGCATTGCATAATCTTGTGATACACCAAATGGATGTGAAAACGGCTTTTCTAAATGATGAATTAGAAGAAGAAATCTATATGGAATAACTCAAAGGGTTTGTTGCTCCTGGATAGGAGAAGAAGGTGTGCAAACTTGTTAAGTCATTGTATGGCCTTAAGCAAGCTCCAAAACAATAGCATGAGAAATTTGACAGAACTATGTTGTCAAATGGTTTCAAATTAACGAGTGTGATAAATGCGTTTACATTAAAGACACACCTAATGCTTATGTTATTGTCTACATACGTTGACGACATGTCCATTATGGGTAGTAATCATGATATAATCATGAATACTAAGAAAATATTGACAAAATATTTTGATATGAAAGATATGGGTGTAACATATGTTATTTTGAGAATTAAGATCTCTAAAACATCTGATAGACTTGTTATGTCACATTCTCATTATGTTGAGATAGTACTTCGAAAGTTCAATGCTTATGGTAGTCCCAGCTAAAACACCTATTGATTTAAGCTTACACTTAGCTAAAAATCAGTGTGAGCCTATATCTCAACTAGAATATTCTCGGATTATTGGCAGTCAAATGCATGTTACAAACTAAACTCGTCCATATATTGCCTATGCAGTTAATAAACTGAGTAGATTTACGAGTAATCCTGACAATGATCATTGGAAGGCATAAGGGTTCTTAGATATCTAAGACTCACCTTAAATTATGGATTACATTACGTAAGATATCCAGCTGTGTTAGAAGGATACAGTGATGAAAATTGGATATCTGACACAAAAGATTCCAAGTCCACTGGTGGTTATGTTTTTACTATTGGTGGTGGAGCAAACTTGTATTGCTCGATCCACAATGGAATCGGAGTTTATAGCTCTGGATAAATCTGGTGAAGAAGCAAAATGTCTTCACAACTTCTTAGAGGATATTCCTTGTTAGCCTAAACCGGTGGCTGCAATCATGATACATTGTGATAGTTAGTCAGCTATTGGAAGGGCTCAACATAGTATGTACAATGGTGAGTCTCGACATATACGTCGAAGACATAACACCGTTAGGCAGTTGATCTCAAATGGGATTATCACAATCGATTATGTGAAACCGAAAGAAAACCTAGGGGATCCGTTAACTAAAGGTTTGAATAGAGATCAAGTATACTGCTTATTGAAAGGAATGGGCTAAAATCTACAAAATAAGAGTGTTCATAGTGGTAACCCAACCTAGTGAGTAGGAGATCCCAAGACCTTGGTTCAATGGGACAACTAAGTTATGAATATTCGGATAAACACTTGGAACAAGTTACAGCTCATTCCTATCTAAGTGAAAAAACCTGCAGAATGTGGTGAGGTTAAGTTATAAACTTTTAATGATTCCTATACTTAAAAGAAGTGGAGTATGGCACGATACTCTTAATAGGAGATCACCTATATAAGTGTGAAGATGGGCTGCTTCAACGAAACACTTATGAATCCAAGATGTTGTCCAGGGCCAAAATTGACACAACTGTGAGAACAAAATGGTGTTAGGGAAGATATTGTGTGGATGTTGTTGGTTTGGTTTACATAAACAACTGGACAGTTCAAGACATTGCGTCACTGGGCAGCCTAGTAAATCCAATAGTATTCCACTAAGGAAGGTTCAAAGCCACAAGTTACCTTTCCCGATGCAATAGCTTTCCGTTTGAACTCTCTTTAGTGTCTGCATACTCATATGCATTAATTTTCATTCATGTGGGGGATTGTTGAAATTGGATTTTAGAAATTGGGTTATGACCGAATTTGGACCAATTATATAAGTAGGTTCATTTATTTTGTTGTATGATGTTTTGCATGTTTTTGTGTGATTTTTATTCTTCTTTTATGTGATTGTGTGTATTTTTATGTCTTTAAATTCTATTTTATAATGTCGTGTGTTACGTAGGTTATTTTTGTCTTGTTCGTAGGTTTTGGTATAAAGGAGTCTTGTAAATGGGCTAAAACGGGCATCACGACCCGGGCACGGTTGGGGACGGACGCACAAGTGCACGGGCGTTGTAGGTCCCAAGGGCGTGAGTAAGGTTTAGAAGGGGGGGTTGAATAAACCTTACCAACTTTTCGATTTTAGTCCTTTTAAAATATTATAGAGTTAAATACACAGCTAAGTCCTTGGGGGACAGCTAGGTTAGTTAACCAGCAGAGTTAGCCACTCAACAGACTCAATTGAGTTGTTGATAGAATAACTCAGATGTTTAGTCTAAACCTTAACTTGGCTGTGATGAGACTTTAAGCGGAAGACTTAACACCCTTGAATTTGGTTTGAGTTTGTTTTAACACTTGGTTTTAGCACTTTGTTATTTATCAGTTGGATAGCAAATTATCAGCAGATATAAAGTGTTACGCAGAAATAAAATGTTGAAATGTAAATGACACAATAATTTTTATAAAGGTTCGAAGATGGGGTAATTCTTCTACTCCTCTCTTCTCCAACTCCTGGATGAATCCACTAAGTATTGATCAGAGTACAAAGTGGTTATCAGTCCAGATACAAGTCTTGATCACACAGCTGACTTGATCCTTTGGGACTCGATCCGGAGATGCCTTGATCACACAAACGGCTTCTCGTTCGACTCGACTACTTCTTCACGGGCGGTTGTCTTGCTACTTGACTCACTTGCTCAAGCTTCTTAGATTTGATCACGAAGCCCTCCAATAACTCGAGACTGGTTCGACCTTGAACCTTCCTACAATCCTCCTTAGAATGTAGACCCCTTTTGATTCTTCAAAAGTTTCCACTTCAACAGTTTGAAGTCGTCTTTCCTTCACAGCTTAGTGTTGGATCGATTTCCTTCGAGATTTAGGCTTGAGGATTTTGCTTGAATAACTTGAGAATATATTGCAGGTTACAATTCTTAATAATTGCTTGAATGCTCAGGTATGCAAGGTAACCTTTTCTCAAAGTGATTCCTCAGCCTTTTATAGTGAACTTTCAAAAATCTGCCCGTTGAAGAGATAGGTTGATTTTCAAAAGTCACTTGTGTTTGTTGGCTTATTTTTTCTTGGTCTTCAATCTTGAGATGTAGACCTTTCCTCGTATTAAATGAATGTCCCGACTTCGAGGATCGACACGAGGTGCGATCTTCCCATTGGTTTATTCCTTTTGCATGCTTCGGGATGAGCACTTTAAGACATGGCAAATGGAAGTATTACTTGTTTAGGTAATATTCTTGACTTTTGTGCAACGAATTCTTTTGATTAACTCCTCTTTGCATCCGCTTTTCCCCAGGTGACTTAGTCCGCTCCAATGATTGAAAGACTCATCCTCACTTCAACTCGACTTGCTTGGCTTGGCTTCTTTGGTTGACTTGACTAACTCTTCATACAAGATTTGTATCACGGTGATACTCCTTCATCGAGTTCTAGACATCTCTTCCTTGCCATACTCACCGCTTCACAAATGAGTCTTCATTCTAGTCTTGATTGACTTCTTGTATATCCAGCCAGGCATAGCTGACTTAACTCAGCTCATACAACCCTATCTATTACAATACAAATTACAAGAAAAATGGGGTGCCAACTTTCTAGTCTAAGTTTTACATGGCATTCATCAAAATCTAAACAATAAATTTCCCAACAAAGGCGTGCGGGTTGCGCGATGCGCCTGAAGAGATAGGGAACAAAAATTAACGCTAGCGCGTGCACATGCGCGTGGAACGATCGTCAATGGTCGACGAAAGTGCTTGGATGCGCACATCAAAGCAAGCGCAAGGTCGACATGCGCGGAACGGTGCACGCGCGCGCACCTAGAGACGTTTCTAGACTTTTTATACGTTTTCTTTTTCTTTTAGGATTCTTCTACCTTGTATAGGGTTTTAGGCTTATAAATAACACTTTGGGGTATCCATAATTTTGAATACTTTCATTACTTAGCACTTTTAAACTTTAGTTTTTGTTATTTTTCGCTTTCATTCAACATTGGGATTGTTTGGGTTCTTCCCATTGAAGTTATTTGTGCGGCTTAATCAAAGCGTAATATTTCTTCATCTCTTTTGTCTGATTTCAATTGTTGGGTGATTATTATTATTGCATGATGATGTTTATGATTTTTTTCTTTCCTTCAATTGAGATTATGATCTCACCCCCAAGCATGAACTAATTTCCTTGTTCTAGGATTAGGATGGTTTGATTCAAACAAAAAAGCATGAGTATTGACTAATTGATTTGCTTTCTTAAATAAATTGCTTTATTTGATAATTGATTGTCTGATCAACTTTTGATTGTTTTGAGGGAATAATTGAGATCGAGAGAAGATATTATTCCTGGACTAAATTTGTTCAGGGGATTAGATATGAATCAAAACTATATTATCTAACTTGGCTTAATGAAAATCGTAAATTATGTAGGGATAGACCTAATCTATGAATACGTGAGTTATCAGATCTAGGCTTAGTTTTTACCTGTTTGTTATATTTGTTAATCGCATGATTAATAGTTGATATTCTGCTTGCAAGTTTGATGAGATAATTCCGAAATCCTAGACTTTCATCCATATCGTTTTTCTTCAGGTTTAATCGTGTTTAGTTCTAATTTGTCTTTTTAGTTGTTTTTCTTTAGTTTATTAAAATCACAAATCTTGTTAGAGTGTTTAGGATTTATTTTCTGTTATTTGTGTTGCATAATAATTATTTGCCAGCTACGTCTTCCATGAGGGACGATTTTGGTCAACTTGCTACCCTATGATTGATCTCATGCTCTTTGCAGCGTCGCTGATTATGTTTAGCGGTCGAACAAAATTTTGGCGCCGTTGCCGGGAGGGCTTTAGGCGTAATAATTATTGTGTTTCTAGATTGGGATTCTTTTTGTTTATTTTTAGTTTAGGACTTTTTTGTTTGTCTTTTGATTTTTACTTTATTCCATTGGTGCGTTTTTTCAGTTGTTTATGCAAGGACGTATAAATCTCAACCGGGACCTTGTGCCTTTCGTTGGCGATATCCATCAAGTTGCGAGATGAACAAGGAAAGAAAGGGACGATTGTACGGATAACATCAAGGATTGTCGCGATCATGTTCCGAAAGAAGAACAAACATACGAATCAGAGATGGGTGATAATCAAAATGGAAACAACATGGAGGCACGCCAACCTTCGATGCGTGAGTTCGCACGGCCTGTCATTGTGACTGCGACCTCTGGCATCACTTTGGGACAATCAACATGTAACTATGAGCTCAAAACCATACACTTTAATCAGTTGTCGTCATTCTATGGGATGCCCAATGAAGATCCTCTCAACTTCATTTAGGAATTCTATTTAGTCATCTAAACCTTTCCTCTACAAGATTTGGATGAAGATCAGCCTTGATCTTGTTGTTTTCCATACACTCTGAATGACCGGGCGAAAACTTGGCTTATGTGTCTACCTCCCAACTCTCTTACTAATTGGGAGGCGGTGTAAAATAAGTTCATAAGTAGGTACTATTCACATCAAGACTTGAATCTGCATGAGCTAAAATAGCCACTTTTAGTCAAATGGATGGAGAGCCTTTTCATGAGGCTTGGGATTATTTTAAGGATTTACAGATTAAATGCCCACATCATCACTACCCATTGGAATTGTTAAACCAATTTTTCTATGATGGGTTATCACATAATTGTCAATATATAGTTGACAATGCCGCTGGGGGTGACATGGGTGAACACACGGCTCAGGCAATTTATGATCTTCTAGAGATAATGAGCACTAATTCACAACAAAAGAGTGCCAGAGGCAGACGGACTATCGTGAATGAAGTAGCTCCGAGCTACAATGTTACAAAACAATTGGTTGAATTGACTAAGCAAGTACAATTGTTGGCTACAAGGGGGCATCCACTAGCCGCCCTTCCTTCTGCCGAGTCGTGCGGGATTTGTGGTGAGTTTGGTTATGGTGCTAATGTTTGTAATGTTATGATTGAACAATAGGTTGAGCGCGTAAATGCTACCCAGGTTATCGGAATGGCATCGTAATGATCCTTTCGCTCAGATTTACAACCCAGGTTAGCGGAATCATCCGAACTTTAGTTGGGGCATTCACAAAATCCATCTTAAATCTATCCGAGGCCACCACAACCCTAAGATCAGCCATCAAACCAATCTCGGCCTCCATCTATTGAAGAAAGCTTAAATTCTTTTATTCAAGTTAGTCAAAAACACTGGAGGGAAACAATATGCGGTTTGAATTTATGGAAGTCTCGTTTAAATGTCTTGAGACTCAAGTTGGTCAATTGGCTACTCAAGATGGTGAAATAGCTCGACATGTCTTCTAGAAGGACACATTGCCTAGTCAACTAGCACAAGCTCAAGCCATCACCATTCTTGACTTTGGTGAGATTTATAATAATGATATTGAGATTCCTTATTCCATTGTCTCGCTTTAACCCCGCAGTATCGCAAAATAGAAAAGAGGTGATGCGAGTGAAGAAGACACGAATATGGAGGCAAGTAAGGATCGCCATTCCATGAAACTAGTAATCTCGACAAACCCTCGATTACATCCCTAAGTCCACTCCCAAAACAACAAGATCAAGGTAGTTTCATTGTTAATATTTATTTTGGGAATGGTAAGAAGGTCGCATGTATGCTTGATCTTGGAGCTGGAATTAACCTTATGCCTAATTCTATATTTAGACAATTAGATTTAGAGGAATTGAAGTCCACCGGGCTACATTTGCAACTTGTTGATAGGTACATTAGGTACCCTACAGGCATTGTTGAAGATATTTTAGTCCAAGTAGGTGACCTTCAAATTCTCACTGATTTTGATGTCTTGGATACGAAAAAGAATAAAGGTAATCTTAAAGATCATACTATATTGTTGGGTAGACCATTCATGGCCACAACCAATACTTTGATTGATGTCAAAAATAGAAAACTGAGTATGAATGTCTTGGGAAAAACTATAACGTTTTCAATTTTTGATATAGCTCGCAGTCGTGTATGTGTCCTGAATGATAATTTTATTATTGATTCTACCGACTGCCGTGAAAGATATCTTATGGCAGGAAGATAATATGATTCGAAGCACAAGTCAGTCGAATAAAAATTCCAAGGTGGTAGTAGAGGTCTTACTCGATGACCCGCCATGACTTTCTCCGTTGACACCGTCAAGCTAATGATGTTAAAAGAGCGCTTCTTGGGAGGCAAACCAAACATTTTACTGTTTTATTTTTCTTCATAAAAAAAAATTGTGTGAGTTGTGTGTTTTCATATTTGCATGTGCGTGGTGTTATTATTTTGTCCTCTTCACATGGCTTTTGCAGGATTGACAGATTACGTGAGTAGATTAAACATTTGCTAATTATAGCATCTTCCCGGGACATATCTCTCTCCTTCTCTTTTATCTTTTACGCATTGAGGTCATTGTGTGGTTTAAGTATGGGGGAGAAATTAGTCGATGTTTAGGTGTTATGGTTGCATGTGGTTATTTCTTTTACTAGCCTAATGATTATCCCGAGTTTTATAATAATGTTGTTTAGTCGACTTGAAATAGATGTATTAATTTGCGCCTCAATTAGGAAATGACATTGTGAACTTGATGCGTGAATTAATCGTTGTGATGAACGAGTTAGGTGATGGTTAAAAAGTAGTCCAGGTTGTGGGGTTCGAATTACGAGATTTTATTGATGTGAACTAAGTTAAAACCCTATTTTTGATTTGTGTGTGTACACAAAATTGTTAGCCTTGCGAAAAAAAATGCATTATAGAGTTATATAAAAAAATGCATTATGGAGCTATAAAAAATGGAACAATCGAGATTATACTCCGTTGGTTGAGTCGTTTAGTAGCTAGGAGCATTCATGAGCCCCATGTTTGAATTTTACGGAAAATGGCGGCCCAAACATGATTATGGAAAACCACCCTAGAAGCCTTTGGAAAACATCCGAAGTTTATACCTAGTGGAAGAATATATCTGGAGTTCCAGCGATGCAAAAAAGAAAAAAGAAACTATACTGCGAATATATATATATTCATGGCTAGTAATTGCGTGAATTGTTGTGTGAGTAAAAGGGTTGCAACCTTAGACACAAATTCAAAATTTAGTGAGGAAGCCCAAATACTTTGATTAACGTTCAACTTTAAGCGAGTGAGTCTATTGCGAAGGTTGGGAATCGATGAGGAATAATCCGAGGTAAATGGAACATGATTTATGGAGTAATTTATTCTCAAAATAAGCATAATATTTCTTATTGAGTTTATGGGCATTATTATTTGCTTGAGGACAAGCAAAAGGCTAAGTGTAGGGGAGTTGTTTTGCATGTTTTTGTGTCATTTTTATTCTTCTTTTGTGTGATTGTGCGTATTTTTATGTCTTTACTTTCCAATTTATAGTGTCGTGTGTTATGCGGGTTATTTTTGTCTTCTTCGTAGGTTTTGGTATAAAGGAGTCTTGAAAATGGGCTAAAACAGGCAAAACGGGCATCATGGCCGCGATGATGGTTGGGATGGACGCACAAGTGCACGGGTGCGGTTGCCGCGCCCACAAGAGACAGGGAACAAAAATTAACGCGCGCGCGACACGCATCGTCAACGGCTGACAAGAAAGTGCGTTGTGCGCACATATGCGCGGACGCGCACGAGAAAGCGGGCGCACGGATGACATGCGCGAAACGGTGCACGCGCGCCGCACTTGGAGACATTTCTAGACTTTCTACACGTTTTCTTCTTCTTTTAGGATTCTTCCACCTTATATAGGGTTTTAAGCTTATAAATAGCACTTGGGGGATCCATAATTTCGAACACTTTCATTACTTAGCACTTTTAAACTTTAGTTCTTGTTAGTTTCTCTTTCATTCAACATTGGGATTTCTTGAGTTCTTTCCATTCAAGTTATTTTTAAGCGCTTAATCAAAGCGTAATATTTCTTCATTTTTTTGTCCGATTTCAATTGTTAGGTGATTATTATTGTTACATGATGATGTTTAAGATTGTTTTCTTTCCTTCAATTGAGATTATGATCTCACCTTCAAGCATGAAATAATTTTGTTGTTCTAGAATTAGGATGATTTGATTCAAACAAACAAGCATGAGTATTGACTAATTGATTTGCTTTCTTGAATAAATTGCTTTATTTGATAATTGATTGTCCTGATCAATTTGGATTATTTTGAGGGAATAATTGAGATCGAGAAAGATATTATTCCTAGATTAAATTTATTCGGGGGTTAGATATGAATCAGAAATGTATTATCTAACTTGGCTTAATGAAAATAGCAAATTATGTTGGGATAGCCCTAATCTATGAATACATGAGTTATCAAATCTAGGCCTATTTTTTATCTGTTTGTTATATTTGATTATCGGATGATCAATTAGTTGATATTATGCTAGCAAGTTTGATGAGATGTTTCTGAAATTCTAGACTTTCATCCATATCGTTTTTCTTCGGGTTTAATCGTGTTTAGTTCTAATTTGTCTTTTTACTTATTTTTCTTTAGTTTGTTAAAATCACAAATCTTGTTAGAGTGTTTAAGATTTATTTTCTATTATTTGTGTTGCATAATAATTATTTGCCGGCTAAGTCTTCCGCGAGGAACGACTTTGGTCAACTTGCTACCCTATGATTGATCTCATGCTCTTGCGAGCATCACTAGATTTACTTTAGGTGTTTAGTGGTCAACCATATGAAATAAATGAGATAAACGTAATCTACACCGCGAGTATACGAGTTTAACATTTTGAATTTCTCAAAACCAGTATCGGGTGAATGAGAAATAAATGCACAAAGTAAGCTACTTAAAAGGCATTTTATTTGGAAATGTAAAATGGTTGGGAATATGAAGAGGCATATCCCACATAGGAAAGAAACAATGAGCAAAGTTAGCTACCTTATATAGAACTTCACAAATAGTAAGGAGTAATGAAGTGGAGCTTCTTATGGTACACCCTAGTGGACCAAGTCAATTTTGACTAGCCTTTGGCTAGCTCAAAGTTCACCGAGGATGGTACGGAGCACCGTCCGAGCTGGAGCCGGGCCCGAGCCCGCGCACGTCACACTTAGTCGCACTGGGTCATTTAGAGGCACACTTTGCACTTTTCACGTATACATCGTCACAATGAGCTTTGAGGAGCTTTAAAGTTTTGAAAAATCGAACCAGGGCTTGGTCCAGTGGCTCGGTGATATGGCAGGGCAGCTCAGATGGCAGTGTCTTAGCAGAGTCGTCCAAATGTCAACACGTGGCAAGAAGTGGCGTTGATTGGACGCGTCTGTTCGCTGACAAGGCATCGTGACTAGACACGACGCTAATATGCGGTGCGTGCGAGGATGTGTACCTTCGATTGGATGCGATCCGACCATCGAGTACGGCGTTGATCATAATGCATGATCTAACGGTCATGATCGACCGAACCTCGGTTGCACCCACCTCAAGAGACACATGAAGTATTGTAAATAGTAGTCCCCGAGACCATTTTAGTATCAAACATATTGAACTTCTTTCATTTTTTTTTCCGCATAAGTCCATAAAAAGAGAGTTCAAAGCATCATAATGTTCGTCATTCTTGTGATTTGTAGTGCAACTCGTATCTTTGGAGACGATTGTCGTATTCCGTACGCACTAAGAGGGGGGGAAATCTCGTCTTAAAGATAAAGAGTCCAACTTTTGCCTCGACAAATGTTAATACACTGTTACTCTGCTCAAATTTCAATTGCCATTTCGATATACACCAACCAATTTTTTCAAACATTGCCTAGATCTTCCCTTAAAATCCCTCATAGACCTACAACTGAAGAGTGGTAGGCTCCATCTGTATTGAGTTTGAGCCATTGTTGTTGAGGCTTCCTCCATAAAATTGGTAGGTGGTCAAGGTGATCATGCACTTTAAACTTGTAACTGTTCGCCTTATTTTTTTAGCTTCACCGAGAGTGTGGGGTGCACTTTATAGAATAGGGTAAGCAATGTCGTATTCACAGAGACTAATAAATTAGTGCACTAAGTACTGGATTGTAATAACCTTATTTTTATCTAGACAATCGAAAGTTGATGGATTAGTTTTATAAACTAAAGCAGAAATTTATCCTAAAAGAAACAAAGCAAAGAGTGATTGAAAGATCAATTATATGAATGGATTCCTGGGTTATGGTTTCAGTTAATATCCCCTTTTATTATCAGATTAATCAAACCAAAGTTAAACGTATTCTTCCCTATAGACCGATCACAAAAGTAATTTACCATCTCCCTCGAGATGCATGTAAAACCGTTGATTGGAATATCTATGCTAGCATCTCTACTCAACATGAGATATCCAACTCCCAAAAGTTCAAAAGATTATAAAGCCTCACGAATATTCACAGACTTCTCAATCATGCAAGATATTCATGTCAAGTACTCATAGATCTAGTATTGAAACTCATCGGTTAGAATTATGAATCAATACATCAAACAAGTTAAACCAAACGCGTTTTGATAAAACCAAAATTAAAGCAAAGTACTTGAATAAGGTTGGAAAACATTAACTTCAATTGTAATTAATCATCAAATAAAAGTATCCATTAACATACTCCCAAACCCGGGAATCACAAAGTGTTTAGCTAGACATAGAAAATAAATAATTCATAGACAAATTATCCATGTTCATGTCTACTAATTGAATGATAAAGATACTATGGAGTGAGTGAACTTGGGAATGATGATGATCTCTCGATCTATCTTCAATCCTCGAAGGTGTGGTTGCGGTCTTGATCGATCTCTCCAAATCTCCGGTGGAAAATTGTTCTTTTCTCTGCTTCTAGGGTCAAAATCAGCGTATCCCTGTTTGTGGCCGCCTCGTCTCTATTTGTACTTCGTTTGGGTGAAACCTAGTTCACAACGAGTCGACTCTTTTTTCCACATGCAGATGCGCACGGGGCGTACGCTGGGCACGCCACCATGCTTTGGGTGCCGCAGAATTGTCTAAACCTCTCGAAGGGAGCACATGCCATGTTGTATGGCACGACCAGCCGTCTTTGGTAGTGGAACATTGAGCCTTGAGTTTGGGTTGAGCACGGGCTGTGCTGGGGTAGCACGCCCTGCCTGTGCTCACCTATAGCAACTAGTACTTGGCCATTTTCTTCCTTTTTTCGCCCGGTTCGTCTGACTTTTTCTCGATTCGACTCCAAACTTTGTCCTTCACATCAAGTATTGGCCATTCTTTATTGCAATGCTCCGAATTTTTGCCAAAATGCTACAATTATCAATAAATTCCTACAAAACGAGCAAAGCGTAATATTTTTCCACAAAACATGAATAAAGCCTTATTTATTCATATAATGCATGTATATCAACACATTCTAGCCAAGATTAAGCCCAAAATACATGCAAAATACATGCCAATCAAACCCCCAAACCTAAACTGTTGACAGTCCCGGTCAACACTTTATAAACAAGACAACACAAATGGGGTAAAAAAGAGCAATTCAAGAACACCGCATCACAATTCATGTCATTTATCCATAGACATCAAGCACAAACCAACCAAGTTTCAAATATCTAACACGGAGCAGAAGTCTATCAAAATCATGGCAAATACTTTAAATCACACCTCTCATGGATAAAGTGTATACTCTACTCACTAGGATAATAAGGGACGTGTATTCGCTCAAGTCATATCAATGTTGAAGAATTAACATATGCTTGCAAATCGTCTCACATCTCCGCCACTCGATTGTATGCAATTCACAAATCAGAAAGGACTTTGCTTATGGTTTTAATGAAGGCTCTTTGGTTAAGGTAGGAAAATATGGATAAAGTGACTCAACTCAGGCGTATAGATTGGTAAGCACATCGTTTTTCTCAAACAGTTATTCTAATATGAATCAACTATGCACTCCCAATCGCCTTATATTCTATCACATCTCTATTTCTCCCTTCTTTTTCATACAATTCATTCTTCTTCGCCTTTACATCACAATTTCCACCTATTTTTTCACTTATGGCCAACTCACTTTTGCGGTCGTTTTTTCCGACTCATTTGTGAGTATTCTTCCTTTTCCTCCTTTTCTTCCTTTTCTTCTTTTATTCCCAATCACCCAACATATACACTATTTTCTAACTTCTCGATGCCCTTTCATTCAACCCTTTATTCAATCCCTTTACTCAATACTATACGCTCAAGCTTAGGGTAATGAGATATATCAAGTTAAGTTTTAAGGCTTGAAATGTGGCTATCAAAAATCGTGCATAGGCTCAAATTGGCTAACTAGGAAATCAAATATCATAAGGTAGTCAAAAAGTGCTTGAAAGGCCTTAATAAAAATGGCCTAAAATCATTTTCATGAATGCATACAACATGTGACTTTGACGGAGATACTAGAGCAAGTTCTAGAATTCAAATCAACATGAATGACACACTCAATCAACAAACAAGACTGCATAATATGAAAGCAGTAAAGGCTCAAAAAGCTCACAGGCTTGTAAGTGCATAATTCAAAGTATATTAACCATGATCCCAATAATCACATGCTCCATATTAATTATTCTCAACCCGGTCAACTCACGCTCAACACCCAATTCAAAACAACATAAACTGTTCAACACATGCCCCCAAGATCAACAAACACACAATAGACGTCAACTCACTCCCTAAACAACTAAGAAAGCAATAAACGTGCTAAAGCAATAAACGTGCTAAGAAAATCAAAAACATCTAATGCAATGCATACTACATGCTCTAAATGCAACTACATGAATGCAAAAACGCCACACCCTTCAACAAAATTACTACCTCCCCCCCAAAAAAAAAACTTGAATGAAATTAGCGCATAGAAGAGAAGGTAGAATTTCAAAGAAAAGTGTGGATAGGACCTGGATTACTGTGGGGGTGGCGGCAGAAAGTGGCCCTGGGAGATATGCCACATTTATATCCGATGCATCGCCCGCAATATCTCCAACTCCCACAAGCTCGGTCCGTACCTCGGCTCCGGGCTTGGTACCTTGCTCCCGCTTCGCTTCGAAAGCACGGTACTCATCTTGGTGATGCTGGGAAGTCGCCCCTATCTTTGCCGCATGCTCTCCTCAAGAGCATAGAGTCTATCATGATCATATTGTCCCCCACGCTCCTCACCTTGGTGGGAGCTCTCAGAATGTCGGGTCGCCCGTGGGAAGCCCCCGCCAAGCCTCCCGCTGAAGCCCCGCTCGAAACCCCTCTCGTGCCGATCGTACTCCCTCGCCTCCATCACCAAATCCTCTTCATCGTAACCCCGCTACCCTCCTCCTTTTTGTGCGATCAAGCCGCCCATGACTCGATATGTGCCTCGAGTTCGAGAGCCGCTTACTTTTGATTGTCCACCACAAAAGAGTGAGTCCTGGTTAGGGAGGGGAAAGCAGACCCGACTTTTTATTGAAAACAGAGGATGTTCTCCTCTTCAGTTATGATCTTCATGGTGTGGAGAGCATTCATGTTGATGCTTTGATCGCTTCTATCGGCTCCATTCGGCGCATATCAACCCCAAAATGTTGAGCAATGGGGGTTATCATTCCCCCAATTAATATTATCCCCACGTCCTGCTGAGAAATGTAAACGACGTGTTCCACAAAGTACGCCGCCATATTATAAGGTGTGCGGGCACACCAAAATAGGTATAGCTCCCGAGCTTGCATACCCCCGTTGTTGTGCCGAGCGTACACTGAATGGGCTGTCACTTTTTGGATGTAGCGAAATACGGGGTTGCGGATTGACGAGGCCTCGATGTGCGTGCTATATATTGCATCAGGCCAACTTCTCGGTTTTAGTCAACAATCGCTGAATTCATGAAGCTATAATTTGCAGCTGTCCGGTATGCGGATCTGATGGTACCCCAAAAATCTGGTTAAGTTCGGCGATAGTGACGTGCCTCCATTCGTTGCCCAATCTAAATCGGATTTTCTGAGGTTCACTTCTGACTCGCGTCTCCATAACCGCCACGGTGCTCAGGAACTCGAGCGCGAGTGTCTTAAATGTCGGCCATCGCCCTTGCATGAAAGCGGTCCATCCCACTCGTTCAAACATGTGCCAAACCTCCTCATGTATCCCGAGAGCTCGGTACAATCATCGTCGGCATAACGTGTGGGCGTGAAAGGACGAGTGAGCAGCCGCCCATCGCTCAAAGATAATTTTCCTCTGTTATGGTGAGTCCATAAGCCATGAGGCTATTTGGATCAACCTCCCGAGCGGTTCTCCTATGACGTCCACCCCGACCTCTTTGGTTCCGTGGTTCAGCCATCCGTTCGAATGAGTACCTAGTAAAACAATTGTGAGAACCCGTAAGTGCCAAGTAAAAAAAACGATGAATTACATACAACAATCCACATAAGGCATAATGTCTCATATCGACAATTTAATCCACAATTAAGCTTCCAAGTCCAAATTACAATATAATTGCAGAGAATCCTAGTCACTAACACCCTAAACAATCGAGCTCATGTATAATTCATCAAGCAATCAACCAAAAATATCCTAATTCAACCACCCACAAGGTGTTCGATAAAATGCCCAATAGAAAAAATCAATCCAATTCATGGCAAAATCATCAAACATGCACCATATAACATCTCTAATCCATAATCCTCAAGAAATTCAAATAAAAAGTGCAATTCATACCTTAAATCCCGAGAATTCGAAAAAATTTGAAAGTTGAACCCTAGGTGCCCTTCTACCCCAGATCCTTACTTCAAAGCAAGTTGAAAGGTGTAATTCTTGTGTGGGTAGTGTGGGAGGTGAGTATGTAGTGAAAACCAAGAGAAAGTTTCGAAAAAATTGAGAGGGCTTCGATTTTTTCTTATCTGCGCGAGAGAGAGAGAGTTTTTGTGAAGAAAGAAAAATGTCCTCTGCCCGACTTAATTCATCGTCTCACCGGTAGAGCACGGGCCGTGCTCTATGGCACGGGATGCCCATGCTACGGGTCGAACCTCGACTCCAAAATCCTGGGCACCGCACGGGCCGTGCGCAAGGCGCACTGGCTGCCCGTGCTGGGTACCGCACCTCAGCTTTGATTTTCCTCTTTTTTTTTATTTTTTTAAGAGCAAAAAAATCCTAACCTATGTAAGCAAATAAATCCTAACTTAGAAAAGGGAAAACAAACCAAGAAAACATGGGAAGAAATAAAACAGCAAGCCGTTGGGTTGCCTCCCAACAAGCGCTAAATTTAACGTCTATAGCTTGACACCTGTTTACTCGATCACGGCTCTAGCAAAGTGAGGCGTGTCGTCTCTTTCTTTTGATCTCTATTAAGGTAATGCTTGATCCTCTGGCCATATACCATGAACGTCTCCCCATCTCGGCTCAGCAACTCCACTATTCCCGGAGGATTTAACACCTTCTTTATCACAAATGGCCCCGACCATCTGTTTGATACATGTTTTTATCTTAAATTTTGATGATTTTATTTTGTCACCAAAAAAATGTTTTTAAAGGTTGTCCAAATACTCCTAAATGATTTAAAATGGTTTTAATATTTTCCGGAGTATTTCCTCAAGTTTATTTTCGACAATATTGGACAAACACTTTTAATGATTTTATATCAATGGATTTTTACTTCTAAACAAGGTTCCTAAATATTGTTTAAATACTTCCGATTGGTTCAAAATGTTTTTACTAAATTTTCGGAGTATTTCTTGAGTTTTATTTTCGACAAAAATTGGACAACATTTCTGTCTCGTGGTCGACCGGTCGCCCTATAGGGCAACCCGTACCTGAAGATGATTTTTGAAACAAAAAGAGACGGATAAAAAATGTCGCAGGTCGTCACTGGCCGCTCGACGCCGACCGGCCGGCCGACCGGCCGCCAGTGGTCGACACGGTACACTGCAAGTTCGTGTCGAAAGCGAACTTAAGACCTTGCATTTTTAAGTTAGGGGACCGGTTGAGACAGGGTCGACCGGTCGAAGCCTATGTCGACCGTCGCCGCCTGTTGTAATTTCCAAAGTGTTCTTCAAATCTCTTATTTCGTGCGACCGTCGCCTGCTTTGACAAAGAAAAATATGACCGTTTGACAACAGACACATTTCCTTAATTTGTGGGATTGATTTCTATGACTATATTCTTGATTTGTATTGTATTTTTCTGTAGATTTTCAATCCCCAAGAGGAGCCTAAGCTTGATCAATCATCTCCTATAAATAGAGGAAGTTTTGGAGCAACCATGACAACAATTGAGATACAACACAACAATATACACTTCAAGCAAATACTTGGTTTTTCATTGTTATTATTCTTGTTGTATATTTGCCTAGCTTATCACTTTCACATCCTTGAGGTCTAGGCTATTATTGATTACACTTTGCACTCAAATTGTATTATTCATTATTGAGTTGTAATCTTGATTTTTGGTTATCATTCAACACAAGATATCCTTGTGAGTGTTCTTGTGGTAAGAACACACTTGGATGATCTAGGTGATAGGTGCAAGAAGATTGTGGTGATCTTCTTATTGAGGTGTTGAAGAATTTGGTATTCTTCAAGGTTGAAGATTGTGGTAATCTTCACAAGGTGCCGTTGGAGATTGTGGTAATCTTCAAGTGAGATTGTGGTAATCTCAAAGGTGGTGTTGAAGAAGAGTGTGGTGCTCTTCAAGGTGTTGTTGTAAGTTGGTGTTGTATTAATTTGTGGTAAATTAATAAAATCTTTTTTTTTTTTGAAATCCATCCCGGAGATACTGGGGTGATAGAGGATTAGGCCCTAGGTGGGTTGAACCTCTTTAAATCGACGTGTGTTGTTTACATTCCGCACCTTTATTATTGTCTTTGAGCTTTCGGTTTGAAAAAGAGGGTAAAATCGAAAAGATGGAGATAATCTATTCACCCCCCCTCTAGATTATCGTAGCCACTTGACTTACAAGTGGTATCGAGCCAAACTTTGGCAAGCTCGTTTCACATCGCGAGTGAAGAGAAACGATCGTCGGCTACGAACGAAGCTCATCTTTCCGGCACCTCCACCACCAAGCCACCTCGATTTGATTCCAAAAATTTTATATTTTGGAAAGAAAGAATGGAATGCTATTTACAAGGTTGCGGGTTTGATATTTGGAACACCGTCATCAATGGAGAATCCATTCCGACGAAGAATACACCACACACCTCAAAAGGCTTCAAAAGCTCAATGATGAAGAAAAGAAAATCATCTCCTTAAATGGTAAAGCTCTTAATATTTTACATTGTTCACTTACCACTTTGGAATTTGATCATGTTGTAGATATTCGATCGGCACATGAAGTATGGCAAAAATTAGAAGCCATCTATGGAGTATTTGCAAATGAAAGGAGTCAAACAAAAGCATCTACTTCTCAAAGGGATACAAGTTCAAATCTAAGGAACAAGCCTCTTACAACTTCCAATTACGAAGAAGTTGAATATTGTTTTATGGGTATCGAAGAAGAAAACGAGGTATGTCTTAAACCCTCTACTTCCTATGATATTGTCATTCAAAATGATTATAATGATTTACAAAATGATTTTGATGAATTACAAAATGAATTCCAAGACTTACTTGTTAAATACAAAAATTTGAAAAATGAATTCATCGTTTTGAAAAATGATAAGGATGGTTTATTTACTTCCTATGAATCACTATCATGTGCTCACACCACCACACTTGATAAAGTGAGAAATCTTGAGAAATAAAATAGTACTCTTGTTGAGAATATTGATTGCATGAAAAAGGATATATTAAAATCAAACTTGAGTACCAATAAAATGTCCAAAATTGTTGATGTTCATAATTGTGATAAAGGATTTGATCATAAGCCTAATGTTGTTAATTATATGAAAAAGGATCAAGTCACTATGCACGTTGGTCATTATGCTCCTAGAATTATTACATGCTTTTATTGCGGTAAAAAGGGTCATACGGTAAATACTTGTCGGGCTAGAAATAGCTCTAATTATTGTTGGAGACCTAAAAGTCTCAAGACTAATCCTAAAGGACCCAAACACTTAAGGGTACCACAAAATGATGTGTTATTAGGTACCCGGCGAAATAATGATCGAAGAAAATTCATACCGCCAAGAAGACATCAAATGACCGTTTCATTTGATCAAAGAAGGAGAAACTATTTTCGACAAAGCCAATTTCCAAGAAGAGGATATAATCAAAATAGGGAAGAACACAATCCTTGGAAATGGCAAAGACTTCATCAAAGAAGAAAAGACCATCAACAATGGGAAGGTAACAAACCTTGGAAATGGAGCAATCAAAGAAGTCATCATCAACAAAGAGACTTCTCAAAGGGAAGATATCATCAACAATGAGAACGGCACAACCCATGGAAATGGCGTTATTGGTAAACCGTATCTCCCCATTTACATATGCATTTTTCTATGCATGTTTTTATTCGTGTCTTAATTGCAAAATGAGTTTTCAAGTATTTATTTTTAATTTAGGTCTTTAGTATATTTGAGAGTTTCATAATTTTTTTAAGGAGACCTTGCATGATTTTCTAAAACTCTTGTGCATTTAATTAGACTTATGTGGCTTATTATCTCTTATGAAATCTTATAGCATAAGCTCTTTTTGATATCTCCTATTACTTGCCTACACTTGTACTTTTTGTGCAAACTTTGTCTAAGAATTGTGTAGATATATATCTCATATTCATTGGCAATTTCACATCAAGTTTCTTAAACTATCGAGGTATGTTCACTCGTATTTTTTTAAAAAACACTGATACTATGCTTATGCACATATCTTTCAAGATATTTTATTTCAACCCCTTAAGTGCCCCTAATTGATTTTGCAAATTTTTCTTAAGAGGGCACTACTTGTTTAGTCTCGATTTTCTCGAATGTATATTTTTCCTAAACCCGTATTTGTTGGACTTGATCCAAAATTATCTTTTTGCAAAGTTTTAAAACTTTTGGGGTGAAAAATCGAATTTTGGAAAATTTGGGAAAGAAAAATTACCTGGACGCCAAGCGGGGCGACGGCCGCCCGCACGCCGACCGGTTGCACCCTACCTCGACCGGTCGCCCAGGCTAATTTTATAGATATAAACTTTCTGTTCTTCGTTTCAAAACAGACGGGAAAATTCTTCAAAACCCTATAACAGCGTTTTTCATCCCTTTTCTCCTATAATCTTCAATTCTTCATCATTTTTCACGATTCTTGTTGCTAATCTTCTTATTTTCACAAGAATCTTACATATATGGCTCCCCCAAAGAATTCTACCGGCCGAAATCCCATCTCCAAGCGTAGAAGGGCGGAGAGGGTTCACGAGAAATCGGCAAGAAAGGTTTAACAAAGGGATATCCGAGTCCGCCCAGAGAAACGTAGCTCAAGAAGGTGATGATGTTCAAAATCCCATTCTCTCTCGGGCCCAAATTACCGAGCTCCGTGGAACAATTTCGCTCCAAAATTGCCGTTGGGCGAAAGGTAAAAAATCTTTTGTTACTCAAGCTCCTAATTCCCACAATGTTCTTAATTTCATCAATAAGTATGCGGAATGGTACTATGAGGATTCGGGGATGGGAGGAAAATCTATTGCTTGAACTAAAATGTGTCGCTTTAGTTCATTTACCCATGAATATCCCACCATTGAGGATTCTTTGAGAGCAAGGTTGGATGTATTTATGGGAGCATGCGTATGTTTTGTATGATGATGATATTATCCAACTCTTTTATGCCAATATGTGGGTGGAATATAATGTTGAAAGGAAGCCGATAGTCAAATTCGCTTATAAGGGGTCGTCATTTTAGATGGACTCCCAATGATATTTGGGCTTTTACATGTTAGAGAAGGTGGTTGGGATTTTTCTCTTGTGGGACTTGGAATGATGAAATGTTGGGGGTGTCGATGAAAGAAGTTAAGACGATTTGGGGAGTATGGTCAAAGTATTCTTTGTTGGCAATGACACTTGAGCATCGTATTTTATCGGTCATTGTCGCATATTGCATTTGTGGTAAGTCGGGAAAGATGCCTAGCAACATGGATTACTTTTTTGACTTATAAGATTGCTAGGAGGGAACCACTTAACTTTGGCGCCATACTTATTCAATGTCTAATTGAGTCCATCACTCAAGGTAATAAGAAGTTGGTTATGGGAAATTGGATTTGTAAACTTCTTATTCAATCGACTACCCTCGTCGGAGTGTAACTCGAAGGTTTTTCAAAATGACTTTGACATTGATAACATCTCCCAAATAGTCACAATGCGCAAGAATATGGACATCCGACCAACTAAAATGGCTAGAGGAAGAGGTCAAGATTCCCCGATCCTAATGACTACTTTGATGATGCCGAGGCCGCAAGATTGGCGGAGGAAGGTGAACCGAGCAATCCGGAGGGTAATACCGGTGCTCAACCGCCTTGTGAGGTATACCTGCCGAATTTGATGAGATGAGGGCTTTTCATGAAACGATGTATGAGGCTTTGGAGCAAAAGACCTCCAAAATGCAAAAGTCAATCGGCAAATTGAAGAAATTCATCAAAGATCTCATTCCCGGAACTTGCTTCTCCTCGGATGAGGAATGATGTCCCCACCCCTTTACTTTCTAGCATTTTCATTCATGTTGCTTTGTATTCTTATTAACCTTTGTAAAACTCTTTCGTACTAATAAAATTTGCTTGTCTTCTTGAAAGGGTGAAAATTACAAGTTGATAATAACTTGTGGGTGATCATGGTATTGGTGGAGTATTTGATGGTAAAAATACTCTAATTTAGCATTGTTTGATAATTGGTATGAAGTACTTGATGGTAAAAGTGCTTCTTTTAATGCTTTGATCATTATGCTTAGTTGGATATATTGGGACATTTGATATATCATACATGTATTGTTTAAGGCATGACTTATATTACTTGATGGATGCTCTAATTTTTGGCATTTGTAATGCCTTGATCCTTCTTAGCTTATATTATCTCAATTGGGTTGAACCCTTGAGAATCTACCTTGTTTGAGCCTCTTATTTGATGGACTAATGTTGCATATTTTGCATATGATATTGTTGAGCTTTGAAATGAGGATGATTGATATGGATTTTTTTTTTTGGTTTGAACTATCTACAAAGGTTATATACAACCTCTTTTATTTTTCACGCACACATAGTGTTCGATGAAATGTCGCAATGAAAATTTCAACTTCTACATGATTCTCGTGCTTCCTAATGTCTTAAAATCCTTTTGAGATCATGTTTTTGGCTAACAAATGAGCTTATGGATTTCTTATGATATATTTCTCCAATTTTTTTTTTTTTGGAGTTTTTAAGCTTAAATTGCTCAACGGTTGATAAACCGTCCCTTTGGTGCACTTTGATGACATTATATGAATTTTCTATCATCCTAACATTCTTTTTGATGATTCCAAAGGGGGAGAAACAGGAAATTGGCGCATTAGCTCAAAGAAGCTAATAAAAGCTTGTTATAAAAGCTATAAGCTATGGCTCATAAAAGCCATAAGTTATGATTCATTTTTAGTTCAATTATTGTTTGATGGACTTATACAAGTGTTTAATGATGTTTTGTGACAGGGGGAGCTTATAAGCTCTCGAACAAATAGTAAAAGCTAAAGCTTTTAGCTCATAGCTTATGGATAATTGATTTTACATTAGTCTTGATATGCTTGTTGATAGGGGGAGCTTGTGCTTACTATTGAATATATTTACTCCCTACTTGGTTGCTTTTATATTTTGGAAATTTCTTTGCTTCCAAACGGTCAAATGTTTTTTACCGGAAAATCTTTTCTAAAATTGTTCTCCCAATTTTTGTAAAAATTTTTTTGGTTTGTAATCATCAAAAAGGGGGAGATTGTTTGATACATGCTTTTATCTTAAATTTTGATGATTTTATTTTGTCACCAAAATAATGTTTTTAAAGGTTGTCCAAATACTCCTAAATGATTTAAAATGGTTTTAATATTTTCCAGAGTATTTCCTCAAGTTTATTTTCGACAATATTGGACAAACACTTTTAATGATTTTATATCAATGGATTTTTACTTCTAAACAAGGTTCCTAAATATTGTTTAAATACTTCCGATTGGTTCAAAATGTTTTTACTAAATTTTCGGAGTATTTCTTGAGTTTTATTTTCGACAAAATTGGACAACATTTACGCCTCGTGGTCGACCAGGCCGCCCTATAGGCAACCCGTACATCAAGATGATTTTTGAAACAGAAAAAGAGACGGATGAAAAAATGTCGCAGGTTGACCGTCGCTCAAGGCGACGGCTCCCGGTTGGCCGCCTGGGGTCGACCGAGACTGCAAGTTCGTGTCGAAACAGAACTTAAGACCTTGCATTTTTGAGTTAGGGGGACCGGTTGAGACAGGGGTCGACCGGTCGAAGCCTATGTCGACCGGTCGCCCCTGTTGTAATTTCCAAAGTGTTCTTCAAATCTCTTATTTCAATGCGACCGCCGCCTGCTTTGACAAAAAAAATATGACCGTTTGACAGCAGACACATTTCCATAATTTGTGGGATTGATTTCTAACAGCTATATTCTTGATTTTTATTGTATTTTTCTGTAGATTTTCAATCCCCAAGAGGAGCCTAAGCTTGATCAATCATCTCCTATAAATAGAGGAAGTTTTGGAGCAACCATGACAACAATTGAGATACAACACAACAAGATACACTTCAAGCAAATACTTGGTCTTTCATTGTTATTATTCTTGTTGTAAATTTGTCTAGCTTATCACTTTCACATCCTTGAGGTCTAGGCTATTCTTGATTACACTTTGCACTCAAATTGTATTATTCATTATTGAGTTGTAATCTTGATTTTTGGTTATCATTCAACACAAGATATCCTTGTGAGTGTTCTTGTGGTAAGAACACACTTGGATGATCTAGGTGATAGGTACAAGAAGATTGTGGTGATCTTCTTATTGAGGTGTTGAAGAATTTGGTATTCTTCAAGGTTGAAGATTGTGGTAATCTTCACAAGGTGCCGTTGGAGATTGTGGTAATCTTCAAGTGAGATTGTGGTAATCTCAAAGGTGGTGTTGAAGAAGAGTGTGGTGCTCTTCAAGGTGTTGTTGTAAGTTGGTGTTGTATTAATCTGTGGTAAATTAATAAAATCTTTTTTCTTTTTGAAATCCATCCTGGAGATACTGGGGTGGTAGAGGATTAGGCCCTAGGTGGGTTGAACCTCTTTAAATCGACGTGTGTTGTTTACATTCCGCACCTTTATTATTGTCTTTGAGCTTTCGGTTCGAAAAAGAGGGTAAAATCGAAAAGATGGAGATAATCTATTCACCCCCCCTCTAGATTATCGTAGCCGCTTGGACTTACACCATCTAGACTTAAGTTTTCCCGGAAAGAGTTTAAGACGCGAGTTAAATAAAAGGACTTGTTCACCCGGTAAAAACTCTCTCTTCTTTATCATTTGATCGTGCCATCTTTTGGTTCGCTCCTTGTAGATCCGGGAATTTTCATAAGCTTCATCCCAGAACTCCTCCATCTCATTTGAGTGCAAGAGCCTCTTCTCACCCGCTGCTTGGAAGTCACAATTTAACTTCTTCACAACCCAAAACGCCTTATGCTCCAATTCTACGGGCAAGTGACATGATTTCCCGAATACTAACTGATACAGTGATGTGCCCAATGGTGTCTTGTACGCAGTCTAATATGCCCACAACGCATCATCTAACTTCATGTCCCAATCCTTGCGATTTATATTTACTGTCTTCTCCAAGATTTCCTTAATCTCGCGATTGGCTACCTCTGCTTGCCCGTTTGCTTGCGGATGATATGCTAATGCCACTTTGTGCTTGACCTCGTACTTTGCAAGTATAGTGCTCATCAATTTATTCACAAAGTGTGACCCCCCATCGCTAATCAAAGCTCTCGGGGTTCCAAACCGAGTGAATATATTTTTCTTTAGGAATTCGGGCACTACTCGCGCATCATTGGTTTGTGCCGGAATCGCCTCAATCCATCGAGATTCGTACTCCACTGCAAGTAGAATGTATTGATAACCCGACGAAGATGGGAAGGGGCCCATAAAGTCGATCCCCCTCACATCAAAGAGTTCGACCTCCATCACATTGGTCATGGGCATCTCATGTCGTCTCGAGATGTTCCCCATCCGCTGGCACCTATCACACTGCTGCACATATAGATAGCAATCATTAGATAACGTAGGCCAGTATAAACCACTTTGCAATACCTTTGCCGCCGTGTCGGACCGAAGTGTCCCCTTAAGTGAAGAATGGCATCATTGTAGAACTCCTCCCATTCTTCTTGAGGTACACATCGTCGGATGATAGTGTACGCACACCTCTTAAAGAGCAAGGGTCGTCCCACATGTAGAACTTGACATCATGGAGGAACTTAACTTTTTTGATAGACGATAAATCTGGGCATGACCCCTGTAACCAAATAGTTAACAAAATCTGCATACCATGGGAATTTGGCCTGTAACATTAGAAGCTGCTCATCGGGGAACTCCTCCTTAATTGCCTCCGTGCCTTCTTTCTCCTCTTTCTTATACTCCAACCTGGACAAATGATCTGCCACCACATTCTCGCAACCCTTTCTATCTCGAATTTCCACATCGAACTCCTGCAACAAAAGGATCCACCGAATCAGTCTCGGTTTGGCATTCTTCTTGTCGAATAGATATTTGATCGCCGCGTGGTCGGTGTGGACTATCGTCTTAGTTCCAATCAAGTAAGATCGGAACTTATCGAATGCGAACACAATTGCCAGCATTTCCTTCTCAGTGGTGGTGTAGTTTTGTTGGGCGTTGTCTAAAGTTCTGCTCGTATAATAGATGGCTCGGAACAACTTGTCTCTTTTCTGGCCCAAAACCGCCCTAACTGCAAAGTCACTGGCATCGCACATCAACTCGAAGGGCTGACTCCAATCCGGAACTACAAGAATTGGTGTTGTCACCAAAGCCTTCTTCAGAATCTCAAAAGCCTGCAAACAATCATCGGAAAAATTGAAAGCAGTATCTTTTTCTAGCAAATGACTTAAAGGTTTAGTGATTTTTAAAAAGTCACGAAAACCTTCTGTAGAATCTGGCGTGCCCCAAAAAGGTTTGAATGGCTTTCTCGTTCGTTGTCTCAATTGCGACGATCTTTGCTATCAACTTCTAAACCTGCAGACGAGACTCGGTGGCCCAACACAATACCATCACGTACCATGAAATGGCACTTTTCCCAATTTAAAACAAGGTTAGTCTCCTCGCATCTCTGCAAAACTAGAGCAAGATTATCCAAGCAATGATCAAATGAGTCTCCAAACACAGAAAAATCATCCATAAAAACCTCCATTATTTTCTCAATAAAGTCATGGAAGATAGCCATCATGCATCGCTGAAAAGTTGCGGGTGCATTACAGAGACCGAATGGCATTCTGCGAAATGCAAATGTACCATAGGGGCATCTAAATTTTGTCTTCTCTTGGTCTTCCGGGGCAATCATGATCTGGTTATACCCTGAATAACCATCGAGAAAACAATAGTAATTGTATCCCGCCAAGCGATCTAGCATCATATCAATAAAGGGAATGGGAAAGTGATCTTTGCGAGTAACATCATTTAACTTCCTATAATCTATGCAAATACGCCACCCATTTACTACTCTAGTTGCAATAAGCTCATCATTTTCATTTCTAATTACAGTCATCCCCCCTTTCTTCGGTACCACTTGCACCGGACTTACCCAAGAACTATCAGAAATAGCATATATAATTCCAACATCTAACCATTTTAAAACCTCTTTTCTAACGACTTCTTGCATAATAGGGTTTAATCTTCTTTGATTTTGCACGAAGGTTTATGACATCTTCCATTCTAATTTTATGCATTACAATCGATGGACTGATGCCTTTTAAATCTGAAATTGACCAACCTATCATCGGCTTATGTTTTCTTAAAACCCTAAGCAATTTATCGAGTTGAACTGAAGTTAAAAGAGATGATACGATTACCGGACTCGTGTTATTCGCTCCAAGGAATGCATATTTGAGATGCTCGGGCAAGGGTTTGAGTTCTGGGTTTGAAGTGGCCTCTTCGGATGGACGCACGAGCTGCATGTGCTCAAGGGCATGGGCCGTGCTCTCTTCAGGTATCTCGTCTTTTCTATCGACCTTAGGCACGGTGGATCGTGTGCTCGGGGCGCACGGATTGTGCTCTCTTCAGGTTTTTCAGCTTTTTCTTCGACTATGCAGACGACCTGGGCGTGCTCTGGAGCACGGGTCGTGCGCCCCTGTAGAACGGACTCCCGCACATTTTTCTGTGTGTGTGCGCCTCTTGCGCTTCTCGGTAGCTCCTACATGTTATCTAAAGCACAAACGCAATCATATAAGTCTTGGTTATCATAATCAATCATCATGTTTGATGTTGAACACAAAAGTGTCAAACCAAACTCTAAATCATCCCTAAACAATGTATGATTCGCATACTCATCAATGCAAGATTCAACTACGTCTATGAAATTACAATTTTCAACACCATCATGAAATTGAAGTGCCTTATAGATAGTAAATAAAACATGCTCATCATTAACCCGTAATGTGAGCTCTCCCTTTTGCACATCTATTAAGGCCTTCCCCGTAGCTAAGAATGGACGCCCAAGTATCAAAGGGACGTCTTTGTCCTCCTCCATATCCAGCACCAAAAAATCCACAAGGAATATGAATTTATCAACTTTGACAAGCACATCCTTGATGATTCCCTTTGGATACGTGAGTGATCACTCCGCGAGTTGTAAGGTGACCGTAGATGGCTTCACCTATCCCAATCCAAGTTGCCTGAAAATGGACAAAGGGATCAAGTTAATACTCGCTCCTAAATCACATAGTGCTTTCTTAAAGAAAACATCACCTATAGCACAAGGGATAGTGAAACTCCCCGAATCTTTTAATTTCTAGTGGTAATTTCCTCCGATTATCGTGATCGCATTCTTCTGTCGATTGACCTGCCTCGAAACCATCATCTTTCTCTTCTTTGACATAACATCCTTCAGAAATTTAGCGTAATTGGGCATATGCTCCAATGCGTCTGCAAAAGGAATGTTAATATGCAGTTTCTTAAATATATCCAAAAACTTAGCAAATTGCGCGTCTAACTTTTTCTTTTGAAAACGTTGGGGAAAAGGAAGGGGAACATTAAGTTTAGAAATATCAGGGTTAGAGGAAGATTTAAGCTTCTCAGCCCCTTTTTGTTCAGCCAGATTATCCTCATCTCCTTCCTCGGCCTCAACATCGCCCTTTGCTTCAGTTTTCGCGTCTCCCGGCATGACGATCGTAGCCCCAACAGGGCGCACGGGCCATGCCCCCTGCGTCTGTTCAGCGATTTCTGGTATTTTCGGCCCCTCGTATTCCATTCCACTCCTCAGACGAGTGGCTTTACACTGCTCCTTTGGATTAACCTCTGTGTTGCTCGGAAATTGGCCTTTCTAATGCTGCCCACCAATAATCGTAGCTATTTGACCAATTTGGGTTTCAAGATTCTTCATCTGGGACCCCAATTGTGTGGCATGGTTTTCGATTTTATCCAGCTTCGCCTCATCCTTATTGAATCTGTTCCTCGTCTCACTCATAAACTCCATGGTTGGCTTAGGCTCTGCAGTAATGACACCGTTTGTCACATTAAACCTCGGTGGTGGTTGCATCACGTTCTTCGTGTTTGCGTAGGAGAAGTTCTCGTGGTTCCTCAAACCTGGATGGTAATGAGTGGGAGTTTGATTGTTCCGGAAATTGTTGAAATTCCGGTTATTAACATAATTCGCTTCCTCTATCAGATCTAGAGGAACTCCCTCATTACTTGCACCCGCATTTCCCTCATTTGCCTTTGTCAATGCACTCAATTGGCTTGTCAACACAGTCATCTGAGCCGTCAACTCCTTAATTGGGTCCGAATCAGAAACTTCGGCTACCCTTTTCACATTAGTCCTCTCGGAGGGCCATTGATAGCTATTCATGGACATCTCCTCCAACAAGTTGAATGCATCCTCCGGAAACCTCGCAAGTAGGGCGCCCCCTGTTGCAGCATCCACAAACGATCTAGTCGCCCCATCAACCCATTGTAAAAGAAGCAGAGCTGTTGATCTTCAGGAAATCCGTGCTGTGGGCACCTCCTCAACAAATCCCAGAATCTCTCCCGGGCCTCATACAAAGGCTCGTGAGTCAAACCGCTGGCCGAGTGATCTCACTTTTGAGCTGTAGTGTCTTGCTTGGTGGGAAGTATTTAAACAAAAACCTCTGACTCAGCTCATCCCAGTTGTTCACACTCCCCTGAGTTAGGGTGCCTAGCCAGTTCCTAGCCTTACCCCATTCATCTTGATGGTATTGCAAATCTGTATGAGTTCGCAAGATGAGAGTTGGGATCCTCAGACGGGAAACCCCCAAACTGATTCTGCTGCACCATCGAGATCAGTGCTGGCTTCAGCTCAAAGTTGTTCGCATTGATTAGGACATTGGTGATTCCACCATAGTTGCGATTGGTCTGTGGGCGAAAGTAATCGCGAATCGTCTGCAGCTGGAACTGCCGAAACCTCTGGTATTGGTAACTCGACATTGACCCTGTTGGCCCAGTTGTTACCTCCGTTATCGACCCCGTTATTGCCTCTGTTGTTATTTTCTACGTCTGTCATAGCTTGTTCTTGCTGTCTTTCTGCCCGTTTAGTAGCTGCACTAATTCGCCTAGCAAAAGCCTCAACCTCCGGTATGAACGGTGCTAATTCTCCTTGCTTCGAGCGAGTGTTCATGCACTACCTGAGCCAACTAAAGAAAACAAGTCAAACAAGTAGAAGTAAAATTAAACAACAAAATAAAAAGAAAAAAAATGTCTAAATTAAAAATAATTCTATTTATCGCAATATTAGTACTAAAAATTTAATTAGTCCCTGGCAACGGCGCCAAAAACTTGTTAGCCTTATTTTTTTAGCTTCACCGCAAGTGTACGGTGCAGTTTATAGAATATGGTAAGCAAGGTCGTATCCACAGAGACTAATAAATTAGTGCATTAAGTACTGGATTATAATAGCCTTATTTTTATCTAGACGATCGGAAGTTGATGGATTGGTTTTATAAACTAAAGCAGAAATTTATCCTTAAAGAAACAAAGCAAAGAGTGATTGAAAGATCAAGTATATGAATGGATTCTTGGATTATGGTTTCAGTTAATATCCCCTTTCAAAGTTAAACGTATTCTTCCATATAGACCGATCACAAAAGTAATTTACCCTCTCTCTCGAGATGCATGTAAAAGCGTTGATTGGAATATCTATGCTAGCATCTCTACTCCACATGAGATATCCAACTCCCAAAAGTTCAAAAGATTATAAAGCCTCACGAATATTCACAGACTTCTCAATCATGCAAGATATTCATGTCAAGTACTCATAGATCTAGTATTGAAACTCATCGGTTAGAATTATGAATCAATACATCAAACAAGTTAAACCAAACGCGTTTTGATAAAACCAGAATTAAAGTAAAGTACTTGAATAGGGTTGGAAAACATTAACTTCCATTATAATTAATCATCAAATAAAAGTATCCATTAACATACTCCCAAACCCGGAAATCACAAAGTGTTTAGCTAGACATAGAAAACAAATAATTCATAGACAAATTATCCATGTTCATGTCTACTAAATGAATGATAAAAATACTATGGAGTGAGTGAACTCGGGGATGATGACGATCTCTCGATCTATCTTCAATCCTCGAAGGTGTGGTTGCGGTCTTGATCGATCTCTCCGAATCTCCGGTGGAAAATTGCTCTTTTCTCTACTTTCTAGGGTCAAAATCAGCGTATCCCTATTTGTGGTCGCCTCGTCTCTATTGTACTTCGTTTGGGTCGAAACCTAGTTCACAACGAGTCAGACACTGTTTTTCCCGCAGAGACGCACGGGCCGTGCGCTAGGGCACGCCCAGCCCGTGCTGGGTGCCGCATGAATTGTCTAAACCTCTGAAGGGAGCACGGACCGTGCTGTATGGCACGACCAGCCCGTGTTGGTAGTCGAACATTGAGCCTTGAGTTTGGGTTGAGCACGGGCTGTGCTGGGGTAGCACGCCCTGCCCGTGCTCACCTGTAGCAACTAGTACTTGGCCATTTTCTTCCTTTTTCGCCCTTTGGTTTTGTGACTTCTTCTCGATTCGACTCCAAACTTCGTCCTTCACATCAAGTATTGGCGATTCTTTATTGCAATGCTCCGAATTGTTGCCAAAATGCTACAATTATCAATAAATTCCTACAAAACGAGCAAAACGTAATCCTTTTCCACAAAACAGGTATAAAGCCTTATTTATTCATATAATGCATGCATATCAACACATTCTAGCCAATATTAAACCCAGAATACATGCAAAATACATGTCAATCAGTAACCAGCAACATAGGCAATATGAACAAAACCTTTCCAGAAGTGCGTACAAAACATGTTAGCCTTATTCAAGATAAACATATAGTATTCCACTAGATTGATGATTCTTTGATGACTGAATTTAGCTAAATCATGTTTACTATGGTTTCTTTCTTTCTAAATAAACCATAATAATAGGCAAGGTAACATGGTAGTGATATGTGGTGTGTGCGCAAAAGGAGTCATATTAAACCAGTGAGAGATATAAATCTGTAAGTGCTCAGTGTGTGCAGGCTGGCATCCCATCCACATATTGAATCTTATAACCATCTTGTTTTGCACAATGATCAGGTCATGAAAGTTTGGAACCATCTTTTTTTGTATTTCTTATACTTTAATGTGTTTTGTTATGGATGTAAATTATATAATGAGATTTGTGCTGAGAAATTTGTGAACTTGGAGATTGAAATCTTGAAGGTTTTTTTTTTTTTGATAACTGAAATGTTGAAGTTATATCCATTAGATTCCACTATTATATGTTATTGAAGTTGTTATATTATTCTTGTATTGTACATTACAACCGCAAAACCGCCCGAAACCGCATATTTGTTTTATTCTAAAAAACCGCGACTTAAAGTCAAATTTATAGCCGAACCACACTTAGCAATTCAGTTTAAAAATATTGAAAAAACCGCCAAAACCGCACCGTGATCACCCCAATATATTAGTTCATTTCATTATTCATCGCCATTTCAATAAAATAAGAAAAATAATAAGTAACTAATAAATAGGACACATGTCAGAATGAAACACGCTAAGTGAAACACCCAATACAATCTAACACCAAGTATAGTATGGACTAAAAAACCCATTGCCATCCAACAATCTCAATCACTCACCTAACAGATTGCCTCAACCTTAAATAATAACAAGCTATGAAATACGATAGATGTTCCTTGGTCCTATTCCTGTTCCTATTCAATTGCCTTTCCTCCAAGGCATGCACTTATATGCTGTCCTCTCATCAATTCTAAAATACATATACTTGCTCCTCTTCGGTCCCTTTCTGAATACGGATCAATTTGGAAGATTGAGTGATTGTAAGAGCTCCATTTTGGACACATGCGTGTCTTAAAGATAGCAGACTTTTCAAATGGAGAAACACATGTGGAATATCAACTATATATATTTTTTTAATTTTTGTGGCTTTTTAATAATTGGTGGTCATTAATTAGGGTGTCAATTTTTTTTAATAAGTTTGGGAGTACTTGTTGGAGGGGAGGGGATAAATTTCAAATAAACTAAAAAATACAGGGTTTGAAAGGGTGAGTGATACCACTTGAGCTATAAGCTTGTGGTTAATTAGGGTGTCAAATAGATTGTCATTCTATCATTCCATGATTATGAATATTGCCAAATAGGCTTTATTTATCTGTATTCAAAATTGGCCCTTTATACGAGTATTTTCCCTTAATACATTGTTTAGGTATTAATATTGGAATGTGCGTTAACATAAATACCACACAACAATAAGAAACGACAATACAAAAGTGTGTAAACTATAAAAATGAGTCAAGGTGGATTGTACCACACTAGCATTTCCACTCAATAATCCCGAGAAGGTGATTATAATTATAAGAATAGTATCAGGTAAACCTGTTACAATTTTCACTGTCCGATAACCAAATTTGATCCTAATGTAAGAAATAACCAGTTACGCCAAAGGATGTTGTCAATATTTTCGTACCACACCTGTACCCCAAGTCAAATAGCGATGATTTTAAATCAATCGCGCGACACACACAAAATAACATGTAGAATCATCATTAGGACCATCATACTTTCTGATCGCCGATGAATAATTGATCGGATTAACCAACAAAAGTTAGCTTCCATCATTATATATTAAGCAGATGCAAAAGCTTCAATAACAGTCAAACGATGTGTCTAAAAAAAAAAGGAATAAAAACGATAGTAAAAAAATCATAGCTAATCAATCTTGTAGCAACTAATACTAAAAAAGCAAGCGTGTGTAATTCCCCTAAACAATAAAATATATTGACATAGGGAGGAACATAGTTACTAGATCGATATTATTCTTTTACTATTATTGATACGTTCTATGAGGGTTTTGGACGAAATACACATTATTTTGTTTAGGAAATAGTATTATATGATGTGACATAAGTATATTTCAATACGAAAACACCAAGCCGACTAAGCTTATAACAATAAATGATGTGACGCAAACAGGCACTAAAACAAAAGTTTCTGATTCCATCTCTTAGAAAATTGTTCGTAGTGAAACACAATGCCACTCAAGATAGACGTGAAAGACAAGCCTTGTTTGTTTACGTTTATAACTACTCATTTCTATTTTCCAACTATTCATAAAAATAAAATTAATGTTTAATAAGGGTCTTTTTATGCATGTTTTATGTGTATATTTGAGTAGAATTTGAGTTATTTTATTGTTAGTTTTGTAAATTTTTTATTGTACATAGTTCATATTACTCCGATGTGCTTTTATTGATGTAGATTGACCATTCAGGGCTAATTTTGGTGAATTTCGGACCATAGATTCATGTCAAAACATACCGGGGGGGTTTAAAGATGCAAAAACGCTCGAAATCCCAAGTTAAACGCGTCGTTTCGGGGCCTTTTTGGTCCAACACATGCAGGGGGTGTTGGGCAACATAGCCGTATTCTATCGGGAGCGAAAAACTCGAAAATTTTGCACAAAACTGCCTCCAACACGGCCAGGCCGTGTTGGGGAGCACGACCGTGTCAGGCCGTGCTGGGCGACATGGACGTGTCCGGGGCACTTTTCTGTAACTTTTCCATGTGGAAATTATGGAAAACTCACCAACCAAGCTTTTTGACTACTTTTGTACACCTTTAACACCTTATTTTGCTGCAACATGTCCCCATATTCCCTCAATTATCATATGAATACAAGAATTCACCAACCCAACAATGAGTTGGAGCATTTGTTTAACAAAGGATGACATTATTAATGTGTTCTTGCACAAAAATGATGTCTATAAAAGCCAAGAGTATGAGTTGGGGGAATCATTCTTTTTTGTATATTCATTGATTCATTCACTCTAAGTTTCAAAGCAAAATACATTGAGAGGATAAAAAGAGAGGTAGAGTTGGAAGTTGAAGAGCATTAGAGGAGAAGGCTTGGAACTCAACATCATTGCAATCAACCAAGGATGAAGTCTTGTATTGGCCTTAAATAAGAGCTAATTACACCATGTTCATTTTATTCAAATCTTCTTGTGTAGTATACTCTTTTGTCAAAGCCATGTGTAGCTAAATTTCTAGTGTTTGAATGTAATGAACTCTAGAATGGATTTGTGATTAAGGCTTGTATGTTTTTAATAAAATCTTCATGTTTTGTGTGATTCACTTATATTATGCTTTATTCATTCGAATTGGTATATGTACGATATTGATTTGAAGTTTATTTTTCACCGGGAAATCGAGAGATTCATGGTGAAATAGAACCTATATAAGTGAAAAGAGTTGCATGCAATCCTAGATATAGGACGACTTAAATCTTCTGGATTAGGGTCAAACCTAATATGGGAATTCACAAATCGTTATAATGCAATCTTGGAGGTTTTAACTAGAAAGAGATTTCAGTTAATCAACTTGAGGTTAGGAGTTATTCGCGCTCGATAGAGGGTTTAACTTAAATTGGGAATTTCTACAGTCCATGAAACATGAGATTTTATTAAAAGATGATGATTTTTGCTAAAGGGTTTTTGGTTGTATCTTTATCTTTTTAAATCACAAAAACATTTTAGAGGGATTTACATCCAAACACATTTCTAGCTCTTGATTTCTTATTCTACAATCTACTTTTATTTGATCTTTTGTAAGTTGCAATTATTTCAAATTCTTTATTTTTCATTTTTAAACCAACAAAAACTCAGAAATTGCTAGATTAGATAACAAAAAGACGGTAATTACTAGTACTTACAATCCTCGTAGGAATGACACTTGGTACTAACAATCTATTCTATAAAACGATAGGTGCTTCTGCAGGTTTTAAAGGTAGCTTTTGAGCCATCAATGTTTGTTAATAATTTTTTTAATGGAAATCATTTATTTCCCACTTTCTATTTTTCACGTAAAACAACATATCAAACCTATTATTTCAATTCGCAACCATATTTAGTATCTTACATCACTTATCAATCATTATTCTTATATTTCATCTAATTATACATGTGGGGCCCACCGGATTAACTCTACCTAATTAAAATATTATTATTTTAAAATTATATTTATCTAATAAGACCCTCCACCTAAAATCTTACAAATATAATATTATGTATTCAAATTATTGAAAGTGAACCCCACCACTACCAACTTTTCAAATTATTATATAAATAAAAATACTACTTCAAAATTGAAACATAATTTCATTTCCAAATTTATATAAAACTCATTCTCATTCATCAATCCAAACGTAATTCTATTTTTTCACACACGAAAACTAATAAATCTTCAAAATTCATTTTTCAAGATTAGAAACTGAGAATGGACCGTGAGAACATAACCATATATAACCTTTATTACACGAGTCCAGGAATTATTAATAATTAATAGGTTTATATATCTCAAAAAAATCCTCGCACAGAAAACCATGACATACTAAATATGATGAGACATTAAATGCGCCATTTGAAGTCTAGTGCGTGGCTCTAGAAACTAACAAAGAGAAGTAAACAAATTTTCATCCGCAAAATGAAGGCAAATGACACAAGGACACAGGTGGGCTGTAACAGTCTGGTTTTGGGATTTAGTAGGGTCACATTTCTCCAAATGCAATAAGAATCATGTAGAGTTCTCTCTCTAATATTCCAGAGCTTGCATTTCTATGGCAGCACTGTGTTTCTTCATTTACTCTTGCGGGCCAAATGACATGGACAATTCTGCTCAGCTTCTTGTATTTTGTCTTTTTGTTTATGTGCACCCCCCGTGAGCTGATTGTGGCCACTAGAAATTGGACACGTCGTCTCTTTTCTTCTCAGCCAGTAATACATTGGCAACCGGCTGCATAGAAATATTTCGTTTTGTTTTTCTTTCTTCTTTTTTTTTTTTTAAGGAAAATGGGACTTTACTAGAACAGTAATTGAATATTTTAAAAACCAGAGGGGTGAGCAAACCAATCTAACATAACATATAAAACAAATTATTGAATATAAATTCTAGATTTTTATTAAAATTTTAAAATAAAAATAAACCAAAAACATGGTTCGGACCGATTCAACCGCCAAAATGGTTTTGGTGGCTAAATAGGTCCGGTCCGACCACCGATTCCTAGTTCAACCACCGTTCCGGTCCGAATTTTGAAAACATTGATTTATTGATCAATCAGTATTCTCTTGTTACATCGTTACATTTCCATCACAATGTCGCTTTGGGCTTTTTACATTTCTTCATGAACTAATAGGTAATATTAAGAGATTTAACATGAACTTAGGGGTAATGTTAAATTATTTGGTAAAAGTATATTTAAATACTCATTTTGTTAAATTTTTACAATATAAGTATAAAAGTCATAAATTTGCACTTGTCCAAAATAGACGTGTAAAAAAGTGACTGTTACTAAAATCCATTTACTACCAAATGAACGACTTCTACACCTAAAATTTCATTTTGGAACTGCTTCCAAACACCCTCTTAGTCCTCATTAGTCTACCAACCCCTACCTAATTTTTTTCTCAATGAATTTTATCAGAAGTGATAGTCGAGAATCGAGATCACCACTTAAATCAAAACAATTTTTCTACAGTATAACTTTCTGTCAAATGACATTCAAAACTATAATATTATCAATGATTATCATTTTATAGGCCTACTTAGTATAACAATTATCATCAATGATTGAAAAGTAACAGGCAACAACGCTTTGATAATAAAAAAGAGGGGCATTAATCCCAAATATCTCACTTTTCAAATTGATAATATCAAAAAGAATAGTATTAAGATAAGAAGGCCACTCGACAGGTCTCTACATAAAGACGTAACTTTTTTTTTTTTTTTTGAGAATAAAACGATCTTATCATTAACTAGAATGAGGGGCTTCCTCAGAAATCAAGTTTCCAATGTGTTGAGGAAAATCTCCTCTAACAGACTCTAAAACATTCAAAGAAAGAGCATGACGCGCGAGAAAATGCGCAACTACATTACTGGGACCGTCTAACCCAACAAAACGAAAAAGAATTGAAACTAGGGAGTAAAGTCTTGATATCCTCGATGACATTTCCCAAGTAGGAGAAATCCGTTGAGGTAGCCTTAAGCGCGTGGAAAAGCTGCAAATTATCCGTTTCTATCACCACTTTCTGTATCCCAGCATTTAGAGCCATGCATATCCCTTCTTTACAAGCAAGAGCTTCGGCGATCACGATTTCTGTGTCCTCCGGCAATTTCTTTGAAATGGTTGTTGTTGCATTTCCGTTGTGGTCACGAACGATAGCTCCCAGGTGCCCTGTCCTTGCACAATAGAGCGTCAATTTATTTTGAACCACTCGGAGACGGAGGTTCCCAAATGTCACCGCCTGCCTCTCTCCGAGTAGTTGACGGCGTCCATGTTTTGCTCGACAATATGTTCCTCAAGCCTCCCCGCAAGCCATCTCGGAACACCAATGATGGTCGACTTCTTTTTGTTGGTATGTGAGGAGGTTTCGTCCATACCAAGCACTCCAAAGGAGCATCACAAAGATGTCGAGAGATTCCCGAGGATTACCTCCGCGCCCGGATAATCCAGTCCGCTAGTCGCCCAAACCCGTTTGTGATCTAGTACAAAGTCGTAGGGGCCTGTCTCCCAAAAAACGCGCCTGCCTGCAGGGCAATCGCGTAGCGCATGTACGTCCGTTTCCACTATCATTCCACATCTCAAAAAATGGATCTAACCCCTCACTCCTCTTCTTTGCAATGCATATTTTACCGGAGAATTCCTTTAAGACATTTCCAAAGAAACAACTTAATTTTTTGGGGTATATTCAACTTCCACATCCATTTCCAAATTTTGCTATCTTTTCCGGACGAAGATGAAATATTGTCGTTGTTCTCTTGTATTTTTTTCGCCACTTGATACCCGGATTTGACGCTATAAACCCCGTTCTTCGTAAAATGCCACATTACCTTATCAGATCTCCTATTTGCCGACAACGGAATCGCTCGAATAGCTCTTACCACATGTGCTTCGAATAGTTCTTGAAGTAGTGTCATATTCCATTGGGGAACCTCATCAAGTATCAAATCCCTTACTGTAAAGTCCTCCGCATGATCTGTTTGAGGGTTTGGAACTCGAAAGTTTGGGAGGTCAGTAACCCAAGGATCTTTCCACACTTTCACCCCATCGCCATTGCCAATATTCCATCTGTACCCCTTCATAATAATTTGTCTGCCCGCAACAATGCTTCTCCAAGTGTAAGATGGATTATAGCCAATTGTCGCCTCGAGAAAATTATTATTTGGGTAGTATTTCGCCTTAAGGGATTTCGCCAACAGGGATGAATCCTCATGTAAAAGCCTCCAACTTTGTTTAGCCAACATAGCCTCGTTGAAACAACTCAAGTCTCTAAATCCCAACCCTCCCTCATTTTTGTTCAATGTAAGGGTATTCCAAGAACACCAAAGTGAAGACGTCTTTCATCATGTTTTTGGCCCCACCAAAAATTACTAATTATCGAATTTAGTTGCTGGCAAATTGTTTGAGGGATCAAAAAACATCATAATATATGAAGGTATCGCTTGAGCTACCGCCTTGATCAACACCATTTTCCCCCCGTAGAAAGAAATTGGTTTTCCATTGTTTGAGTTTTTCCGAACCCTTTCCACCACAAGTCGAAAAACCTCTTTCTTTGAACGACCCACAACCGTAGGAATGCCCAAATAGATAGCATGCTTCGCCACCAAAGATACGCCCATCTTTGCCGCTAGATGTTGTTGCTTTGTTATCTCAATATTCCTACTGAAAGAAATCTCTGATTTTTCCAAATTTATTTTTTGCCCTGATGCCCTTTCATAGGCTCGGATAATCCGTCCCGTTTCTTCAATTTCTTTCTCATTTGCTCTCCCGAAAATGATACTATCATCAGCAAAGAATAAATGAGAAATGTGAGGAGCTCGTCTACATATCTGAATACCGTGCAGATTCCCATTGGCCTCGGATTTTCGGATCATGGAAGAGAATGCTTCTGCACAAAATAAAAACAGATACGGGGATAGCGGGTCACCTTGTCGGAGCCCACGGGAAGGAAGAAACGTTTCTCCGGGTTGGCCGTTAATCAATATGGAAAAAGAGACAGAGGAGATGCATCTCATAATAAGCCCCACAAAATCATTATTAATGCCCAATTTTAACATAACATGCCTCAAAAAATCCCATTCTACTCGGTCGTAGTTCTTTACTCATGTCAAGTTTGAATGCAAAATTTCCCTTTTCTTCGCTTGCTACACTTCATGGCATGGAATATCTCAAAAGCGAGTAAGGCATTATCGCAATGAGGCGTCCCGGGACAAAGGCCGATCGAGTATAACAATAAGACTCGAAAAACAATTTTTAGTCTATTAGCAATGGTTTTGGTAACGAGTTTAAAAATCACGTTGCATAGACTAATTGGTCGATAATCAGAGACGCGTTCGGGATTTTTTTTCTTCGGGATCAGAACAATGAAGGTATGGTTCAGGGATTTCGGACTCTTATGACCATTTAAAATATCCAGAACAACATGTAAGACATCAGAATGAACTAAGGACCAAAATTTATGATAAAATAGAGCAGGCATACCATCAGGTCCTGGAGCTTTGGTAGGGTGCATTTTCATCAGAGTTGCTGTCACTTCCTCCTTTGTGAATGGTTGTGCCAAAGTCTCGTTCATATCCGTCGTCATTTTTCTATCAAGTGCATTTAGCACTTGGTTCATGTCAGTTGGTCTCGAAGAAAACAAATCCACGAAAATATTGTTCGAATACTCCCGAATTTTCGCATCGTCGTCCACCCATGCATCACTCATATCTCTAATTTTATCAATATTGTTTCTTGTCTGCCTTCCCGAAGCAATTTTGTGAAAAAACGCTGAATTCTTATCACCATCTTTAATCCAATTAGCTCTAGATCTCTGGTGCCACATCGCTTCTTGCTTTTTATGCAAGCTAGCAAGAAGCTCCTCATTGTCTCTCCTTTCTTGAATTTGAGCGTCATTGGGCAGAATAGGTGATTTTTTGGTTAGATACTCTTCACATGTACGAATCGATAGCTTACATTCCCGAAGTGGTCTCTCTCCCACACTTTTAATCCTTCTCCACATCTTGAAATTTTTGAGCGAGATTATTTGTCGCCGATCGCTAATATCCGCCGCCAAGCATCTCGCACCACCTTTTTGCACGACTCATCTAGTAACCACATAGATTCAAACCGATATAATTTTCTTCGTTTCCGTGTCGACTTCTTCCTCGTCTAGTACGTTTATTCCATGAGATCAATATTGACGGTGGTCCGATGCCACCCGGTAAGTGCGTAACTTTGTGAGCCGAACGAGTAAATCCATTCCATGTTTCCAAAACCTCTGTCCAACCGCTCTTGTATATTATCCGAATCCGCCGCCCATTCGTTCCCACGTGTAAGCAAAACCATCAAACCCCAAATCCACTAGTTGAGCGGTCTCGCATGCGATTATGGAAAGCCGCCATCTTGTTTTCGTCTTCGCCCGGCCTCCTATTTTCTCAAAACTGTACAAGATTTCATTAAAATCTCCCATGCAAAGCCATTTATGCCCATTATTCGAATCAGCCAAGTCGCTAATTAATTGCCACGTGAGGGGTTTTTGTCCTTCTTCCTCCACCAGTAAACTCCGTCGACGCCAAACCATCTCCCCTTCCGTGATCCGAGCATCGATATGGTGTAACGAATAAGATAGAATAGAGACTGTGTACTTTGTATTCCACAAGAGACATAGCCCACCTCTCCTACCTCCCGAATTAGTATCGCAATCAACAATAAATTTTCCTTTCCACTCAGTGTTATGAAAAACCTTGTCATATTCATCAGAGTTTTGTTTCCATTAGAAAGACAAAATCGATCTTCGATGTGAGGAGTCTTTTAGCGCTTTAATCGGTGGGTTCCCAAGCCCCGACGCCCAACCGAGGCAACTCATTGGTCTCGGCGGGGTTGCTCTCCCCAACCTCCGCCGCTAAGTTAACGTTGCATTGGTTGTCAAATAGCCCATCTTCCTTCTGTTTTTTCACCAGCAGATTTTCTCTTCTTCATCGGGCTCCATGTCTGTTGGGTTAGGTCTTTTGGATTGTAGGGTATTACCTGTTTTTTTTTTTTTTTTTTTTATGGGTGGGGGGGGCGGGGGATCGGATAGAGACGACCGGTGCGTATGAGGAAGGTGGATCGGAGAAAGGTTGCGGCGAGTAGTTGGGTGAAGGTGGGCTTAGCCAAAAGGGTAGAAAGTGGGGGACAAAAGTATTAAAAGCCTGGCAAAGTGGAAAGTGGGAGCCCAATGTAGAGATTGGGTAAGCTGGACTAAGATTAAAAAATTAAAACTAGTGTAATAAGGATAGTGGGCAGTATGTTTTAAAAAACTAAAGTAAGAATAATGTGGCTAGTGGGTTTACACATGCAAGACAAAAGGTTATGGGAGAGAATAGAAAAAGAAAGGGAAAATAAAGAAAGCTGGGTTTTTGGTGTCAAGTGACATACGTGTCAAAAGGTAAGAAGAAGACGAGGGGGAAGACGAGGACGTTTAAGATTCTGTGGTGTGGAGGAGACGGGAGGCGACGGTGGGTATAGGGGTCGGGACCCTAACGGAGCCCTAACGAGGGGGGGACGCTGTCTCGGAGAAGAGGACTAAGACTCCGGCGAGGAGGGCGAAAACTCTGATGAAGAGGACGAAACTCCCTACGGAGGGGAGAACTTAGAGTGGAGGAGTTAGAGAGAAAAAGTATGTAGCTAAATTTCTAGTGTTTGAATGTAATGAACTCTAGAATGGATTTGTGATTAAGGCTTGTATGTTTTTAATAAAATCTTCATGTTTTGTGTGATTCACTTATATTATGCTTTATTCATTCGAATTGGTATATGTACGATATTGATTTGAAGTTTATTTTTCACCGGGAAATCGAGAGATTCATGGTGAAATAGAACCTATATAAGTGAAAAGAGTTGCATGCAATCCTAGATATAGGACGACTTAAATCTTCTGGATTAGGGTCAAACCTAATATGGGAATTCACAAATCGTTATAATGCAATCTTGGAGGTTTTAACTAGAAAGAGATTTCAGTTAATCAACTTGAGGTTAGGAGTTATTCGCGCTCGATAGAGGGTTTAACTTAAATTGGGAATTTCTACAGTCCATGAAACATGAGATTTTATTAAAAGATGATGATTTTTGCTAAAGGGTTTTTGGTTGTATCTTTATCTTTTTAAATCACAAAAACATTTTAGAGGGATTTACATCCAAACACATTTCTAGCTCTTGATTTCTTATTCTACAATCTACTTTTATTTGATCTTTTGTAAGTTGCAATTATTTCAAATTCTTTATTTTTCATTTTTAAACCAACAAAAACTCTGAAATTGCTAGATTAGATAACAAAAAGACGGTAATTACTAGTACTTACAATCCTCGTAGGAATGACACTCGGTACTCAACAATCTATTCTATAAAACGATAGGTGCACTTGCCTAAGGTTTTAAAGGTAGCTTTTGAGCCATCAATGTTTGTTAATAATTTTTTTAATGGAAATCATTTATTTCCCACTTTCTATTTTTCACGTAAAACAACATATCAAACCTATTATTTCAATTCGCAACCATATTTAGTATCTTACATCACTTATCAATCATTATTCTTATATTTCATCTAATTATACATGTGGGGCCCACCGGATTAACTCTACCTAATTAAAATATTATTATTTTAAAATTATATTTATCTAATAAGACCCTCCACCTAAAATCTTACAAATATAATATTATGTATTCAAATTATTGAAAGTGAACCCCACCACTACCAACTTTTCAAATTATTATATAAATAAAAATACTACTTCAAAATTGAAACATAATTTCATTTCCAAATTTATATAAAACTCATTCTCATTCATCAATCCAAACGTAATTCTATTTTTCACACGAAAACTAATAAATCTTCAAAATTCATTTTTCAAGATTAGAAACTGAGAATGGACCGTGAGAACATAACCATATATAACCTTTATTACACGAGTCCAGGAATTATTAATAATTAATAGGTTTATATATCTCAAAAAAATCCTCGCACAGAAAACCATGACATACTAAATATGATGAGACATTAAATGCGCCATTTGAAGTCTAGTGCGTGGCTCTAGAAACTAACAAAGAGAAGTAAACAAATTTTCATCCGCAAAATGAAGGCAAATGACACAAGGACACAGGTGGGCTGTAACAGTCTGGTTTTGGGATTTAGTAGGGTCCCATTTCTCCAAATGCAATAAGAATCATGTAGAGTTCTCTCTCTAATATTCCAGAGCTTGCATTTCTATGGCAGCACTGTGTTTCTTCATTTACTCTTGCGGGCCAAATGACATGGACAATTCTGCTCAGCTTCTTGTATTTTGTCTTTTTGTTTATGTGCACCCCCCGTGAGCTGATTGTGGCCACTAGAAATTGGACACGTCGTCTCTTTTCTTCTCAGCCAGTAATACATTGGCAACCGGCTGCATAGAAATATTTCGTTTTGTTTTTCTTTCTTCTTTTTTTTTTTAAGGAAAATGGGACTTTACTAGAACAGTAATTGAATATTTTAAAAACCAGAGGGGTGAGCAAACCAATCTAACATAACATATAAAACAAATTATTGAATATAAATTCTAGATTTTTATTAAAATTTTAAAATAAAAATAAACCAAAAACATGGTTCGGACCGATTCAACCGCCAAAATGGTTTTTGTGGCTAAATAGGTCCGGTCCGACCACCGATTCCTAGTTCAACCACCGTTCCGGTCCGAATTTTGAAAACATTGATTTATTGATCAATCAGTATTCTCTTGTTACATCGTTACATTTCCATCACAATGTCGCTTTGGGCTTTTTACATTTCTTCATGAACTAATAGGTAATATTAAGAGATTTAACATGAACTTAGGGGTAATGTTAAATTATTTGGTAAAAGTATATTTAAATACTCATTTTGTTAAATTTTTACAATATAAGTATAAAAGTCATAAATTTGCACTTGTCCAAAATAGACGTGTAAAAAAGTGACTGTTACTAAAATCCATTTACTACCAAATGAACGACTTCTACACCTAAAATTTCATTTTGGAACTGCTTCCAAACACCCTCTTAGTCCTCATTAGTCTACCAACCCCTACCTAATTTTTTTCTCAATGAATTTTATCAGAAGTGATAGTCGAGAATCGAGATCACCACTTAAATCAAAACAATTTTTCTACAGTATAACTTTCTGTCAAATGACATTCAAAACTATAATATTATCAATGATTATCATTTTATAGGCCTACTTAGTATAACAATTATCATCAATGATTGAAAAGTAACAGGCAACAACGCTTTGATAATAAAAAGAGGGGCATTAATCCCAAATATCTCACTTTTCAAATTGATAATATCAAAAAGAATAGTATTAAGATAAGAAGGCCACTCGACAGGTCTCTACATAAAGACGTAACTTTAGTGGGAAGTTCCACTTTTTGATGCACAAACAAGGTGCTCTGAAGTAGCAGCATCAGTGGGGAATTCCTAGGTTGAATCTGGTCTGGTTTTTATGTTGACTATAATATATGTACCACCTCCCAGAATTCATGGATCAAGAAAATTGTTTTAGCTTATAAAAAACAAAGCTAAAAACTTGCTTCAGATAGCAAAGAAGCATCAACCATAAATATTCTTCTTTTTAGTACTTTTAGCTTTGAATTTCACTTTATCAAAATTTGTGCATGACCTGAATTGTGTTTGCAAGCAATGGTGTTTAGAAAACCAAAGCATTTTGCCCAAGAAAAGTATTGGGGGAGTACTTCCTCATTGTTTCTCAAGAAAAGTATTGTTCTTAGGGGTGTTCATTCGGTTAATTCGGTTAACCATTAACCGAAATATTGAAAACCGAATTAACCGAATTTGCTAATTGGCAAAACCATTAACCGAACCGAAATTACATTTTTACCGAATTAACCGAACCGAATTATATTTCGGTTAATTCGGTCGGTTAACCGAATTAACCGAAATTTCTTTAAAATACAAAAATATATGTTGTATATATAATATATGATATAAATAAATAAATATAATTCATAGAAATTTATTTAAAATAAAAAAAAAATATAATTTTTATATATAGTATATGATATAAATAAATAAAAATATATGCTATATATTATATATAATTATAATTATATATAAAATATATGTTTTACATAATATTTCGGTTAAATCGGTTAATTCGGTTAATTTCGAATTTTCGAACCGAATTAACCGATAACCGAAATTTTTCAAAACCTTTAACCATTCACCGAACCGAAATAATTCGGTTACCGACCGAATTAACCGAATTGATTCGGTTAACGGTTAACCGAAAAAAAATCGGTTAATTGAACACCCCTAATTGTTCTAGCCCACTTGCTAATACAAGGAACTTATGTCTTGTATGTGGTCGAGGTTGAGAGTTCTAACCCACACTTCATCAAAATACCCCCCGAAATATATGCGGACTGGTGATGGACTTGGTAGCATGTGGGGTCGGAGCGGCTATCCTCATCATAATCAGGCGTAAGCCTGAAAACTGAGTTAACAAGAAAAAAAAAGGGTACTCTTCTTTTTTTTTTTCAAACTCAAAGATAATGTTTTTTATAGAAATGTTTTAAAGAAGAGAATTTCACTTTAATTGTATGTGATCTTACAACTCTCAATCATTAAATCTAAGACTAAAAAAAAAAAGTAATTAAAATTATGGCTTTATGAGCTTTTAATTTCCATTTTTGCATCTTCATAAGCTTCTTGTGAAAATGCAAGGTTAATTATTATAATGTAAGTTCAATCAATATCCTTCATTAAAATAATCTATCTTCTCATCTCCATTTTATAAAACCTCCCAACTTTTTTCCCATTTCCATCTCATCATGTTGGGTTTAACAGGTATTTCTCGGTTTCCCATCATTGAGTGGTGATGTTACGTACTTACGTGGCACTCGATGGCACAATGGGTTCAACATACAAAGCAATCAATCGCCCACAGGAAAGAGAAAACAACCATATTTAATTTCATTAACAAACCAGAATTAATTTCAAATTCTATAACCATAAATTTAAAATGTATTTTACATTTTATATCATAAATATGACATAAAAAATGAATTAAACTATTTGATATTTAACTTGATATTCATCATTAAAAAATTATTTGAGCTCTATTTATTAACACAACATAACAGTTTCAACATATTTTTTCGTTCAATAAAATATAAAATTTAGGTTGGGCTTGACTCAATAGTAAAAAAATATGAACAATATCAAATTTCTCCATCTTGATTTATATTCAGCTAGACTACAGGTCCCTCAAACATGATTCGAATAATCAAACCAATTTTAACACTATTTTATAAATAAGCAAACTTAAGTTCGACTTTATCCGATTCATTTACATTGATAATCGTGAATTCACATCACGTACATATAATTGATATAAATTATATTTTAGCACTTATATTATATAAAATAAAACATATATTGTGACAGTAGAAAATAATCACAACTGCTTAAATTCTGCTAAAAGACAATAGTATTTATAACCGCAGTCTCAGTCCCTGCAACAGCCACCTATGTTGTTACTAATAAATTTAATTTGCAGACGTCTCTTTTTGTAATTATTTGATAATCCCATTCCCCCTTTCTTCCCCTCACCCTTTTATCAGCACAGTCTTCTGCTTCACTCTAACTTCCCATACTCTAAAACTTTCTTCTTGCAGAAAGTTCCATGGAATAGACTCAGATTTGCTTAGAAAATAATACTCTAATTATTCTTATCTTCTCTTCACTCTAAATTTCAAGCTAAAGTACGAATTCAGGTGCCAAATTAGGGGGTAAAATCAAGAAAAATGAGAAAAATACCTTCTCTACGAGCAGGAGCAGCAGTGGCCATGGCCGAATTCAACATCCACGTATCTCCGCCTCTCACCACCTCCAGTCTCGCATCACCGCCTCCGGCAGCGGCGGCGAACTGCGACGCCCGAAAATGCCCCTGGTGGCCGTACTCCAGTGCGAAAGATTTCAAAGCAAACACGGCTTTAATCCTCGTCGTCCTCTTCTGCGCGCTAATCTGTGCTCTGGCGTTCAACGCCGCCATTCGCTACGTCATACGCCTGCATTGCAGACGGCGGCGACAGAGGGATCAGAAGGGAGGCGCCGCCGCGGAGCAGGCGGTGGAAATTCCTGCCTTGATTTACACGGAGGGGACGAAGCTGGCGGGGGCGGAGACGGAATGTATAATCTGCTTGTCGGATTTTGCAATTGGGGAGAAAATTAGGGTTCTGGATAAATGCAACCATGGATTTCATTTGCAGTGCATTCAGCAATGGCTGGCTTCGCGTTCTTCGTGCCCAACTTGCAGAACAAATTGTTCCAACGAATTAGCCGCTTCGCCTCCATGAAAATCAACCGCTTTTTATATCTTACGAGAAATCGGACAATCTTCGTTCCCTATTTCGATTTCTCTTAGTCTGATTAAGCCCTTGAATCTTTGATTAATCAGATTGCGTTTGAACTAAATTTTGGTATGAAAACCTTTTTTTTCCTTTTCTTTTTTTCTTTTGTACTCTTTTGGGTGGTAAATGTTATGACAAGATGGTAGTTCTGTTAGTTATTATGAATTTCCTTTTCTTTTGTAAGAAATGAATTTTGTTTTTAAAGAATGCATTTTATCCTAATTGTTTCAATTTCACTATAGTGGGTTTCATTTTTCTCTGCACATATATTTAGTTGCGAAGTTAATTAACATTCGTGACTTTCTTTACATCTAATATTATCAGACAAAAAAATTAAACTTTCAGAAAAAAAAATTAAAGTTTACAATACATACATCATTAAATGTATATTAGTTACTCTTTGTGAGTTTGAAAGTGTAATAATTGGCACTTACCTGTAATGAGTTTCAAAATCAAGATAAATACTACTAGTTTTTTTTTAGAGGAATAAATACTACTAGTTTAAATGAGTAGCAAGGATGTAAATTTAATGAAGAATACGTCAGAATACGTCAAGTCTGTTTTAATAAAAGGCAAAACTCATGTAGGACCGTTTTACGGATCTCAAATTGTAAAACGGATTCTATTGACCCGTGGATCCTGTTGACCAGGTCCGCGGGTCAAGCCACCTGCTATTTTTTTTTTTATGTTTTTCTTCCTCTGTTAAAGTAACAATTTTATGAGAGAAAATATCGGTTATTTTAAATAAAATATCATATTTTTTAATATAGCCACAGATTATGATTACATTACTCTGAAGGAAAAATAAATATATCAGAGTTAAAGTAACACCTTTATGAGTAAAGATATATATTTTTTGAGACAAAATATCATGTTTTAAGGTAAAAATATCTGTTTTTTGAAATAAAGTATTATATTTTTTAATGTAGTCACATATTATGAATTCAATACAAAGAAAGATGAATAATAAATATGATAGAGTTAAAGTAATACTTTTATAAATAAGAGTATCTATTATTTGAGATAAAGTAACATATTTTTTAATATAGTCATAAATTATGAATATATTACAATATATATATATATATATAGGGATGTGATCTCTTTTGGCAGCCTCTTACCATGTGGCAGTGTGGACATATCTCATCCATCCATCCTAGTCAATCAATGGTTCAGATTAGGCCTAAAATACACTATTTTACATTTATTTTATATGTCAAAAGGGTAGATCGGTAACTATAAAAATTGATTAAAAAAATACCATAATTATTTACCTAGAATCAAGGGATATATTGATTATCAGCTTTCCATAACAGAAACGCTAAATTAGGGGCAAAATTAACGGATTTTGTAATCTTCTTCACTCTACATTCACGATAAACAACAGGAAAAAGAGAAAACTGCACCAAATTCATAGAACGATAATATTGTACATTAGAAGCATATTTTGGTGTATATATATGCATACTTCGGTGTTTTATAATCAAAAAAATTATGGTGTACAAATAATTCCATTACAGTACCATAAAATCATATTTTGGTATACACTTGACCAATATTTGGTGATAATATAAACATTCAATTGTGCATTGTTAGATGTTTAATTTAGAATATTGTATGATAATACTGAAACTATTGCATATTTTGAAAATTAATTAAAAAACTTGACCTAAAGCATAAATGCTTTGAGTGTTTAATTGCTATATGCGTGCCTGTTTATTGTTAATTATACACAACGTCATCAGTGATTATGTGCCAACTTGTCTTGTGTTCATGTTTTTTGGTATTTTAATACCGTTCTCAATTTTAAATCTATATGTCTGCCAAAAGACTACTAATCGTATACCAACACAACGTTAATTGTATGTTTGTAATATAAATTGAGGTTTAAATTTTTAACCGATCACATTGAAATCCAAAAACTATCAGCAGTTAAAGTACTACAGTACAAAAATTGCTTATAAATTATGCATTGACACGATTTATTAAACAACTGCGTAAAAAAATATCCGGGACTCATTTATAAAACGTGTATACACCAAAACTATCAGCAATTACACCTAATGTTCTCTTTTCTACCAACCAATAAATTAACCTCCCCGGTAATTCTTCAACTTTTATACCCAACAAACTCCCGAAACCCATTTCAATTATAACTCTAGTCTGAAAATTGTTGAGACGAACCAATTCGCCCGATAGAACATTAGGCACGAATCTTGTCCTCAGTTTGAGCATCGAAGCTTTCAAAGCAGATTTTGCGGTCTTGGACCTCTGATTAACATCACGCGCACCCTCGCTCGGCCCTGGAGATGCAGGTCTCTTCCTGTTTCCTCGTGCCATTGAACTTGGAATTGAGAAACATTTGTGAAAACATTACACTATGTACATGAACTATACTAATTCTGCAATGTAGCAAAGAGAATACAACATCTAAACTAATTGTGCACTAAATGTACTCTAACTGTATACGAAACTAATTAAACATCATTTGTATGTCCATTATATACAAATTTCCACACTTAAACAATGCATCAAAACACATATTCATGATATTATAACAATATTAAATGTACACCAATACATATACATTGCCTTTTTTTCTTTTTTTTTTTTGCAGTGGTCATACAAAAACACCAAAATCTATTTATTTATATACGAAAGGTAGGAAAACATATATCATTCCAGGGGTAATCTACACCAAAATAATAGGGTGGTTCACCAAATAGAAACACAAAAAAAGAGTTAATTTAGTGGAAGGGTTATACAAAACGTACTAAAAGATATATCATACTTACGCAAATTTACACCAAATAAAAGGAATGATTCCCCTCACAAAGGACGAAAACCCAATTTCAATAACATAACATTACACAATCCATTACCTAAATATACATCGTTTTTACCTAATTTAATACAAAAATATCTCTCCCAAAATCTGCCACATTTCGCACAAAAAATATTTCCATAAGCAAAAAAAAAGAGAGATTATGTAAAATCGATGAACAAAACCCTAGGAGCTTCAAAATAAATAAAAAAAATATGTGCTCTACTTACTGCAACTAATACACAAAACCCAGAAAAACATCATCATGATTCGATGTAAAATGAAGAAAAAATGAAGGATAAACCCTTACTACAAAAAAGTACACTCAAAAAATTGGAAAAAATGGAACAAGAATCTGACCTTTACCAATACTACCAATGTCGTTTGGTACTTTGATGTCGGAATGGAACCTGAAAATCTTCGAAAACTAACACAGTATTCTTGTTCTCGGCAGGCGATAGTAAAATGGAGGAGAAAGAAAAGAAATGGTGGGTTGGAAAAGTGAAGAAGAAAGAGAGGAAAAAAAAAGGGTTTTGATTTTTTGTGAAAACTGAGATTGCAAGAAAGTAGGAACCGATTGAATGAAATCCCAAAAAATGGGGATTATGAGGGGTTACCAAAAACGGCAATGTGATTATGTGTACAAAATTTCCATTATGCCCTTAAATGGGCTGAGTTGAATATAAAAAAAAAAAATCGAAAAAACAAGGGCCTTAGGATTAAACAAGATAGTGGCTTAGATTGATCCACACTGCCACATGGTAAACTCTTGCCACATATGATCATATACCTATATATATATATATATATATATATATATATATGATTAAAGTAACACTTTTATCCGTTAAGATATCTATTTTTTGAGATAAAATATCATGTTTTTTTAATATAGTCACAAATTAGGAATGAAGGAAAGAAGAAAAAATAAAAAATAAATAGGATATAGTTAAAGTAACACTTTTATAAGTAAAAGTATCCATTTGTTGAGATAACGTATCAGATTTCTTAATACAGTTACGAACTAGGAACAAAAAAGAGGAAAAATAAAAAATAAATATCATGTAGTTAAAGTAACACTTTTATAAGTATCAATTTATTGAGATAAAGTATCAAGTTTTTTAATACATTCAAGGATTGGGTTCGATTCTTAGCTTTTGCATTTAGATGTGTTTTTAATATTTTTTAAATTTACCAGGCGTATTTATGAATGAGTTTATAAACATAGTTATACTGAAATTGCACAACAAGCACTAGTGATGTAATGGCAGAATACCACCTTGCATCTATACAGACGCGGGTTCGATCCCTGTGGAGCGCTGGGCGCTTTTTTTTTTTTTTTTTAAATAACAGGTGTTATGGATCTGGATCCAGGCGGGCTGTAGGCGGGTTGGGCGGGCTGTAGGATCCGTAAGACGGTCCTACAAGAGACGTATTCTTAACAAAAATAAAGAACATATTAGCACTGAGTCCGCGATGCTAACTCAGGTTTAGTTTTTGGCCCGTGCGATGCACGGATGTATATCTGTGAGGCGTCCATTTTGTACTGTGACATTTATATTTTGTTAATAGTTCTACGAATTATATCTTCTATATTGTAATAATTTTAATATAGCATCAAACAATAGGAATGAAATACTGTTTAATATTTTTTATTGATAATGTCAAAAACAAAAAAATATCATACCTCATAATCATAAAAAAAATATATTAAAACCTATGTATTTATGCTTGAAATTTCAAAATTGTTTTTTCATAAAACAGGTGCACCTTTATCACCCATCTCGTTTTAGTCATGTTTAGATTCTTAATAAGTGTGAAAATATGTATCATACTTTTTTTCAAGGCTGTAGTAGTAAATTCGGATGCAAAATTATTTTTCCAAAGATATTCGTACGTGTAGGAGAACTAAATATATTAATTAAGAAAATAGTAGACAAATAAAACATAGTTTTGACAACATTATTGATTTTATTATTTTATATTTAGATATATTTATTTTTTTGTGGATTTTATCATGTATTTTATTTATTCATGTTGTTAAGTCAATTTTTAAATTATGAAATTTTGTTGTGGGAATTTATATTGTATTATATGGATTTTCCAATTATTATATTATATTCGGGTTCTACGAACTGTATTTTTATCCTTATAGTGATTGCAAAAAGTTTAGAATTTCAATAAATATTTAAAATATAAAGATAATTAATTGGATCATAAATCATACGATTTATAAAAATAATTATTATAAAACTATGAAACAATCTTTTGAAATATAATGTGTTTGGTTGATAATAAATTTTGTGAATGTGAATTATATCTATATATTGAACATATTTATATATAAGAAAGTAAAAGTTTGAAATGAAATTTAATTGCCAATGATGAATATGTAATGTATTATTTTTCAATGCAATCAATTAATAAAGTCATTTCAAATTTCAATATCTTTTTAGGATTTAGAAAGACGAATAGTTGTTAGAATTATTAAAGGAATTAAAAAAATATCATGTTTATATTTAGCAACATAATCTTATGTGAAAATACAATATTACAAAAACTAAAAACTATTCTAATTTTATATACACATATATAAAAAAAACATCAAACAGACAAATTCATATCTAATTGTCCAAATGTACAACTTTAAAAGTTGAATATCAAAATACATTGATAAATATAAAAAATAATTTATATTAACATGAAAATTACGTTAATAAATATAAAAAATAATTTTCCCATACATAAAAAATTATTATAAATATAATTTATATTAAATAAAATTTAATTCCTTCTTACATGAATATATATAATGCTAATGTGTGGATACATTTAATATATATTATAAATATGTATATGTATAATATTAGGATACGTAGTTTGAGATATTTTCTTCAATTAAAATATGTATTTTTCTAATTGAATTTAATCAATTTAAATACAATCGTATGTAATTATGAAGAAATGAGATAAACTACATATATCATAAATAAACAAAATACATGAATATACAAATTGATGTCCAATAGTCCAAATGCATAATTTTTAAAGCACATTGGAAAAACAAACGAGTACATATATCTGATATGTTTTTATTTATATATTTATTTTTTTATTGTATATATGCAATATGGGTGTCAAAGGGAAGATCATAAAAAGATGATTACTTACTACTTAGATATATTATACGTTAGAAACAAATATAAAGCAAAACCACTTATTAATTTTTTAAACAAAAAAAAATATAATAATTAATGTAGTACAAACACAAATTTGGAAAATCTAAATTAAATAACTCTATTTTTTGTATAACTTTAAAAAGTGATTTATTGAAAAAAAGTTGACTGTCAAAAATATTGAAATGACAAATATTTATTACTAATTATTTTTCCTTAGGTTTTATTCCTTTTCTTATAAGAATATTTATTATTTTTTTTTTAGAAAAAAATAAATAGGCGGGAAAAATATTTGGTTACTATTCTAAGAATACCCCCAAAAATTTTAAAAATCTATTATTTCTATGTATATTTTATCTTAAAATATTAATGATTAGTAGTAAATATTTTTTTTTTGTTGATTTAGCGCCCCAAAATTACTTAGTCCCCCAAATTTATACGTTTAGTTCTGCCCCTGTAGTTACATACGCTTTATAAGCTAGCATTTTCGTATTAATGTGAGTCTTTTAAAGAATGAAACCTTTTCCTTAACAGTTTAAATTGAATGATTAAATAGTAGTTATTGTTTCCCCAAAAAAAAATAAAAGAAAAATTGAATTAGTTGCTCTTCCTAATCCAAGACTGAACAAGGCAGACGAGTTTGTGTTATCTTGGTTTTTTCCTTTTTAGAATAAATTAATTTCATTCGAAAGAAAAATCTTACAATTGATTACAAATAATGAAATTTTAAGACCTACAAAATTATAAAACTATCAGTTTAAATGTTTTTAGTAGCATTGTAACGTACCAGCCATATTAACAACCATATTTATGGTGGCTGTTACGAAACCGCACATTTATGGTGACTATTATGAAACAGTCTCATTTATGATGATTGTTATAATCCTATAAATTCGTCTAATTAATTGGTGAATTTGAATAGTTGTTTGAATGCACTATATAGCAGGAAGATTAGTATTTTGCCGTAAGTAAGTTTGTTTTTTGATTATCAATTTATCACATACACAAACTCCTACACTCTTATGTCGGGTCGTAAATCATCAACCGAAGACATGGGATTTGGGGCCTGAACAAAATCTGGCAACTCTAGTAGCCGCCAGCGATGGAAATTTACTTCCACTGTGAGGTTAGTTATCACCTTACATTTTCCTACAGTTGTATCAGAGCCAGTTTCTGATACTCCCCGTCCTGATGATACAATCATATTTTTATTTTAATTAGTTTAAATAAGCATGCAAGAACTTAATAGTATTAGTTGTAATATGTTTACGCGATGTATTTTATCCATGCTTGCTATAATTCGAGTCTAAGTGACATGTGAATATTGGATTAGTTCCATTCATCGAATTGCTATGTGCAATTTAATTGAATTACTATTTTTCTATGTCATTTATTTAAAATTATTTAGTAATATTTAGAAAAATATATATGTGATGTTGAATTGCTTGTTTGTTGAGCAAATTTTTTTTTTGTCAACATGAATATGTTTCATAGATTATGAGCCAAATAGACGTGTGTCATTATCTCATAAAAGTGTAATTAAATTATTAAAATTTTCAATTCATATCATTTGTGATGATTGTGAGCTTAGAGAAATTTTTGAACTTATGATATGAATTACAAAACTATTAGTAATTTAATTATAAAATCGTTCCTAATATCTAATGTATACACTTGCGAGATGACTACTGAATAAAGCAAGAATTGGTGATATGTCCATTAATAAGAAGCTAGATGGTACCAATTACGACATCTAGCATAGGAAAATTCAGTATCTTCTTAACAAGCGAGAAGTTCTGGAAACCTTGTCCTCTACAATGGTTGGGCCGAAGGATAGTGCTAGTGAGCAAAGAAGATCTAACGGCCTACCAAGAGTGGTCCAAGAATAATTGTTCTGTATGTTATACTATATTGTATTGCATGCATAATGATCTTATTGGAGAGTTTAAGACTTGTCCCACGGTTAAGGATAGGGGTGGGCATCGGGTCGGGTAGTCGGGTATTCGGATATTCGGGTCGGGTACCCGAGAAAATCGGGTAGCTGTTTAGGGTACCCGAACCCTACCCGAAAAAACCGGGTACCCGACTTTCCGGGTACCCGAAAAATCGGGTACCCACGGGTGAAGGATTTCGGGTACCTGAAAACTTGGCAAAAAGGCAATTTTCCAAAAAAAAAAAAAAAAAAAAGAATACCTAAGCTTTCTGCCTCTGCACCAGATACCACCACCACCACACTTCTGCAGTTTTTGAAAAAGTAAGGACAAAAATAAAAAACAAAAAGTAATGAAAGCCTTATGCCTTCTGCACCACTACCCACTGGCCACTTCCATCAATTCCCCATTTCTTCATCACTTTTTATTTTTCTAATGAGCCTCCACGTGAAAATTCCCACACGTATATTTTTCTAAAATAAAAAACAGTCAATTAATAATTAGAGATATTGAGACAGACACGTCACAGGAGCGACCGATGGCGTGGGCGGTGGAGGGCCTGTGTGCGGGAGACTGTATCTGGGACAGACAGAGAGATTGAGACAGACACATGGGAACTGGGAAGAGTGAGTTTTATAGGGTTTCTAATTTATCGGGTACCCGATCGGGTAGTCGGGTATTTATTTAATACCCGCTACCCGACCCGATTTTTCCTAAATCGGGTATCGATACCCTAAACCCGGCAATTTTGTAAAAATATCCGACTCGATCGGGTAAAACCCGATCGGGTCGGGTACCCAATACCCGACCCCGAATGCCCACCCCTAGTTAAGGACATGTGGGGCAAACTTATAGTCACTTTTAGTCAAACACTGGCTACAAGGCTCGGTGCCCTGAGCCTTAAGTGGATGGATTATAATATGGATCCAAATATAGTATCGTCGAACATCTTCGTGTCATGAGTACCATGATATGCGACCTAAAAGCTTTCGGACGCGATGTGTCTCATGAGGAGCATGTTCTTAATGTGCTTCGTTCACTTCCAAATGAACCTAATAGTTGGAAAAACTTCAAGCTTCTCATGGCTCATAACTAGGTGTGTAAATCAAACCGAATAGCTCAGTATTCGACTCGAGCTCGGCTCGCCGTCAACTCATTCAAGCTTGGCTCGCCGTCAACTTATTCGAGCTCGTCCATTTTCTTATGAAATCGAGCTTGAACAGATTCTGAGGTTTGTCAGTGGTTTTGAGCCGAGTACGATCACTCCCTTGTTCGATTGGCTGGGCTTGTGAACACCAAATACATATTTCTCGGTACTTTCTATTTTTACCACCTTAAATTTCCTTTGCTTTAATACCTTCAACTTTCACAATTTAGAAGTTAAATCAATTATTGGAATAATGCAATCTTTAGCCTCTGAGCCAAAGATCTTTTTTTATTTTATGAAGATTAAAATTTTAGAATATAATTGAATTTAGGGTTAACACACCAATATCAAGTCTCCTTCAATGTGAGTATGTAAACTGATTTCAACAAGCAGACGAATTTGTGAATTTTGCCTGCCCTCAAATATCAAAAGGTAATTGAAACTTTATTCAGTTTATTTATTTATTCAGTTTATCTATTGTTTGTTAACAATTGCAAACTTTTATACTTTTTCTAACCCAGGTGCAAAATGCTTCCATTCTTCGATTAATTACATCTATTTCAATTAAATTTTGAATCTTGTGAAATTAAGTAAATTAGCAATCAGTAAAAATATACTTTGTAAGATTGTTTTGATATAGAAAATATTGATATAGAATATAATGGATGAAATTCACTAGCTTCATTCAAATTTTCTTTACCAGGCAGATGCCCACAATGTGTTTGATTCTTTTTCAAAAAGAACTTACACACTGATACATGTTGATTTGCATTCTCGATTTGATAGCTCCAAGACAACTTATTTTAAAAATAGTAATAATCAACTTAAATTTCATGGCATACTTGTAAGCCATCTGAATTAAGTATTTATGACACTTTTATATTTTGTTCTTTTTGAGGTTTGCTAGACATATATGTCTAAGAAGGTGGATTGCTCTCACGAAAAAATAGTTATTGAGGAAGAAGTAAATAGAGATACCCAAAATGCTAAGATTCAAGGTGAGGAAAAAAATGCTTTGAAAAGAAAAGATAGAAAAAGAAAATCAAAAGTTTTGTCAGAATTTACAGTGATTAAGGTTGATGATGGTAGAGAGAAAGTAAATTGTAAATCTTGTAGTAAACTCATTGCTATCAATTCTTAAGATTCAACCACCCAGTTCCATGGACACTTAGAAAGTTGTCTAGTTTGTCTTGCCGCTAATAAGAATCAAGGATTCATGTGTACTCAACCTTTAGGTCCAACTGATTTTGGAGGTTGCTCAGGTGGTACAATTACTACATATAAGTATGACAAACATAAGGTAAGAGAATGCTTAGCAAAGATGGTTGTTGTACATGAGTACCCATTTAGAATGTTGGAACATGTTTTTTTTTTTTTTTTTTTTATGTTCTGCAAAACCTTGAATCCTCTATTTGATAAAATATCGCGAGTGACATTAAGGAGTGATTGCATGAAGCTATATGTTGTAGAAAAGAATAAGCCACGAGTCATTTTTGAAGGTGTTGAAAGATTTAGCTTAACAATTGATTATGGACCTCTAATCAGAATATTGGATATCTATGTCTTACATGTCATTATCTTGATTCATACTGGAAGTTGAAAAAGCGCATTCTGAACTTTTGTGCATTGGCACCTCCACACCGGAGTTGCTATTTCTAATTGCATTTTTCAATACCTTATTGATTGGGGAATTGAGAATTAAGATCTCAACAATCACCCTTGACATTGCTTCGTCCAATGATGCAGCTGTAAGAAACTTGAAAGATAACTTTTCAATAAAAGAAAAACTTTATTTTGGTGGGAGGATCTTTCACGTGTAGTGTTGTGCACATGTGTTGAATCTTATGGTGCAAGATGACCTATACCAGATACGAAATGTAATTGAAAATATTCATGAAAGTGTCAAATATCTTAAAATATCACCATCTTGACTTCATAGGTTCTCTGAGATAGTAAAGCAATTATAACTTCCAACCTCAAAAGGTTTAATCCTTGATGTGTCTACCAGATGAAATTCCACTTATGCAATGCTAGAATCTGCCTTGGTGTTTAAAGACGTGTTTCCAAGATACAAAGAAAAAGTTCCATACTGTTTGTAAACATCAATCTCCTGTTTGTCAACATCAATCACAATGGATCCCTGCTTCTGGTTTTAGAAAAGAGGTAAGACAGAGAATCAACTCAGAAACCTCAACTACTTCAACAAAGTTCAACTAAAACATTCTATAAGAAATTAGCCACTCTAATAAAAAGGTAAAAACGTTACCAATTTTTCTCAATCATATAGTCATTTGAGTAACATACATATGTACATACATCAGTATGCATGTATAAAAGCTCGAATAACCTTTTTAAAAGCTCTGATGTATATAACCAACAAAATGTGGCAAACTTAGCCAAAATAGTCACCATAAGTTCTATGATGTTTCATTACATCAAGAGTGTTGAGTGCCTTCTGGATGATTCACCATTGTTTCTCTTGTAGTTCTTATTGAAGAACTTGTTAAATTTTTTTACCATCAGGGTAATCTCTTCTTGGTCTATGGCCTCTTTGGATTCAGCTTTCTTTGCTTCCCCAGTCATGAGTGCATCTGTCTTGGGTACAACTGTTTCTTCTTGTTCTTTCTTTCTCAGCTCAAACTCATAGGCTTTAAAATCAGAGAACAATTCATGGTTGGATGTTCTGGTACGATCCATGGAGTGTCTTAAAGCCATAAACTTCATTTTCCACTCAACTGGGAGAGACCTTAGAATCTTCATACACATTTCCTTTTGTGTATATTCTTTTCCTAGAGCTGAGAGCTCATTTGTAATCTCTGTGAATCTGGCATCCAGCTGATCCAGACTCTCACCTGCAATCATTTTAAAATTTTCAAATTTTTGAATAGCAACAGTTAACTTGTTTTCCTTAATTTGATCAGACCCTTCACAAAATAAGGTTACTTTATCCCAAATCTCTTTGGCCGTTCTGCAAGATTTAACTTTATTAAATATGGCCTTATCAATAGTTTTATAAAGTATATCCTTGGCACCATTGTCCAAGTTGTATCTCTTTCGATCTTCATTTGTCCACTCACAGGATGGTTTCTCCACCATGGCAGGTCTAGGCTCTGCAGGTGCTTCATCTTCTCCTTCAGCAGGAGCAACCCTTCTTACAGCTGTATTAACCTTTAGGATTTGTAGTGGCCCATCCTCAATCAAGAACCATATCTAATCATGTAGGGCTGATAGATGAGCCTGATTACGTATTTTCCAATCATCAAATTCTTCGACAGTGGACATTGGAATGTGAGTTAGATTTGCTTCCATGATAATAACTTTGCTTTTGAGATAAAAGCTTTAAAAACTCAAGTGTTGATTCTTTGAAAAAGAATGAGATCTAGTTCAATAACCAGTGCTGAAGGCTCAATGAACTAACCGCTTTGATACCACTTGCAGGACCTAAGGGGTGATGTGTAAAGTTTAGAAGGGGAGATTGAATAAACTTTACCAACTTTTCGATTTTAGTCCTTTTAAATAATTTCAGAGTTAACTTAAGTCAGCTAAGTCCTTGAGAGACAGCTAGGTTGGCTTACACAGCATAGTTACCCACTCAACAAAGCTCGACTGAGCTGATTATAGTATAACTTAGCTGTTTTGAGCTAACGCTTAAAAATGCAGTTGACTTGGTTTTACCAGCGAAAGACTTTCACCCTTAGAGTTTTTAGTACGTTTTTCAACACTTGTTTTAGCAATGTTATTATCAGCAGACTTAAGCAATTTAACTTATCAGCAGATATGAAAAATAATGCGAGAAATAAAGTGCACTGAAAGTAAATAGACACAAGCAGTTTTTATAGTGGTTCGAGGATGGGGTAATTTCTCTAGTCCACTCTTCTCCAACCCCTGGAGGAATCCACTAGGTAACTTGACTTGGTTACAAAGTAGTTAACAGTCCGAGTCAGCTTTGATCACACAGCCTGTTGCTCCTGGGACTCAGCTTCTTCACAAGACGGTTGTCCTGCTACTTCAGCTTCCTTCAAAACTTTGATCTTGATCACTTAGCCCTCCAACAGGTTCAAAGCACTGGTTCGATCTTGCACCTTACTACACCTCCTGCAACCTTGGAGAGTACACCCTTTTTTTCTTGAAAACAATTTTTCCTCTTTAAATGATGAAGTTGTCTTTCCTTCATTGAGTGTGTTCGATCGATTTCCTTCGAGTTTAGGCTTGAGGATTTCTGTGAAAGCTTGAGAGATATTTGCAGGTTTGCTTGAATGTTTGTATGCTTGATAGTCCGTTAAGTTCATAACCTTCTCTCAAATGACTCCTTAACCTTTTATAGTGCACGTTTGAAAATATGTCCGTTGAAGAGATAGTCACAATTTTCAAACAGCACTTCGTAGGTTGTTGGATTGTCTTGTCTTGCAGCATTAATGGAGATCGTACCTTGAATTTGATGCACTGCATCCTTTCCTTAAACTCTGTAGAAATTCAGGTGCATTCCATTGGTTCCTTACTTTTTGCACTCTTTCAGCAAAATAACTTTATTGTTGGTAGTCTGACACTTGCATATTTCCAGAAAAAATTTAACTTGTCTTGACAACGGATCTCTTTCAGCTTTCTCGAGTCATGTATGCTGTATACCCCTTTGACATTCGATTCCAATCATTTTAGAATGACTTTGTTGTTAGTCAGCTGACTGAGACAGCTTTTATGTCACTTGACTGATTCTTCTCTTCACTTCACTCAGCTGCCACACAGCTGGGTCTTCACGTCAATCTTCAGTCCAGTCTTGTAATCTTCAACTTGGCTGACTTCAACTAAGCTCATACAACCCTATCTATTATAAGTTGAATTACATTTGAAATGGGGTGCAAACTTCCTAATCTATGTTTTACATGGTATCATCAAAATCTATACATAAATTTTCCCAACAATTTTGTATAAAGCTCAAAAGCTACTATTATGAGGAGAAGAAAATATATTCAAACACAATAAAAACAAAGTGCTACTCATAAAAAAAGTCATATATGGTGATATTTCTAACATCATTATAGTAAGAATTTATAACAATTATTGGCTTCAATGCGATAACGACCATTCAATTACAAAAAATTTTATTTGGATGATATAAGTGACCTAAGTGAATAATCCATCACCAAAAAGCAAATAATGTTTCTCATTTAATTGCAACAAAATTTATTTGTACAATTTTTGTTGCTCTTTAGCTAATAGGTGATTCATCAAGCTCACGGGTTCAACAATAATTTTTAAACAATAAAACATATATTTTTATTAATCTCATGTTAGAATCCGGAATACAAATATTTATTGTATTTTTACGTAGCTCCATAACTAGTTTACTCCATGGTCATGTTAGCACAATATTGGTTGTTAGTAAACAACTAGTACTTTACAATTTAAATTCTTGATAACTAGTTAAGGGTACAAGTGATACGAAAAATGTGTACTAGCTTACACTATTGTCCTTAAATTGTGACATCTTACTTTGGAGCTTGAATAGCACGTGAAAGTGTTGCCTAAATATTGATGTCCGACCATAATGATTCATTGTAAAATACAACAAGAAAAATAAATATATATTTCATCAAATACACTATGATGTCCCGTATCAAGGTAGGACCTAAAGACATTATAGAAAATAATAGATTATGTATCAATGAAAACTTTCCTAGTTTATTTAGGTTAATTCAAAAGAATGTTTTGCACGAGTACAAAAGTGATCAATCTCATTTGATCCTTAATTCTTTTATTACTATAAGAATATTAAACAAACGTTAGACTTCAACTAATTTTCATACAAAGTTAAATTATTTCTATGCTCTTGAACTTTATACTTAATTAACAAAGAGCCATAACAATTAACTTTTAAATTTAGTATTACCCTAAAGGTAACATTACTATTGAAAGAGAAAGAAAGGATCCAGCCCAAAGGTCACTCGCGAGATAGAACGTAAACAAAAAATTTGCTTTGCCCGGGTTATTCGAGTAATTAACCATTTCAAAATCAGTAAACTAGATTTACTGTCATAACCTGGATTTTCCGCTTCTTATTCTTAGTGAATTTTTTCCTACTTGGACCCGCTGATTTAATGGTTTTGAAATGGATGCAACATAACTTCAAATATCATTATCCATTAAGCGGAGCTCTTCCTGCGGTCTCACAGTCTTACAAATGTCTAGAAAAGCTCTATAGCATACATAATAAGTAGAGAAAGCAACTTACCATTTCATTCGTATCCGGAAAGCAGCATCAGAAAAGAAAGCTTAGCTATTGTGAATTTCTTTGATTGGATTTAAATAAATACCAATGAATATGTAAATATCCTGGAAATTCCAAATTTTGTGCAGCCTATTTTATTCTTGACTACTTATGGATGACAAATCCAGGCACTTTTGATCACTACAAAAAAAGCTGTGTTTAGTGACGCTAAAATTTTCACTTGGTGACGCTTATTAGCGTCACAATGTATATTACCTACGCTTTTGAAAGCGTCATGAGTTGCGTTGTTAAATTTGATGTCACAAAAATATTTGTGACGCAACATCTATGCGTAGGTAAATTTCTTTTACTGACGCTTTTATCAAATGCGTTGTTATGTGGTGACGCTATTTTCTGTCACAATTAATAAAGATTTTATATATTTTAAATAAAGCTTTGCTTACATTAAAAGCGTCGTTAAATTTAGGGACGCTATTAAGCGTCTTTAAAGTCGCGATGCTTTTGAAAATTAGTGTCACTAAAATTATGACGAATTTTACATTTCTAGCTTTTGTAAAATTTATTAAAGATCAATTATTTATTATTTTTAAACAAATTTAAAGTTAATATTTAATTTTTGACTCATTTTGAATATATTTGTTGTTAGTTAATTATACACCACATAATATCTATTTATTAACTCTCAAAGTCACTCTCAACACTTCAATCTTTCGATGTGGGATAGATATTCCAACTTTTTACTTTGTGACACTTTTTAAAAAGCGTCGTTATTTTAATGACACAAGCAATAAAAGTGTAAGAAATTTTTTAATATTTGGCAACAAATGAAAAAATATGTAAGTAAAATAGAAAGTGTCTTCAATTTTATGACGCTTTTTAACAAGTGTCATTATTTTAATGACACAAATAATAAAAATGTAAGTAAATTTTTAAAATTTGGCAACAAATAAAAAAATGCGTAAGTAAATTAAAAGTATCATCAATTTTATGACGCTTTTTACTAAGCGTTGTCATTCTAAGGACACAAATAAAAAAAGCATAAGTAAATTCTGTAATTATCGTGACACTTATAAAAAAAGTCGGTAATTTTATTAAGATAGTAACACTTCAATAAAAGTGTCATTAAATTTACTAAAATGCTAACGCTTTCTAGTAAGTGTCACTAATTTTTATAATTTACAACGCTTTTTAAAAAGCGTCATTAAATACTTATTTATAATGACGCTTTTTGGTAGCGTCACTAAATTTGTGTTGGGATAGATCATTTTTCTTGTAGTGGATGTTGGGTGCACTTTTTTGGGAAGCCGACAACTTAGGCTGGGTGTGTTAAACATATTCGATTGGAAACTCTTCTTCACCGGGTTAAGCGACGGGCCTGCCCAAAGAGCTTAGCCAAGAGTGGACCTGGCCTAATGGAGGTGCCCCAAAGCATGTAAAGCAACAAGTGGTAATGCACTAATTATTTTGTATGACCTAGCCTAATTCTCGAGGTAATTTGCTTTATGGTGTGCCACATAAGAGAATGTACAATACAAAAAGAGTCTATGTTTTGTTATTTTTGATTGAATCTTGAAATTTTATCTATTCAAACATGTCAATTTAAGTATATTTGGTTGAAAATAGAAACTTCGTTAGAACTATTTTGTTTTTGGACACACTTAATTTTTGATGTAAGTAGTCATAGTTTTGGTTCTCTATTTTTCAATCGAGGCTTAGTAGCATTTTGGATAATGAGATATTATATTCGATGTTCTATGAATATATTATGATTAATGCCATATGCACAATACAATCATATTATCAATTTGATGCCATTTTTTTATTTTCTGTCCAAATAATTTGACTAACACTAAGTCATAATTATCACAATAAATTTTTTTAATCTTACTTCGAGAACATGTCATTAGTATCTTTGTATAGAGTTATAACTAACAATCTAGATACCTAATGGTTAATTTAAATAATAATATAGTTATGCTATATTAGATCTTAACTATACACCAAAATAAGCATCACTATTTATTGTTAACATATTGAATGCAAAATTGTATTGTGGTTTAATTAAGTAAGTTGGAGGTCTAAAACGTCAATATTATGATTTTAGAATATTGAAAAATACAATTTGTTAAAATAAACTTAAGTGTTGAAATAATAAATGCAACAACTAGAAAGAAAAAAAAATCAAACCCAGTCTTTAAAAATGGTTGTTCCATAAATTAAACTCATAGGTACATTTCTCGAAATGTATGATTGTGCTTCTACAAAAGCTTAGAGATTTGAGTATCGATATTAATTTATTTCTTTCAAACACAACTAGTAATCATGGTGTTTGCTTGTATATAATATACAAATTATATTTCACTAGAGTAAGCGAGAGTTCAAAATGTGTGAACAAAAGAGTTATTAATAGTTTTTGATTGTTTGGCATGTTACCAAAAGCTAAGTCCAAAATCATCAATTATATATCAATCTCTTTATAAATCTTAGACAAGAAAAATTATAGGCTGCTAAGCTATATTATAGGGTCATAATATATATGAAATGAAGTGTGATTCTGTAAATTGAATGCTTGTGCCTTTAGTCCCTAATTTATCTACACGTTTACTCTATTATTGGATAAGTTGATAACCATATACTCATTTTACTTTTCACCTTTTGTAGGATTGTGACAAGGTATACGATCTACAAAATTTATTTCTAACTGTAGCAGACTAATTCATAACTCGTATGACAATCCCTCAATTATTGCAGGCCTAACCTTAAATAATAATAAACCATACAAAAGCTAAGTTTGAGAAAGTATTTTGTCGACCTAACAAAAAACTCTCAAATACGTCCGTGGAGCTCAAGATATGCTCGCAAGATTTGGAATGATAAAAATTTATTATTTTTTAAAAAACTTTAAAACACTTGATTGTGCTCAAATTTTTTATTTCTAAAGATATCTCTTACATGTATTGCAAATTAACTGGAGACAATTATAAAAACTCAATGATAGAATCTTAAGATAAACATATAAATTTTGATGTAATTCAACTTAAACCCAATAGCGATATATACAAACTATATTGGTCTAGATATTACAATAACTAACCTTGTAATTGAAGTGGGCAAACCTGTCGATGTGTACACACTTTACTTGATTTACTTAAAGCTTATGAAATCGAAGTCTAATCAGGTGGGTTAAGTTATATGTAAAGCCATGGATTGTAACATAACAACAACCATTCAACATACAATACAAGAATAATATAAACTATAGAGAAAATAGGAGGAAATAACTTAAGTATAGGGTATCAAAATGAATTAGCTTGTAGTTGTGTCTCATTGAGTTGTTGTTGTCATATAAGATTGTCATATCTTATTTTGGCTATTTTAAAGGCTAAAAGTACCTGAAATATGTTTGAAAATTATATTTTTCTGCCACTGCCACAAGTCCTAAACACCAAATTATACATCAATCATTGTACATTTTAAGATATATGAAATATAATTTTATAAATTGGATTGAACAAAATTAATATAGGTGTTGGTCTTATTATGTTGTACCTAACTCAAACTAATTTATAATAATTGCATTATGTTTTGAGTTAGATAGTCAATAAATTGAAGCAATGTTCCTATACTACGATTTTTTTTATTCCTATTTAAACATGCGATGGAAACATTAAAGTCACTCATTTCTTGTACTTTAACTAAGAGAATCTTATAACAAATAATAATGGCTTTTGCAAAATGCTTCATGCTGGTATCGATATTGATAGTTATGAATTTTCATATAATAGCGAAGCTCGTCTTCTTGCAGAAAATTCAAATCTAGCGGACCCTAGTCATCCAGCTGAAGAAAAGATTCTTCCACTTCTATATTGTTCTTGTAGAACTCTGAAAATTTTGACTATTGTAAATCTTGTACTAGTCTTTTATTTCGTATGAATTACCTCAACTATCAAATTTCTTTAGAATAATCTTGTATTTATATTTAAGATTTTTATTATATTTAATTTTGTTCTTAGCCCGAGTAAATTACAGGTCACGAATACTAAGGGTTAGTGGAAACCCAACTTAAATTATAAGAATTTAGAATTTTTTTAGACTAAATTAAGAGTGTTATATTAAAGGATATAAGTTATAGGTAGTTGAAGCATAAATGTTTAGGAGTACAAGGAGTCAATCGGAAAGGCTTGTACGTTAAAGGCTAATTGGGATAATTGGAGGATTTATAAGCAACTAACTAAAATTAGGTCTTTATAAAATGAGAACTCACCGAATGTTCTCAAATTCAGTTCCTTAGCAGCAAAGTAAACACACTCACACACACTTTAGCAAAAATATATCACAAACCCTCACTTCATTCTCTAAGCAAGAAACAAATATTTTTCCTCACTCCTTCACCTCCTACGATGGCCCCACACACATACTTAACTCTCAACTTTTCTCCACATAGTGCAGCTACTAGGGAAATATCCAGAGGAGGCACTAGAATTGTTAGAGGAGATGGCGAACAATAGTTACCAATGGCCATCCGAGAGATCTACTGTCCGATGTGTGGTAGAAGTTCAGGATGAGAAAGTCGCCATGCTCACAGAACATGTATCCGTGCTAAATATGAAACTGGATGCGATGCAACAAGTGACTCCAAGAGATCTTGCTATTGTTGAAGAAGAAGCGAACTTTGTGGGCAAACAAAGGAACTTCAACACCAATTATAGAAATAATCAAACACCCAATTACTATCATCCGGGGTTGTGAAACCATGAAAACTTTTCTTATGCTAACAATAAAAATGTTTTGCAGGCACCTCCGGGATTTAATGTGGGTAATTAAAGCAGAGCAGAGTCAAATGAAAAGAAAGCATCTGTTGAAGAGATTCTATACTCGTTTACCGGAGAGACTAGGGCAAGACTGAACAAGGATGAAGCAAAGATGACATGATAGAAGAGCAAGTCACTCAGTTGAACACGAATGTGAATGCAAGATTGAAATCTCTAGAAACACAAGTAGCCCAGATCGCAACTACACTAGGAGGCCAACATCAAAAGGGAAAATTCCCAAGCGATACGGAGCTGGATCCGAGAGAACAATGCAATGACATTCGTCTGATGGATGGTACTGACTTTGAGGGCTCACAGATTTCAACATACATGGTTCATCGAAAGTGATTACAAATCTGAAGTCTGGCTGAAGACGTAAAACGTAGCGCTTTATGGGAGGCAACCCAATTTATTTCCTATTTTTGTTCATTTTTAAGCGCCTTCAATTTTAATTTCAATTTTATTTTTATTAACTTAATTTTTAGTTGTGTTTAGTTTTGTGAGTTGTTGTGTAGGAGGCATCACGGCAAACTCCCGATTATTTTTAAAAAAACAAAAGTACGGAATTACATCACATGCCGTGTGGTACCACACGACCAGGCCGTGCGGGAAGGCAAAGTGCCCAACGCCACACGGCTAGGCCGTGTGGCCACCACACGCCCATGTGGGATTGAGCGAACAGACATCAGGTCTGCGCAGGCCGTATGGCCAGCCCGTGCGGCGTCACACGGGCCAGTGGCCCGTCGGACAGACGCAATTTTACCCCAAATTCACCCCCAAAACTCATTTTTTCTCCCACGTTCTCCTACCCAAACACTACCATACGAAACATCTCTCCCATAACTCTCAAACTCCTCTCCAAATCTCTCCAAATTCACTATACCAAAAACACAAATTCTTCAACTTCTCAAGAAACCTACCACCTAAAGCCTTCAAATTTTCAACTTCTTCAAGTTCTACACCAAGTTTGGGGGTTTTCAAAAACTTCAAATTTTAGATTTTTACATCTCGTAATCTTGGTTTTCATGGCTTTTAAGGGTGAAAGAGGGATAAGAAGGAACACAAGAAGAAGAAGGAAACCAACTCCAGAGCCTGAACCCGAGCTACAACCGGAATATGAGCCCAATGAACCGGAAGTTTCGAATGTCATCTTGCTGAATGACACACACCAGGCTAGATGGGCGATACTCTACTATCAACCATGGATAAATACAAGGTATCCCGATGAACCTACTCTTGCTAATTTAGGTTTATTGGATGATTTTTGGGCTATGTATGGTCGGATTGATTGGAATGAAATGTTGAATGGGCATTGGGCTATTTATTCGGTTTACACACTTGAGTTTTTGAGTAGTTTTGAATTGGTGGTTCGAAAAAGAAATTTGATGGGAATTCGGTTCCGGTTGGGGAATGAGCCGAGGGAGATGACTACTGATGATTTGAATGAAATATATAAAACTTCAGCATATGGGGTTGAGAAGCATGAGGATTTTGATAAGGATAGTTTTTGGAGGGAAATAACTGAGAAACGAATCTACACGCCGGGTACCTTAAAGGCATATAGCATTCAAAACCCTGTATTCCACTATGTACAAAGAGCATTAGTAGAGACAATTTTTGCGAGGGAGAAGAGTAAAGGGGCCTTGCGGGTAGATGAGTTGTTTATTATATGGTGTATGGCGCTGGGGACAGAGGTAGTGCCAAACGCTGGGGCTATGTTAGCCCGGCAATTTGATAGGGTGAGAAAATCTGAGAAGGAGGAATTTGTAGTAGGGGAATGATTACTCCTATTGCTGAATACTTTAATGTTAGCTTTGAAGGGTATGAGGAGGCCGCAGGGCCTAAACTAATTGATTTGACTGTTTTATCTGATATGAAAATGATTCAATTCGATGGGTGTGATTACTGGCTAAATCAGGCAGATAGAACAAATGTTAAGCTTTGTAACCCTAAATCTACATCTATAAGAAATAGCGATAATTGGTTTCTAAGAGGTGAACAGGGGGCTGCTGCTCAAGAAGAGCAAGATGAGCCTACGAGGGAGATGCCGGAACCCTCTAGACAAGGGGGTAACCGACCATTTACCATAAGTGATAGGCTATAAAGAGTGGAAGCTGATGTGGGAAGGTTGATAGATAATAGTTATTAGTTGACAACTACAACCGATGAGTACCACAAGGAGTACTTATAGCGATTCGATGCCATCACCCAACAATAACAGTATATGTATGAGATGATGTCTCGTATGGATCAATGGCATATTTCACAAGACCACTACCCTCCACCTCCACCACCACAGTGAGCTATGTAAGTACTTATTACGCATTCCTATTTTCGTTTGATAATTTCCTCATATGTTCGGGACGAAGCATATTTTAAGTTTGGGGGGATTGTCAAGAATGCGTAATTTAGTACTTTCTTGCATTTTGCATTGCATTTAGGATTGCATGTAGAGCATTTTTGCATAAAAAATTTCATTTTTTCTAAATTTTTTGATTTTATTTTTACCACGTTTATCGCTTTAGCAAGTTTAATTGCCTTTTTATGTGATTTTTAATAAAGATTTTTGAAATTGCCCAAAGCTTCCGTATGATTTTTACTATGAGTATTTGATTTTATGAGATAACATATTTTTGTGAATAATGTGATGAATTGTTGAGAAAATGTCTTTTATTTGTTTGACATTAGTTAATAAAATTGGGTATTTGAGCATGTTGCGAAAAATAAGCCTGTGAGCCGTTGTCCCCTAAACTGCTTCATATTATGCAGCTTATGTTTTCTTGAGTGTGTCAGTCATGATTGCTAGAACTCTAGAACTTGCTATGGTATCTTCATTGAAGCCATGTGTGTGTGCAATTTTTGAAAATGATTTAAGGCCATCTTTGTTTTAGCCTACTTAGCCTAAAAAACCTACCTATGAACTCATGATTCTCTAGTTAGCCAATTTTGATCCAAAACTTTTTATTGTTAGCCACATTTTAATCTTTAAAATTGAAAAAAAATGATTTTATCCCTGAAATTTCTTGAGCTTATAGAAAATGAACAAGTTCGGGGGAGATGTGGTAAATATTTATGAAAAAGAGAGAAAGTCGACAAAAGAAAGAGGGATGAGCAGTATCTAGGTGAATGAAAGAAGAATGTAGCTCGAAAGAAAGAAAAGAAAATCTTTGAAAAAGAAAGAGAAAATCGAGCAAAGGAGAGAAAAGAAAGAAAAAAAATTCCGGAAATTTGAAAAAAAACATTGAGAGTTTGAGGCTAAAGAAAAAGAAAAGAGGCAAAAAGGCCTAAGAATGAAAAAGGAGAAATAAGGGTGGAGTTTAGTTGAAAAAGAAAATGTCTTGAAAAAATGATTATTATGATGAAATTGGGTTGGTGAGTTGCAAGTCTGTGCGATTAAATTCTATTTGCTCAAGTCAAGTCACTTAATCCAAATTTTCCCCACCCTTACCAAAGAGCCTACATTACAACCTAATGAAAGTCCTTTTTGATTCTTAAATTGTGCACACAAAAGTGGTAGAGATGTTAAGACGATTTGCAAGCCTATGGTAGTTCTACTTTCATTGAATTGATTTTGAGCGAAAACACTTACCATACACTTTGAGGGATGAGAGATACACCACTTCTTGCGAGTCGTGATGTCAAGTACCCGAGAGAGTATTGATTATGCCAAACTTGTGAATGATGACTTCTTGATGATGAATTGCATGGTTTACTTAGATATGGAGTCGAATGAGATTAAATGCTTTAAGTGTTCTTGTGTGTTCTTTTTACCCCTTGATGTTATTTTTCTTAATTTGCTCGACTGGGGGATTTTGATGCGTGTAAAATATACGTGCATTTAAGGGCTTAAAATGATATATATTTGATACATTTGCATGTATATTTAGTGTGTTTTTACTTGGTTTCCTTAGAAGGGCATGATACTATGTATTCTTGTAACTTTTTATAGGAAACAGAGCTTAGTCGAAGAAATATCAGTTGAAAGGCCCAGATAGGATTGAAGAGTACGAAGAAAAGATAAAAAAGACGAAGAAACCGGACAAAAACACGTCACACGGCCGAACCGTGTGGGACCACACGGCCGTGTGATATACCCGTGTGAAAAATGACATGTCCACGTGAAGTTGGGAAGAAACAGGGGACGAAAACAAGCCGCACGGCCGGACCATGTGGGACCCACATGGACATTTGAGGTTGGCCTGAGTGAAAGCCACACGACTGTGTGAGGCTACACAGCCGGGCCGTATGGTGCACTGTCTTCGAATTTTGAAGTCATTTTTCCACTCCAACTCTGCAAGTGATCTCTCCAAGCATCTATAAAATGGACCCAAGGGCTGCACGAAGATTACAACATTCATACCACATACAACACCTCCAATTAGATAGGAATACAAGATCAAAGGTCTTCTGATAGAGGAGGGTTAGGTCGCAAAGAACACCACAAGACCTTTCGCATATATGGAAGCACAAGAGCTTCAAAGGCTTAGGAAGGAAGATCCATCCTAACAAGAAGGGGTTTTCTTTCTTAGTCTAGATCTCTTGTTTGTTCTTAAACGATGCCACAATGTTGATTTCAAGTTTGTCTATGAATTTGTTATCAATGTTTGGCTAATCTTTCGGATCTTAGGGCATAATCAAAACTATGGATTCATGTTAAATCTTGATTAATTATTTTCTTAATTAATTCATGTGTTCTATTTTAATAATTCGAGGGCTTATTCTTAATTTCTTTTTATCTGATCAATAATTATCATGTCATATTTGTTAGTGCACAATTCGGAAGAGGAGTTCTAACAAAGACGGAAATTGAATTCAGACATAAACGGGTGTAACGAGTCGGGAGACCTACAACTATTTGTGGGGAGTCATTCAATTCATAGATCTCTTAGGAGTTAATAATAGTTGTAATGAGTCGGGAGACCTACAATTATTATTAATCTACTGTTTATGCATCGCCCGGGAGGGGAATAGACTAACTTAGGAATTGAACCCATAGAATTGCATGAATTGGTTTTGTTAAACATTAACTGGATTAATATTGAAGAAACATGTTGAGATTATGTGCCTAAGGTTGCTTCCGTGGTTGTTGAAAATACTTGTGGGTTCGCAAATTTATTTATTTTTCTTTAATTTTTGATTTTGATAAATACGTGATATTCGGTCGCTTCAATAAAATTGGAATACAATGTTATTATAGCCTAAGTGTTTCGTAGTCAATCCCTAAGGAGTACGACCTTGCTTGTCATTATCCTATAAACTACACTGTACACTTGCAGTTGTAAGATGCAAATATTTTTGGCAAATAGTAAAGAATACTATGTTGGATTCAATATGGGTGTTTGCCAAATAAAGGATGCTGAAACTGATGAAATTGTGCTATCACGAATGCGAAAGAAAAATATATATGTAGTATATTGGTCTACTGCTTTATCTAGCACATGTCTATTGGAAAAAAGCACAGCTGAATCAAGTTGGTTGTGGCACAAGAAGTCGAGTCATCTGAATTTCAAGACTATCAACAAGCTTGCAAGAAGTCATTTGGTTGAAGGCTTGCCAGACTCAGTCTACAAGAAGGAAAACATTTGTGATGCATGTCAGAAAGGAAATCAAATCAGGTCATCCTTCAAGGACAAGCCAAGTAATTCTTCAACAAGGATATTGCATTTATTGCACATGGATCTTTTTGGACCAGTTGAGCCAGCTAGCATAAGTGGAAAGAAATACACCCTAGTGGTGGTTGATGATATCTTGAGATACACATGGACCATTTTTATGTGTAAAAAGAAGGAAACTTTGCAAAAGCTTCCTCGTCTGATGAAGAGAGTACAAAATGAGAAGAGTCAATCCATTACCAAGATAAGGTCTGACAGAGGAACTGAGTTTGTCAATGGGATTATAACTCAGTATTACATAGAAAATGGGATTGCTTATGAGTTATCAGGCAAGAACTCCACAGAAGAATAAAGTGGCTGAAAGAACAAACAGAACTCTTAAGGAAGCTGCAAGGACCATGTTAGCTGAAGCTGCATTGCCTAAGAGATTTTGGACTGAAGCCATTAACACTGCTTGCTACACTCAGAATAGGTGTATGATCAACAGACAACTGTCCAAGACCCCCTATGAAATTTTGACATGAAGAAAGCCAAATGTGGGATATTTTCACATTTTTGGAAGCAAGTGTTTCATCCATAACAATGGCAAAGATAATCTGAAAACCTTTGTTGCTAAAGTTGATGAAGGTATCTTTTTTAGATATTCAGCTGAAAGCAAAGAATTTAGAGTGTTAAACAAAATAACTTTGGTAACATAACAATCTATCCATGTGGTTTTTGATGAACCTAATGTGAATGGAGAAGACTTTGATGAGTTAGCTGAGAAGATGAATTAGCCAACTATTCAGAAGAGTCCTTATGCTGAAACAGATCCCAGAAGACTTGATCCTGATGAGGACAAGTTAGCTAAATCTCAAAGACAGGTGGAAGGATTGCAGTTGAGTGAAGATGATCAAGAAAAAGTTGTTCAAGACAACTTAGCTGCAAGAAGAATCAACCTATGTAACTTACTCCAACCAGATGTGAGATGGCTGAGAGACCATCCACCTGAGTTAGTTATTGAAAATGTAAGAGAATGAGTAAGAACAAGATCCAGAATTCCACATGAAGCAATGTTCACTTGTTTTATATCCCAAATTTAACCAAATGATGTGTCACTAGAATTGGATGACACACGTGGGATCCTAGCTATGCAAGAAGAGCTGAATCAATTTGAAAGGAACAAAATTTTGTTATTGGTTCAAAGGTCTACTCACCAAAATGTCATTGGTACAAAGTGGGTATTCAGAAACAAGATGAATGGGGAAGGATATGCAGTAAGAAACAAAGCAAGATTGGTAGCCAAAGGGTATTGCCAAGAAGAAGGTATAGATTTTGATGAGACCTTTGAACCTGTTGCTAGATTGGAAGAAATTAGGCTGTTTCTTGCTTATGATTTACACAAGAACTTCACAGTCTATGAAATGGATGTGAAGAGTGCATTTCTCAATGGACTTTTGGAAGAACAAGTGTACGTGGAAGAACCTCTAGGTTTTGAGCAGAAAATAAGTGGAGATAAGGTATACAAGCTAAAGAAAGCACTTTATCGATTGAAACAAACACCAAGAGCATGGTATGTTACATTGTCTCAATTCCTAATAGACAATGGATTTACCAAAGGAAAATTTGATAGAACACTTTTCAGAATTCACGATGGAGAAAACATCTTGCTTGTTCAAGTTTATGTGGATGACATCATTTTTCGATCCACAAACAAAGAGTTCTGTGACAAATTTTCCAATCTAATGCAAGGGAAGTTCTATATGAGCATGATGAGAGAATTAACTTTCTTTCTTGGACTTCAAGTTAAACAAATGAATGATGGAACATTCATAAGACAAATCAAGAATACCAGAGATTTAATGAAGAAATTTGGTATGGAAGAGAAGTCATTTGTGAAGATTTCCATAAATACTTCAATCAAGATTGATATGGATGCAACAGGCAAGGCTTAATTGCAAAAATATCCTGTAACTTGGGGTAAATTGCATTTTCGGACTTTTATTATTGGGTTTGCAAAATATACCCTGTATGTTTATCAAGTTTTGCAAAATATGCCCTGTAAGTTTATAACGTTCTGCAAAATTGGTCCTATAAGTTTTATACTGAAGAAATTGGTGTCCTATAAGTCTCGAGTTGCTGCAAAATTGGTCTAGCGGAATATTTGCATATTTTCATAATACCAATTATACCCTTATTCATACATATGGCTGATTTGACTAAGTGTTTTGCCTAAAATGGTATCAGAGCCCAGGTTTATTAAGAACTTTTTGGTTATATTTATTATATTTATGTAATTAACAATTGGTGAGGAGAATTATTTCCCGAGAATATGGATCCGGACAATTATCCGAGATGTACACCTTACAGGACATATCGTCAAATATTGACGATGTATGCACAAGAACACCTTGACCAGGTTTCATATTGGGAATACCAACATGAAGAAAAGGAACAGGCAGGAGCTGATGGGGAAACCTTAAGGCAATGCAAAATGCGAGCAAAATATTATAGGCAATTCTGGATGCTTAACCAGACCCTATATGTTCACTTGATGAACCTTCAAGAAACGGTTCATGAAAATTCCCATCAGAACAATGATTCCTGATGGAGTACCTAAGTGGAATGAGATACTTCCAGGCAAATCTAAGTTCTCCGAAGATCTTAGAGAAGTCCAAAAGACGGTGCAGAATTATGGCAACCGCCATATTCATTTACCAAAGACAAGTTCATCGAGATCCAACTGCAGATGGAGACGATGGTGAAATATCGAAGGAAACTCTTGAACTCCTTCATGATATTGAGAAACGAGTCAAGAACCCGGAGGACAGGCCGAGTTCTTCCTAGGAAAAGAAACGTATAGATTTTGGGACAGTACCCTATTTACACCAAAAAGGGAAACCAACCGAAGTTATACGAAAAATGACAGATGAGGAGAAGCTCATTGCTCTAATCAAAGGAAAATCCATCAAGAATTAAAAAGATGGATATGGAAAAAATGAATATTAAAGATCTACATGACCTTGCAGAATCCTTTGCAGGATTAGGAATTGTAGATTTAAAGATGAACACAGGAGATGGAACATTGGTCACCTATGATCCAGCAGGAAGACCAATTCCACCACCACCACCAGTTAATCCTAACGTCAAAGAAAGTACGGGTTCAAATCATGGAGCTCGGGACGAGAGGATGCCACACACTGGGGATTTCACGACCGGGAGTGATCCACTTTAAGGGACAAAAGGTCGAAACCCTCTTGGGGGAACTAGACAACCTACTGGAAGGCCGAATGTTTATCAGACGCCTTATGGAAGATCGTACCTCGACCCAATACATCCATATGGGTTGATGTTAAATCTGGACATCCCAAATTTTAAAAATAGAGAAATTTTCATTGATGAATGGGCTTATGAGAGAATTTCAAAGAGAACCCTCGATCTTACAAAGGATTCATTCATTTTACTCATTGAAATGAGTCTTGAAGGATCGGTGAAGATTGCCTAGGATATGACTGATGCTAGTACAAAAGGTTCGGTCACATCAGGAGAATCACATAAAGGAATTGTCGATGGTATGACAAAACTATTCAAAATCCAGTTCATCGGCACAGGTTATTTCGAGGGATTAGAGGATGAAAAAAGAAAGAGATATAAACAAGCCCTCTATAGCCTTGAGTTATATGATATTTGTCATATTGACGAATATATCAAGTTGTTCACCGAATACCGGTGAAAATCCAAGATTGAAGAAAAAGAAGCTGCACAGCTATTCTTTGCCAAGATTCCGAGTCCCTGGAGAGAAATGCTTATCAGGGAATACAAGGATGGAGCGGAAGTAGAAACTGTGTCCAGAAAAATGTCTTTCCTAAAGGCCAAGTTATCTGAATGGTGTTACCAAGCAACTCTGTATAGGAATTACAAGAGATTAAGAGGAATTAACAAAGTAGTTCCTCTATGTTGCGCGGATAATGACATCCCAACAATTGTGGGAGGTCAACCAAGGCGGCACAGAAAGAAGAAGGAGCGAAGTCATCTATACCACCAAGGAAGCAACAGCAAAAGAAGCAGGTCTTCATGGAGACCTAGAAGGTTTTGGTCAAAACAAAAAGCCCGAAGTTACAAAACGGGGCAAAGACCAAAGACTGGCAAGCAGGAGTAGAGCCTCTTCATCAGGGTCTAATCAAGCAAGTACCAGCAGAACACCAGGAAGGAGAACTTTCAGGCGTGCTCACACCCGAGCAAATGAAAGTTTCAAAGACTGTAATTGCTAGACATGCGGAGTAAGAGGGCATATCTCAACGGATTGTCCAAACAATCAAAAACGAGGAGTCAGACAGTTCGAGGCCACAGAAATTGAGGAAGCTGTCTATTATCAAGATCTTATACAGGTGTATCAATTTGAGGATATACCATCAGATGAAAACATATATGAAGAAGAGATCTATTCTGACAATGGAAATGACTCCAGCTCAGAATCAGAGTGAAGAAGAAATTCTTCAGTAGACAGTCAGGGAGGATATGTCAGGATTCCTCTCTCACACGACGGTTTCTCATAAAACTCTTATGAGAATCATGAAGGAAGATCCAAAGCTTCAAGTCTATGATGGATTTACAATTGGAGCTATGGAAAAAGCATTGGATAAAATTGGGTTTCATAACAGAAAACACCAAATTATCCACATGGTAATAACCGGAGAATTTGCTATTCCGATGGAGTTTACTGGTAACCTCATCGAGATGCAGTTGGTCCCTATTAAAGAAATCCAGGAGATCAAAAGCAGAGTTAAAAGAGAAGTCGCAAATACACTCTCATGGATTCATAGTGGAGCCATAAGAGTCATTATTAAAGCAACATTCAAAGAAGGGATAGATTCGCCACTTAATCTGGCTATCTTTGACAAATGAATCCCAAACCTCAAGGATTCATGCCTTGGAGCGGTTACAAGAAATTTGTATGCTGGGAAATTGGCATTTAATGACTATCCTAGAATTGCATACAATCTGGGAGATCGAGATTTCAGTAGAGTCCTAACCCTTCATCAAGATTTCAAAAGAGATGATTTGATGAAAGAAGGGAATATACCCTACTCGATCACATACAAGATATCCTATGCTCTCTCGAATACACATCATTCAGAAGTATTCTTGAGAAAGGAATTTATTGAAGTCCCAAGGATTTTCGAGGACTTTGCCAGGGTGGTTTTACCAGAGATTATTGAGTCTCCAACTATCAAGGAGATCGATATGAAAATACAAAATCAACCAGTCTTCAACAAAAGCCGAAGTCTTAGAGTTGAGCCATGAAGGATGTCTTTCGAACAGGACAGAATGACGAGTAGCAGCCATTGGGAAGAAAGAAGACCAAGTACAGTTCAACGTATCCCAGATGTTTTCAAAATAGCCGGAGAGCTGAAATGTCCAGAAGGATGGCGAGAAGTTGAAGTAATATTCGACATCACTCAAAAGGATAATATTTTTCCTTGTGATGTTCTATATTATCTCCAACAACCAATAGTTGGACGGTATCAAGGAAGCCTGAAGATAGGTGAAATTGAGCTGACTATCACAGAGTTGCGGAAAAATTCGGAACAATTAATACTGGGAATTGAATTTCTTGAGGATCATAAACCTTGGGAAAGATTACAAGATGGAATGGAGTTCACAGTGGCTAATAAAAGATACAGACTCAAATGATCACTAGTCCATTCTCCATATACATTTCTATTGGAATGTTATATGTGAATACAAAGTATTTCGCCGCCTATATTGATTCAGTGCGGAATATGTACTGCAAAGCCGGATGTTTTTCCTAAAGAAATTGGAGAAGATTTACCAGCCATTGCAGGAAGAGATTTCTCTAAAAGGATTCTTATCCTTAATAAGGGAATTAAACAAGTAGAAATTATGATCGGAGGCGCAGGCGGTACCCCATGGTACAAATTGAAGACGCCACCAATCTATTTCCATGATACAGATGCAAATGTTTTGCTAGGAAATAATTTCCTACAAACATTCAAATGATTTACACAGGAAAATGAGACAAGAAGACTTATTTTCACAACATTATTTGATCATAAGATTATTGTCCAGAGACTGCGGGAAGCATTTCACAGAAAAATACCTATTAATTTTCTAGCAAGCGTGGTGATGAAGCCAAACTTCGTAATCCAAAAATGGCGGATCAAAGAAAATTTGGTGAAGCGTTATTATCCTATAGACAATTCGGAAGCCGAAAGGATAAGAAGATATGGGATAATAACTTGTATTCATTCAGAGTACAAGGAGAAGAACGAGTTACTCCAGAAGCCATTGCAGAATTATGGATGGGTCTAATGGAGAATCCACAGAGTGACGTGACTATTGAGGAACAAATATCACTCGAGGATGTCAAGAAGAAGATCCAAAGGAATTATAATGAAGATCCTTTGGCATGGTGGGACAAGAACGAGCTTAAAGCTTCCTTAAAGGTTAAACCTGGAAAGGAGTACGAGTTCGTGAGATTCAAACCAATCCTTATGAATCAGGAAGATCGTGAGGATATGCAGAAGATACTTAAGGAACATCTTGACCTTAAGTTAATTTCACTAGGAGTTTCTCCATACAACAGTCCAGAATTCCTAGTCAGAAACCATGGAGAAATCAAAAGAGGAAAGCCAAGACTTGTTATTAATTACAAAGGGATTAATAACATTTTGGAGTTCGACGGACACTATATCCCAAGCAGAGAACATTTGGTTAACTGTATTAAAGGTGCCAAGATATTCTCAAAATTCGATTGCAAATCTGGATTCTACCAGATTAAGATGGAAGAAGAAAGTAAGAAGTTTACAGCTTTCTCTACACCGCAAGGACATTATATTTGGAACGTGATGCCTATGGGATTGGCTAACGCACCCTAGATATATCAAAGAAAGATGGATAATCTTTTCAAATATTATTTCAGTTTCATGTTCGTGTATATCGACGATATTCTGATCGTATCAAAGAACATGAAGGAGCATCTCAAACATTTGGAGATATTTTCAGATGTTTGTCACAAAGAAGGATTATTACTTTCGGAAAAGAAGGCGGTGATCGCAACAAGACAGATTGAATTCCTCGGAATTGAAATCGATGAATCTGGAATTATTCTACAGGATCATATTGTGGAAAAGATACAGGGATTTCGAGATACACTGAAAGACAAGAAGCAGCTTCAGAGTTTTTTTGGAGTTGTTAATTTTGCCGGGATGTTCATTAACAATCTGGCATACTACAGGAAGGTGTTTAGCCCATTGCTTAAAAAAGATGCAGTATTCAAATGGGAAGATGAACATCGAGAAGGAATTAAGCAACTTAAAGAAGTTTGTAAAAAGCTTACAAAGCTTGCGATTCCCCAAGACGAGGACAAACTGGTTTTGTATACAGATGCCAGTGATGATTGGTGGGCTGCAGTTCTTACTAAGGTCACACCAAACGAAGAAGTGCCATGCAGATATTGTAGCGGTTTATTCACACCCAGTGAAGCAAACAAATGGCATATCAACGAGAAAGAATTCTTTGCAGTCAGAAAGACTTTTAAAAAATGGCCTCTATTTTTACTGGCTAAAAAGTTTACTTTAAAAATTGACAATTCAAGTGTCAAGGCTTTTCTGAAAAATAAAATTGAATCAAAACCAGAAAAGGTTCGATTACTTAGATGGCAAGCTGAATGTCAATATTATGATTATGATATTGTCATTATAAAATCTCATGAAAATATTCTTGCAGATTTTTTGACACGAGATGGACGGACGCGTTGCGGACGAGGTCCTTAAATGAGTAAGACATCTCAGGGAAAACCTGGAGAGTCTAGAATGAGATTTTGGGACGTTATGTCTCAATGCGTGAGTTGCCGGATTCTTCAATAGGCGACTTGATAGGGCCGAAAATCCGTTTCTAGTCAAATACGAGCATGTCGGTTAAGCTCAAGGACAATTGTTCTTAGCACTGCAAGGGCCTCTCTTCCAGGCCGCATCTCCTACGGTGCAAAAAGGGACCGAGAGAGAACGGGGCTCTAACCCGGAGGTTATGGATTCAAGTACCATAATCACAAGTGTTGCAGGTGATGCATCCCCTAAGGATGTACAAACTGTAATGAATGTTGAAGCTCCAGTGTCACAACCCGAGTCTTCAAGTCAACCCAACACCTCTGGGGTAAAAGAGGGAGAGTTGAATCTTAGGCCACAGACCGGCAAATATAAGGTTCAAACTGACAAAATTAAGATTTCCCCTATGCAGGTATATCAGCGACACTGGGAGAAATTAGTTACAAGAAAAGGTATTAACCAAGAAAAAACAATAGTTGATATCTCAGGCAAGTATCCCAGAGTTTGGATGAAACCAGGAAGTCATCCAAATGAAGTACAGGAATAGTATACTTTTGGAGCTCTAGCTTCAATCTATACCGTATCACCGGGATTCCCCAAAATTTTAAAATTACCAAAATGGATTGGGGAAGCAGTATACGAGACTTGGGCCAATAATCCACATTTGGCCAGAGGAGATATTTTGGAACTGTATTTTATCAGTGCAGCTCCCGAACCAGCAAAGAAAGGCTTTAATGAAGCTTTTCATTTCATCAAGCTAAGAAGACCGGATGGAAATGCTTTAAAATATATTAAGGCAGCTTCACCGGAAGAAGCACCATTGTTAGTAGGAGCATTTTCTGAAGATGAAGCTTCTACCAGACGAGCATGGGGTCTTTGGGTTTATCTAACCGAAATGGACAAAGTCAAATATCCATTCAAGTTTTTCCAGAATTCAGCAAATGGATCTTTCCTTTTGAATTCGATGACTGGATCAACCACATGATTTGCAAAGGAACTCTTCGAGACTAAAAGAAGAATTCTCTGGGAGAACAAGATTCCGGCGAGCAAAGAAACTTACCGAAAATTCTGTAACATGGCGCATGTTGGCCGTTGGATCGATCGGATCTGTCAAGCATGCCCCGAATAGAAGAAACCCGAGTTTGGGAAAGGATTTCGACCCAAACCCGACTGACAAGATCATGCAGCTGGAAAGGACAAGGGCCCAGCTCACAAGACGCGTTATCCTCGGGGACCACACAAACCATCTTTTTAAAAGATTCCCCGACAAACCTCACATGGGCTGAGTCACGCGGAAAGAAAAGGAAGACAGTTGGCGAGGTAATAATGCATGATATGACATAAGCAGTGACGTCATAAATTTCAACAAGATTTGGAGTCCGCTTTTCAAGTCCGGATTCACATCTATAAGTAGTAGGATTTGAAGGAAGCTGGGGACATCGAACGTTTTCCTTAGTTTTCTTATAATAAAGTCTGAGAGAAAAATCTGTAATATTTTGAGTGTTTTAGTTTTCAAGTTTTATGTGTTTTCGAGTGCAAGCCTCATACATGAGAGGCTAAACAAGTATTCTCCTCCCAAAAGGAGATTACTAATATAATAAATATTTCAATAAGTTCTTAATAAAAAGGGGCTTTCTGCTTCAACATGTCTTCATAATGTTCCATTAATTCATCCCGTTTAAGAATTACTTATACGCCTGGAGTAGGAAACGAACCAAGGCTGTGCTGAACAGTTGCTGAAGGAGTTGGATAACTTGCAGATCATCTTCCCTAAGGGTGAGGTTGAACAGTGAGGAGCTGTTTGTCAAACGATCTGGGGGCAGTAATTTTCCAACTGGTGGTGTTGCGATCCATTTCACCCGGTGCTGTTTCGGTAAAAAAAAAGGTATGAATATTAAGGGATTTATTAATTTTACGGAAGCATGTTGGGCCTGATATGGTCGTAATGGACTATATCTGTTTTATCAAAACCTTAGCCTGAAATAGATTTAGAGTTATGAAGCATTTACAGAAGTATGTCGTATCAAGTTTATAGGCTGGAAACCTGACATGATCCACTTAAAACCTTTGAATAGAGACTGGATCTAAGTAGGTGTAACAATACCACGAACGAAATAGGTTTCAGAAAATGTAAATCTTCATAATCGATGCAATTGGAGTTTATTGAAAATAGCTATGGTATGAAAGGATTAAAATTGCTAATTCTCGAAAGTTATAGGCTATAATTGCTACATTTGGAAAGATAATAGACCAAAACTGCTATTTGGCTATAAGGGCAATATTGTCCAGGGTATAAATTGCAACTTTAATAGTTAAAGGGCAAAATTGCAAAACGGCCTAAGTTATAGGGCATATTTTGCTATTAAGTCCAACAGGCAAACTAGTGGATCATACAAGATATAAAACACTTATTAGATCGTTGCTCTATTTATCTGCCAGCAGAGCTGACATCACCTTTGCAGTAGGTGTATATGCAAGGTTTCAATCTTCACCTAAGGAAAGTCACATGACAACAGCAAAGAAAATATTGAGATATTTGAAAGGAAGCCAAGAAGTTAGATTGTGTATCCTAAGGAAGGAGGCTTCAAATTTAGATTCAGACTATGTTGGATGTAGAGTTGACAAGAAGAGCACATCTGGTACTTGTCAAATGTTTGGAAAAAGATTGATTTCTTGGTTCAACGAGAGAATAAACTCAATTGCTACATCAATAGCTAAGGCTGAGTATATTGTTGCAACAACTGTTGTGCCCAAGTCTTGTGGATGAGGGAACAACTAAAAGAGACTATGATACTGAAGAGAAGAAAATTCCAAGCAGTGTGATAACACGAGTGCTATTGTAATTACTTAGAATCTGGTATTGCACTCAAGAACAAAACACATTGATGTCAGGTATCATTTCATAAGAGATCATGTTGATAAGAAAGACATCACATTGGAATATGTCTCAACTGAGAAACCATTAGCTGATATATTCACAAAACCCTTATGTGAATCAAGGTTTAAAGAGATGAATAATTAGCTTGGATTGATTAAGCTATGCCAATATGACCAGAAGACTCATTCAACAGAGTTAAAAGCATAACAATTGTATTTTAGAAGAGTTTTGCTCTTTCAGCAGAGTAAAATAGCTAAATTGGATGTTCAGCAGAGTCGAGCCAACTGAACAGCTGAGACCCATCATCAGAATGAAGAGAGAAGAAGAGTGAAGTCAAAATGAGTCAGCAAACACATTTATTGGCTAAGAGACAAAACAAAGTCATTTTCATTAAAGCGGTAATGTTTTTGAGATGATGTCAACGTCATTTAATGCTACACAGCTAAAATATGCTACATGAAGCCTATGATTGGGCATAAATGCTACAAGCATTTAATGCGACGTAGCCAAAGTGTTTATACGGTTCAATCTCAATCATTGAACCCAATTCAAATTTCAAGATCCTGAAACATATCTTCTCACTTTGCATTCAAGTTATCAAACATTTGAAATATTCTCACCAGAAAAACCCTTCGAAGTTCTTCAAAATCTCTCAAAAAATTGTCATGGCACCCAACAAATCTTCGAGTTCTGCCCTTGATTTCGCCAATCTTTCGGATAAAGTGTACTTCGATGCACTTATTGATGCAGAAGGACTGGTGAAACAGTCCCCCGACAAAGAAATAGCCAAGAATATCATCGAACATCTTGAAAGGTCAAGGTTGCTAGAGTTTCTAATCATGCCTATGCCTCAAACCTTCTTGGATGAGGTTGATATGTTCTACGTGAATGCATTCGTTCATGACGCTGGGATCCATACTTCTGTGAATGGAAAAGAAGTCAAGTTGACTGCTGAAGAATTGACTAAGTTGCTTCACCTTCCCAAGGCGGACTCACAGAGCTGAAGACTGTGAGTTCGACTTTATGAAAATTTGGAAGGAAATTGCTACGGACGAGGTAGCTGATAAGCTAAATCCCTCAGCTACCAAGATGGTGATCAAGTTTGGTTCATACAATCAGCTGTCATAGACCCAGCTGACCGTGATGGCAACTCTTATGGAGGGGTTGGATGTCAAATGGAGCGAGTTTATCGTTGACAAGTTATGTCAAATTGGCCAAAATGTGGAGCTTGTTGAAGGCAAGTTCAAGAACACCATTGGCTATGGCATAATCATTGGGTACCTGATGGAGAATAAGGGATTACCCCTGTGCAAGCGAAAAGCATTCCATGTGAATAAAAGGTTGTCCAAGGGAAACTTGTCAGCTGCCCAAAATCATTGTTGAGGAGAAGACAACTGCTCTAGTCCCCGTCCCAGCTGCCCCCATGGTGACAAGAAAGCGAAGGACAACTGCACCTCGAAAGGCAGCTTTCAAGAAGCAGAAGACTCGGGCCAAGAGTAGCTCGAGAGATGAGGCAGAGGAATCAACTATTCGAGTTGTGGCTAAGACCTCTATGAATGAAGAGGTTGAAATTCTCTTGGAAATGAGATCCAAGAGGAGTCATGAATTGCAGTGTACTACAGCCCCAGATGTTAAAAAGGTTGTAGTGGACACAACTGCTATGGAGCCCACAATAGTTGAGCAAGAAGAAGCTTTGGTCGAGGACACAACTGCACTGGTACCTGAAAAAGCAGCTGTTGAGACCATTGTTGAAGTTGGTGAGGCTGTCATGTCTCAAGTCGAAGAAGAGATTATTGCCAGAGACCCATCTGTTTTGGATGAACCCAGAACCCTCCATATATCCTGACATTGAAGATAGGTTGCACATGTGGAGAAAGGAAGCTGAGCAACAGTCGCATTCAGTTTCAGAGGCCCAAAATAATTGAAGAGGAAGAATGGCTTCTGAACTTTATCGATAATGCTATTGTTATTCTAGCTCTTGATGACATCTATGCCAACACCTTTCTATTGGAGAATAAAAAGGCAGAAAAGATGAAGGCCTTTGAGAAGGGTAAGGTGGTTGAGCCGCAAAAATGCCTATTCACTGATGCTGTCGTTCCTGATTGCAGCAGCAGGAGTAGTGATGAACAAATGGAGGGTGCTAATGTAGTTGAAGTTTCATAACTAAAGCATGCCCTTCGTGAGTCTTGTGAGTTTGCTGAACGAGCCAAATTGTGTAATGTTGGAGAACAATCTTCTTCCACCCCTATCATTGAAGATGTTGTGAAGGACATCGCAGCTGTCACCTCACCAGCCTACTCACAGGAAGAAATTACTAAGGGAGATGGCAATGATACTAGAGATTGATGTAGTGGATCTTGATGCTAAAAATGAGGAGGGTAACCTAGTGGAGACACACCCTAAAGATGTTGTTGAAACAACACATGACAAGTTGGCTGAATATTCATGTGAAATAGCCAAATCCCCGGTGATAGTTAACCCCAAACCAATTGCAATTGTGTCAGCTTGTGAGTCAACTAAGGGGGAAACTTCTCACACTACATCCAAGTCGGAGGAGGCTGTAAGGGACCAAGAAACATTGAAGTGTAGAGACGATGGTGAGACAACTGAGAATGTCGAGAAGGAAGATATTCTTGATGATGAAATTGTAGTGGTTGAGACCGCTACAGCCGAGGCCCTAGCAGATTTGAAGGCCAATGACGTTACAAAAGTTGAAACAACTATAACTGAGGCAAAGGATGGATCAGCTGAGACCATGTCAGTTAAGACTGTTAGTCCTATTGAAAGTCCAATCCCAGAGGTTGAGACCTCTAAGGATGCCACCATTAACGAAGACCCAGTAATAGTTCAGACTGCTGCACAAATTAATGTTGAAGGCCCTTTAGCGGTTGAGACTGCTGAAAGGGTGGTTGAAGACCCACTTGCAGTTGAGGCTGCTCGGGGGAATGTTTTTTTCTGGTCAAGCTCCAATGATCCTTGAATCTGAATTAACTCAGCCAATGGTCATTGATGCCCTAGTTGAAATCGACTCAGAAGCTGAGTACTCACACATAACTAAAGATCTTGATGAATCAACTGAGTCCGAGAAGAAGGCCAGTGATTTCGATGCCAGCCTTAAGTACACCAGAATGAGATTCATGCTAGTTGATGCCCCACCTCCACTAGCCCAATATCTTGCACATGATGTTGTTCAAATAGATGATGCCAAGGTAACTCAAGAGGAAGTTCCAACTATTGCCAGTGAAGCTGTCAAGACTGCTGAGGCACAATCAGCTCAGCAGGCTTCTATAGTTGCAACTACTGATGAAGCTTCCACAATCGAGGCAAGCAAAGTTGTTGGTCAGGGAGAAGAGAGAAGTGTTCCCGAAAGGGGACTAGGACCTTTCTATGATCCTAATGACATGTTGGGAATGCTACATTTCCCGTTTATTGAAGAGATCCCTTATGAAGCAAAGTCCACGGAGGAAGCGGCCAGTTTTAATGTTCAAGTCAACCCAGATGATATGCATGTCCCTTCAGATACATGCATTGTTCTATATGGCCATGATTTTGAATCCGAGTTTGCACGTGGAGTTTCAAGTGACCAAGCAGCTGATTTTTGACGAGCCTTCCGTGCCATGTGCGAGGAAATGGAGAAAAGCTTTGCTGACCTAAGTACCAGGATTGATAATCATGACACCACTATTTCTGGAAATATTCGAGGAGTTGTGCTGCGGATCAAGGAATGGGCACAACATACAAAGGCTCTACGGAGGGAGCCAGTTGGCTATTTCAGACATTTGTATTCAAAGCTCCTTGTCTGGGGAGCTGACCAGCTTGCTTTCCAGCAGCGTCAGATGGATAATATCGAAAAGATGGAGAGGTGTCATCTCTTAGACATGGAGTTGCTGCAGATGAAGATGGAAAATAAAATGGAGCATATGGAAGCATCGTTGAAAGCAGAGATTCTGTCTATTAAGAATCTGTTGTATACACTAAGCTCCAATCAAGAAGCAACAGACTCTGTGACCCATTAGAAATTGGACTCGCTTCTCAGATCAGTCCAACCTTGTTCTCGAGGTGATGATACAAACAATGGGTAAGAAAAGCTTAAAAAACCCTTTACAAAATTGATTCTCAAAGGCAAAAGCACCACTTCCATTCATTCTTAGCTCCCTCGGGACTTCTTAGCTGAAGAGAAAGGTGCTCTAGCTTTTCAGAAATCCAAGGAAGAAACTGCAAAATTGGACAAAAGTCAAGAGGAGAGAATTCAAAAATTAAACTTCCAATATGGTGTTCATGCTCCCTAGTTAAGAAGCTACTCTACCAGCAGGTCCATTTGAGGGAAGATCCAATGAAGAGTTTGACACTCTTCTGTTAGAAGGCTATTATGCTTTGATGTAATTAGCTGATGCATGGGACTTGTATTGGAGAATGGTCTTAAGAGATATAGAAGAGACTAGGTAGCAACCGACTCAAGGAAAGCCTTCCAAGGGTCAGCAGTCTTCTAAGAGTCAGCCCATCAGCCAAGTTCCCAGGGGAGACAACCATGCTAGGGGAAAAACTATGACATAGAAAGAGAAAGGGATGCTCACTCTGGTGGAAGAAGAATAAGCTCTCTACCAAGAATTTAAGTGGGATAATGGCCATAAATCCTCTCAAAAGGGACAATGTTTATTGGATGGGAGTGGATAAAGCTCAGAATAGAGAAGCTGATTGCACAATAAGTGAGCTGGTCCAGAAATATGAACAAAATGAGCTGAGATTGAGAAGGATCGAAGAAGAAGAGAAGAATAAGGCCGAAGAGGAAAGATGTAGAAAGAAGGAAGAGGAAAATCGAAGAAGGAGAGAAGAAGAGGAAATAGAAGAAGAAGAAAACCCATAGGATAAATGATAGATGTCTAGAAATTTTGTATTGTATTTTTACAATTCATTGTAAATACATAAAAATAACGTAAGTACTGAATGATTCATTAATAAAATGACACATTCTTTCAATAATTTTAAATTCAGCACTTTATGATTTAAATAAGTTTTGGCATCATCAAAAAGGGGGAAATTGTTAGGAAATTTATTGTATAGATTTGGATGATGCTTAGAAAACTTAGTATTAGAAAGTTGGCACCCCAATTTCTGTATGTAATTTCAACTTTATAATAGTTAGAAAAATAGCTGAGTCGTCAAGCAGCTAAGTTGAAGATACAGAAGACTTGCTGAAGTATGCAGAGAAGATTCGGTTTAGTTGCAGCTGAGTGGTCAAGAAGAACTTCAGTCAAGTACATCAGTTATGCCTTTCAGAAGACTTATAGCAGAGTCATCCGAGAAATGAAGGAGAAGACTCAACTTCTGGGGTAAAACAACTGAAGGACTTAGAAAAAGTTGAAGAAGTCCGTTGTGAAGAAAGTCAAAGACTTACCCATTTTGGTAATGAGACAGGCCTGCAACCTTAAAGTTGTCTTGCTGAAAGAGTGGAAGTGGCAGGAACCGATTGAATGCTTGCAGAACTCTGGTTCATTTCATACGCCTGCAGGTACTAAATGCAAAGGTTGGGTCAACATCAAATGCTGCAAGAACAAGATAAGACAATGAACAAGAAGTGTAAGTTTAAGTTTGTCTATCTCTTCCACGGACAAATTTCAAACTCTCACTATAAAAGGCTGAGGAATTTTCAGAGAGAAAAATGACACGAAAGAGAGCTAAAATTCCTACGTGAAAGCATTCAAGTAATCTGCAATACTCTCTCAAGCAAGAAATTCTTACAATCCTCAGGCATACATTCGAAGTGATTTTATCCAACACAACTTTTGTGGAATATAGAAGATATACTTCAAAGTTGAATAGGAAAATTTGTTTTAAACACAAAAGGGTCTGTTCTTCCATGAAGTGAAGGAAGTTCAGTGAGGTTCTAGTTCGAACATAGTTCAAATCTGAAGGAGGGCTAATTGATCAAGTACAAAAGATTTGAAGAGTTGAAGTAGTGAGGCAGCTGCTTTGTGAAGAGTTGAATCCAAGGAGTGAAGCCAGTTGTGTGATCAAGGCTTACTCGAACCGTTTGTACTAACGTAACATAGTCATTGTTACTTTAGTCATCTTCTCCTAGAGCCGGAGAAGAGTGGAGTAGAGAAATTACCCCATCCTCGAACCACTATAAATTATTGTGTCGTTTTACATTCCGCATTTAAATTCCGCAATTTACTTACCTCCGTTTATATTTGCTATCCAATTGATAATAACAAGCCAAAAATATAAGTGTGGATAACCAATCTTTCAAAAGGGTGTAAAAACTTCCGCTGTAAAACAAAGAAAACTTAATTTGTAAAAGCTAACTTCATTCAGCTGAGTTACTCTACCAACAATTCTCTTAGAGTCTGTTGAGTGGTTAACTCTCCTTCTGAAGTTTGACACAACTGTCTCTCAATAGTCTTAGCTGTTTTCTTGAGAAAACTCTGTATATTTTTAAAATAAAAAAATTGGTTAGGTCTATTCAACTCCCCCCTTTCTAAACTTAAATCACACTCCTTCGGACCTACAACCCTCTCAGATAGTTTTGTAAAATCGAGCGCGGCGCTTGAAGATTTCTTGGTGCCATTTGATTTCTGAGGATTTAAATAATTTTGAATGAGAAGTTTTGCAGATAGCTTTTTCAGAGTTTTTGAAAGTGAATATGAGAGTGTGAGATGAGAGAGAAAATTTTCGAGATATATAAGGGATTTGATACAACGTGAGGATAATCATCAATTTTGAAATACGATCAACGATTGAGATTAGATCTTGAAATCTGTTTTTAATTCTCGTATTAAATGCCCGTAGCATTTATGGCCAATCATAGGGTTTTGTTTGTAGCTTTACTGTTCCGCATTAAATAATGTTAACATCATTTCAGAAAATATTCCCGCTTCACAAGTACGACATTGTTTTGTCCCTTAGCCAAGACATATTTCTGCTGACTTATACTTGGCTGACGAATAACTCTTCTTTTCTCAAGTCGACTGGTACTACTCAACTGCTTAGTTGACTTAACTTGGCTTAGTATCCAATTATGCTAATTTTACTCTACTGAAAGAGTAAAACTCTTGTGAAATACAATCTTCTTCACTTGGAACTCATCTGAGCACATTAACTTAACTCAATTAATCCAAGTTCATTCTTTAACTCTTCAAATCTTTATTCACATAAGGGTTTTGTGAAAATATCAGCTATCTGCTTCTAAGTTGGCACATATTCCAACATGATATCTTTCTTTTCAATGTGATCTATGATGAAATGATATTTGACATCAGTATGATTTGTTATAGAGTGTAAAACTGGATTTTGAGTGATAGCAATTACTGTGAGATCCCATATGTGAATATTGATATAGCCAACTATGATATTAGCATAAACTTGAGCGATTTAAGGCTAGATTGATATTTAGGGAGTATTTTCTTATGCTTATAAAACCAATATGTTTTTTAGGGATTTAATTTAGTTACATGAACCTGATAATGAACTCAATTAGAGTAACTTAATAGCTTACTACATAGCTTTTTGAAATCACTTTATAACTATTTTATAGATTAAATAAGTTAAGCCATCTTAAATGTTCAGCTCATATGTTGTGGGAAGCATGTCGCAACTTAGCATACACATTTAATTTCAATAAGTTAAGAAGTGTGTGGGCCAACCCATATGATTTCTAGAAGAATTTTTAATTTTCAAATATCCTCAAAATTTTCAATTTTAGTTTTCCTTTATTCCTATCCATAGTTGGCTGATAGAGAAGTGAAAAACTCATTTCTTGTACTTATCTCTTAGTCCCTTAAAATATTGATTCAACCAAACCCACATATCACTCTGTCTCTCAAACACGAGAATAGACCAAACCCCTCTCTCTGTTTCAACAGTGGTACTCGACTGACAATTGAGAGAGATTGATTTTCTCCTTTTATTTTTTTTTCCAACACAAAGAATTGGATGCTTCCAATTCCTTTGCTAAGCAAGGTCTGGGCATTAAACTACCAATTAGCTATTTAGTGATCGATCTGATATAACATTTGGGCTCATATTCCTAGAAGCCGTGAGTTGCGGTGGAATTTTGGAAAGGAAAAATCTTGGTTTATCAAAGGTGAGTCCATAAATTTATTTACTAAAATTTGGAAGAAAGACAAAGAAAATCAAAATTGTTGTTACACACACATCAGCCGTTTCTCTCATTCTTTCTTGATTTTGGATTTTTGTTGATTGTAGTCTTGTGGTTGTGTGATATAATATATATAAAAAAAGGAATTGAACAAAAACTCAATAAGTATATTGATTGTTGGACTACAAGTTGTAATTATTAGAGAGATAAACGGTGTAGGTAAAAGACTATTTCCAGATTTTAATCCATTGCCTATATATTTAAAGGACTAATTTGAGAAATTAATATTTATATACAAGATTAATTCTGAACTTGAATAATAACTAATTGGAATATAAGTGACATCTAAAAATCTTAGAACTGATACAATTTCTAAACTTTCAGACCAACCTTAACACTATCAGGGATCAATTTAGTGAATCTATTCATTGGAATAGAATCTTATTCTTTTAACTACTTAAGAATTAATTGTAATTCTTTTCAAAAGTTTGGGAATTATTAAAGTACTATTAATAAATCAAAGGATCATATATTGGTCAAAATCAATGTCTGATAATTATATGGACTTATGTCGAAACGAGGTCAAACCCTAATAATTATAATAATTGATAAAGTGCAGGAGACGAAATCGAGCCCGACAACTAGGACGTTTATTCTGGACATCATTAAGGTGACAGTTTAGTCAAAGGTGGGAAAAATTTCAGTTTCTTAAAGAATATTAGGTTTGCTTGTACTTTTATAAATTTCATGACATTAAATATTTCATGAACTTCATGACATTTTAATTTCGTGATATGCACCATTTTCACAAAGCTTGCCTAGATAATTAGTTTATTAAAGAAAACATAGATTATGACATTCATGGTTTCAAATTACATTTTTGTGTGCATTATAAATCATGGGGTTGTACCCATCAGACCTTATTCTATTATATTAGGTGATGCAAATTTGGGGCGTGACAGATGTGGTATCAGAGCTTGGGTGTAAAAAGATCTACACCCAAGCTGACCCAGGATAGGATCTTCGGTTTGTAGCTGGATTACCACAATTATAAGACCTTAAGAGTTGAGTTTGAGTGATGAATTTAGGTGTTTATGTTTTGGCAGACTGGGGAGTAGGTACTTACGATCTTAGTCTTTGATTGGTTAGTACGAGTATTATTTATCTTTTGGATTATTAAGCATGAAGAGTGTATCTTCTATACTAAAGGATATTTGATTTTACATATTTATGTTATTATTACTATTTCTTTGAGCTCTAGTTCACTTTTAGGTGTATAACACCATGCCACTGTTTGGAGATCAGTAGAAACTTGTTCATAACTTAAGGTTATAGTATCACTCCGCAAGCTCGTAAGACAGACTATAGATACTTTATAGCAACTAAATTTGATTCAACTACATTCAAATTACTTTGCAAACTTTCATTTTTGTTCCAAATTTGTGTATTCTGCATGTTCTGTGTTTGGCTTTCATTCGCAACATAACTTTTTATATTTAATGAATTCTCTCAAGAATGACAATGTCTATTGTATCGCCGAAATTGCAATCGACTTCTCTTTCCCTGTTTGGAGATATTTCTTATTGGAGCAACATCTTGATCCTCCATCAGAACCTTTTCACTGAATTGTGTAGATTGTCTTTTATTGATGCCGATTTATCATGTAATCACTTCTACACATTCATGGTTCTAGTTTCGTGAATTTGAGGGAATTATGATTTCACTTCCCCTCACTTTTGGCATCAACATTTGCTTCTGAATTGTCAGTCATTTGCTTTACTTGAGTTTTGTCTTCTAAATGTAATTTCTTTTAAGCACATCTACTCTTAAACTAGTCCAATTCGGTTCTGAGTGTTTTGTTAATCTCTTGAAAATCGTCATATTGTCCATGTTAGTTCTTTTTATTGAATTTGCATCTAACTTCTAGCTAACCTCAGTGTGTATTTTGTCTCATGCTTCAAAGGATTTGTTGTTTTGAAACCTTTGTTGTAACTCGGTATTTGATATATTAATTTTTCACTATTTTCTTATGCATAACCTCAATAATAAAGTGTAGCGTCTTTCCTTTCTTGTTAAAAATTGTATTCCTTTCTATCATTATTAGTCCTATAATTGTTGGCTTAGCGTGTCAGTGCTTTGAGGCTTAATATGCTTAATAGGGGAGATATGATTAGTTGAGATATACCTAAGTTGCGGATGAGTTTTCTTAAATATTAAATTGGTTTAGTGATTATTTGATGTTGGAATATTGTCCAGGTTTGGGTCTTCATCATTCCGTATCGAGTGCTGATTTGAAGTAGCACTCAAATATTAACCAATATAATAAATTGGCGTATATCATACTTTCTTTATAATTTTATTGATATATTAACTAAAATATTGTTTGTGTTTAGGAATGGCCTCAGGAAGGGAGCAGTTTATATGGAATTCTAGACTTGACACCAATTTTAGTGAGGAAATGCAAAGGATGCGAGATCATATTTTCCATTTGGAAAAACTCATAGATGAATTAAACCATGAGAACTTTATTTTGTATCAACAAAGCCAGCAGTTGACACAAAGCCTGCAACAAGCAGAAGAATTAAACTAACAGCAAAAAGAGCATATAGTTGTGCTGCTGAAACAAGTTGATATACTGCAAACACTTATACACCAGGAGAAGAAATCATGTGATCCTTTTATCATCCCGACCAAGACACCTCACGGCACTTTCAATCAAAATGATAATGAACATCAAAGGCAACAGAACAAGACGAGTGATAAATTCAAACAATCATCGTCCAACTAGGCAGCAGAACGTGAAAACAAAATTCAGAAGATAAATCACGAAATGATATGCGACGTTGAAAAAGGAAAGAAACCAGAGGTCCTAATGATGTTGTGTTCTTGCTGTAACAGAAAAGGACATGAAACATCGCAATGTTGGAAAAAAATGGGAAAATGCCCTAGATGTGGCAACGATCAGCATCAGGTGAGAGATTGCTCTATAAGAAACAACAATCAGCAAACCACTAAAGGGTTTCATAGAATAAATAAGCACAAAAGAGAAGAAGATAAATGAGGTGAATGATGCAGCATATCACGAAAGGGACGATTGGGTTTAGTTCTTAATAGAATATAACTTCAAAATTTTGTATATTTAATCGATTAGGTAGTATATATGCACAATGAAGGCGTAAAAATATTATGACGATATAGATAGCCACTGATCTACATAAACAATATTTATTTTGGGTATAACAGTGACACATGAATGGCATTTTGGGATTGTATATGAATGACTATGTAAATGATGTACAAATATTATAATAAGGTGTAGTAATTCCTTTTATGCATAGCTGTTACGTGGGATACATTTTATTTGATTATTATATCTAAGGAATTTAATTTTACTAATGATACTTGAGTTTATATAATACAAGAGTGGAGTGATGCATGATGAAAATAGAAATGGGCGTGCTTCGGTGACCAGTAGTAGAAATCATTACTATTTATTCTAACTCCTTATTTTTTTGGACGCTAAGTTATGAATTTTTAATTTTGTTACAACACTTTAAATTAAGGATTTAGTCACCTTGACTTAACAGAAGTTGATAGGAAACTTATTAAGGTGGTAAATATATTGAAAGAAAGGTTTCGATCTCTTAAGGACGACCTATCGATATCCAACTAATAATTAGTTTATAAGTTTGTGCACATTTAGAGATGTGCACTGGTTTTTTTTTCCCCTTACATATTCCTGGAACTCGGGATTGACCCTCAAATAGCATGCTGATTCATAAACGTATTTTCTTTCTCCCTCAAGACTGAAAATATCTGTTGTAAGGGTGGATGCCTAGAATAGAACTCTACCCATAGAAAGAAATTGATCTCATAAGCAAAGATTATCACCTTCTATTTATATTTATGGAGAATATAATAAAAATTATTTGTTAGAATAGGCATTTATGGTATAATTGATAAGATTAAGTTATTGATGTGGAATGTTTCTAACTTGGGTCCTTCTAATACATATGTAAATTCGGATTATTAACTTATTGGTAAAACGTTGGGCTGACTCAAGTATGTAAATTATCATCTATATTTATTATTTAAGAATTATTAGATCATAAGATTAGAATATAACTAGTACTGGTTGAATGAATATTTTATTTCAATTAGCAAGTGTGTGTGGCAAAGGTTGTTACTACAAGAAAATAGGTTTACATAAGGACATAGCTCATTTTATGACGACTGGGTAACTCAAAATCAATAAATTTGAACTATACTTGGGAAGCTGTGAATTTATGTGTGGAAAAAAAATGGGGTTTCTCCATAAGTATTTTAGAAATGAATTTGGGGACCAAATTCTTTTAAAGAGGTGAGAATGTGAGATCCCATATGTGAATATTGATATAGCCAACAATGATATTATCATTAGCATAAACTTGAGCGATTTAAGGTCAGATTGATATTTAGGGAGTATTTTCTTACGGTTATAAAACCAATATAATTTTCAAGAATTTAATTTAGTTACATGAACCTGATAATGAACTCAATTAGAGTAACTTAATAGCTTACTACATAGCTTTTTAAAATCACTTTATAACCATTTTATAGATTAAATAAGTTAAGCCACCTTAAATTTTCAGCTCATATGTTGTTTGAAGCATGTCGCAACTTAGCATGCACATTTAATTTCAAAAAGTTAAGAAGTGTGGGGGCCAACCCATATGATTTCTAGAAGACTTTTTAATTTTCAAATATCCTCAAATATTTCAATTTTAGTTTTCCTTTATTCCTATCCATAGTTGCCTGGCAGAGAAGTGAAAAACTCATTTCTTGTACTTATCTCTTAGTCCCTTAAAATATTGATTAAACCAAACCCACCTATCAGTCTCTCTCAAACACGAGAATAGACCAAACCCCTCTCTCTGTTTCAACTGTGGTACTCGACTGACAATTGAGAGAGATTGAGTTTCTCTTTTTAATTTTTTTTTCCAACACAAAGAATTGGATGCTTCCAATTCCTTTGCCCAACAAGGTCTGATCATTAAAATACCAATTAGCTATTTAGTGATCAATCCGATATAAGATTTGGGCTCATTTTCCTAGAAGCCGTGAGTTGCGGTGGAATTTTGAAAAGGAAAAATCTTGGTTTATCAAAGGTGAGTCCATAAATTTATTTACTAAAATTTGGAAGAAAAACAAAGAACATCAGAATTGTTGTTACACACACATCAACCGTTTCTCTCATTCTTTCTTGATTTTGGATTTTTGTTGATTGTAGTCCTGTGGTTGTGTGATATAATATATAAAAAAAGATATTGAACAAAAACTAAATAAGTAGATTTATTGTTGGACTACAAGTCGTAATTATTAGAGAGATAAACGGTGTAGGTAAAAGACTTATTTCCAGATTTTAATCCATTGCCTATATATTCAAAGGACTAATTTGAGAAATTAATATTATATACAAGATTATTCTGAACTTGAATAATATCTAATTGGAATATAAGTGGCATCTAAAAACCTTAGAACTGATACAATTTCTAAACTTTCAGACCGACCTTAACACTATCAGGGATCAATTTAGTGAATCTATTCATTGTAATAGAATCTTATTCTTTTAACTACTTAAGAGTTAATTGTAATTCTTTTCAAAAGTTTGGGAATTATTAAAGTACTATTAATAAATCAAAGGATCATATATTCAAAATCAATATCTGATAATTATATGGACTTATGTCGAAACGAGGTCAAACCCTAATAATTATAATAATTGATAAAGTGCAGGAGACGAAATCGAGCCCGACAACTAGGACGTTTATTCTGCACATCATTAAGGTGACAGTTTAGTCAAAGGTGGGCAAAATTCCAGTTTCTTAAAGAATATTAGGTTTGCTTGTACTTTTATAAATTTCATGACATTAAAGATTTCATGAACTTCATGACATTTTAATTTCATGATATACACCATTTTCACAAAGCTTGCCTAGATAATTAGTTTATTAAAGAAAACATAGATTAAGACATTCTTGGTTTCAAATTACATTTTTGTGTGCATTATAAATCTTGTGACTGCTTGACTTGGCCTTCGGGCAAATAAATACCATTTTTACAAAAATACTGACTGTTTGAGTCTATTGTGGCGTGGGTAGGTTTGACAATGAATCGAACAAGTTGCCTGTGGTCCTTGTTTGACTACCCATATGCCTAATCCCAATTTCGGGTCGGGTCGGAGACGACGACAGAATAGGGTCGTAGAATGGTATATTCATGAATATGACGATCTCTGGGCAAAAGCCCAGGCCAAAGAGACGTTGAGCCTAGTGGGAGGGATAAGGTGACAGGGCTTCGGCCAAATATAGTGGGAAACAATAAGGAGAACGGACAGGGCCAATGTCCGATCAACACTGGTCCGACGTTGGAGGTTGCTGTGGGAGGCACATCAATGGAGTTAGGAGGCGAAGGTGAGAAAGAATTTGAAAAACAACAGAGTGACATTGACGAAGCTCGGATAGATGAGTTTGTCCAGCTGAAATGTCTTCTGCTTTGAAGGCCGATGACGTTGCTATCACAGTTGAGGCAAAGGATGGTGAAGCCCCGGGAGTTAACACTCTGGGCTCTGAAAGTGCAATCTAAGGGGTTGAGACTCCTCTGGATGCCAATGTCCAAGACCCCAAGACAGCCGAGTCTGTCGAAGGGAATTTAGAAGACCCTAAGACAATTGAGACTGTCGAATGGATTGCTGAAGGCCCTGCTGCAGTAGAGACTGCTGGGGGTATTGAAGGCCAATGGGAGGTTGAGACTTCCCTTGATAAAGGTGTTGAAACTGAGAACATTCCTCAACTTGAAGGTGCTGCCATAGAAGAAGTTCTTGGTGCCCTTCAAGACTCCCAAGAAAACATTTATACATCATTTTTGGGATCGAAAGATGAAGCTGAGTCCATTCAACATAATGATCCTACGATGGACAGAACTGAGGATGTTCACAAATCTCAGAGCCAAGTCAGTGAGAAGACGGCTCCCATGAGATTCAACTTTGATGATGAGCCAACTCCACAAGTCTCATCATCCTCCGATGAAGCTGATGATACAACTGAGGACAAGATTACTCAAATGGAAAAACCCACTGAGACCGAGGAAGATGTTAAGACAGCTAATGCTCAGTCAGCTGGGCAAAACATCTCAAATGCCCCAACTGGAACCGAGTCATCTGCGTAGGCTCCCATAGCTGCAGCAGTAACGACTCCCTCAGCTCAGTCACAGGCTCTCACAGCTGTGACCACTGCCAATGAAGCTGCCGCAGCCGAGGCACAACGAGCTGAGTCATCGCAAGCACCTGAGCAACAAGAAATCCCCTATGTGCGAGATGATGCGTTCCAAGACATGTTCCCCTTCTCCAAGGATCTGCCTGAATTAGAGGAAGAGACAGCTGCTGAAGAAAGGAGATACACCGTAAGGGAAGATCCAATTATTCCCACAGATACGATTGTTCCAGAAGACTTCAATCTTGACGCAGAATGGCCATCAGCTGAATCCAATGTGCAAGCTGAGTTACGTGACGTCTTCAAGAAAATCTACGAAGAGATTGAGAAGATGGAACGTCATCAGGCCTCTCTGGACTTGCGCCTGGCCAATCGAGATGCCACTCTCATAGCCGATCTGCGAGGCATAGTGGTGAGACTACGGGAATGGACTCAATAGCAGACTGCAATGAGAATCAAGCAAGTCCGATACTTCAAAGCTTTCTATGGAAGGATGCTCGTATGGAGTGCTGATAACTCCATGTACATGCAGAGGATGAAGGAGTACATTGAAAGGATAAACAATCCCATAAGTCGGATATGGAGCTGCTCCAGCATTTCCACAAAAATGAGATTGCCAGACTCTAGAACAACATGAATGACAAATTCAGTCTTCTAATGGCTGAAATGAAGATCGTATCAACCGAGTCCAAGGCAACACGCTCAGAATTTCGAACCGCGTATGATGCAATAGACTCCAAGCACAACTCTACATAAGCCAACTGGACTTTATCCTCGGAGGATTGTTCCCTGGGATACCTCTCTCCTTTGATGATGCCAAAAAGGGGGAAGAAGAGTCCCTCAAGGGTTTGAAAGAAGAGAAATTTAAGAAAGGAATTGACATGGCTAAGGGGGAAGGTAGTTCGAAAGACTTAAGGCTGATGTTTGCTGAAACCTCTCAGCTAGGTGATGTCACTGCCTCTATCCTCAGCAAACTCCCTGTGACCTTACAAATTGAGAAAGCTGTTGTGTCGATGGAAGATAAAAGAAAGGTCATTGAAGCGGAATTTGAGGAGTTAGCCGAGAAACAAAAAGCACGCATGCATGAAGTAAGGAAATAATATGGTGGTCCTCCAGCCAGAAAGGACTACGCTGCGATTCAACCCCCAAGAGAAGTTACGATGCCCGATGATGGATCTGAGCCCAGATCAATTGAGGAATATAAAACTCTGGAATCAGAAGGCCATTTTCAAGGAATGAATCTACCGCAAGCCTGGGATCTGTATTGGGAGAAAGCATTGGATGTGGTTAAATCAGCTGAAAAACAGCAGTCTTCCAGCAGTCACTCAGCTAGAAAGCAGAAGACTCCCGTGCAATACACTCCAAGAGGTGGAAGAGTTGAGTCAGGAAGGGGAAGAAGTGGTGGCGGAAGAGGTTCCCAATCTCGACCAAAACCCAAAGACGTAGCGTATGTAGATCCTGATAAAAAAGGCTTAATCTACTAGGCTGGATATGATCACCTTGCCAACCTAGAGGTTGAAAGGAAGAACGCCGAGGCTATAAAAAGGCAAGAAGAAGAAAATCAAAGGCAAACAAGAGAATGGCTCGAGAGGAAGCAAAGGGATGACCCTGCTGTCAAACGAGCCTACGAAAAGAAAAAGAGAGAAGAAGATGAAAGAAAGAGGAAAAGGGATGATCCAGACAGAAGAAGAGCTGAAGAAGAAAGAGGAAGGAAGCAGCAAAGCTGTTAAAGTGTTGCTGCAAACCCCTTCGTGTATTTTTGTTGTAAATACATCTTTGTAAGTCTTCTGTAATAAGCTCAGTGAATTTCCCTGTAATTTTCACTCTTTATGTATCTTAGCTTAGATATACTATGCTTTGACATGTATACACCTATGTTGCTTTGATACCAAATGTAAACAGCTGTGCAAAGGTTAAGAATGCTATGATCAATAAAAAGATCTATTTTAAGCATACATTCTTTGTTACTGCATTGTCTGTATGTATCTTTCCTGTTTACTTTCTTTGAATGTTTTTAAGTTTTGGCATCATCAAAAAGGGGGAAATTGTTAGGAAATTATTGAGTAGATTTTGATGATACCATATAAAACTTAAACTAGGAAGTTGGCACCCCATTTTCCTTGTAATTTGTATTGTAATAGATAGGGCTGGAAAAGTCAGATATGTCAAGGATTACAAGAAGTCAACTGCGGACTATGTGAAGACTCTGCTGTGTGTCAGCTGAGTAATGCCATGAAGGAAGTCAAGGACTCGACTGAAGGAGAGTCAGCTGGGGAACAACTGTAAGTTGTGTCAGTCAAGTCAACTCAAGAAGCCAAGTCTCAAGTTGAAGTGACAGTTGAGTTATCCAATGACTGGAGTTGACTCAAGTCAACTACAGACAACAGCCTAGTCAAGACAACTGACTTAGACCCGTTGATTAAAGTCAAGAATATTACTCAATATAGTAATATGTTAAAGCTGTCAGGTCTAAAATGTTAGTCCCAGAATTATGCAAAAGGAATGAACCAATGGGAAACACTACACCTAGTGTCAGGCACCTGCAATGCTGCGAAGGCATTTAATTCGAGGAAGGGTCAACATCAAGGACTGCAGACCAAGACAAGCCAACGAACACAAATGACATTTGAAATTAGCCTATCTCTTCAACGGGCAAAATTTCAAATATGCACTATAAAAGGCAGAGGAAGTTATTGAGAAGAGGTTATCTGAACCACGAACAAGCAAGCAATATTCAAGCATCTAACCTGCAAAATTCTCATAAACATTCAAGCAGTTCCTCAAGCCTGAATCTTGAAGGAAATCGATCCAACACAAGTTGTGTAGGAAAGACAACTTCAAATATGTTGAAGAGGAAACTTTTGAAGAAATCAAAGGGGTCTACTTTCCAAGCTAGGATTGTAGAAAGGTTCCAGGTCGAACCATTATCAAGTTTGTTGGAGGGCTTCGTGATCAAATCCAAGAACTTGAGAAGTGAGTCAGTAGCAAGTAGCGCAAATTGCCTGTGAAGAAGCCGAGTCGCAAGAGAAGCCGGATGTGTGATCAAGGCGTCTCTCGGGGCGTTCACGCTTCCTCAAACCGATCTATTACATAGTGGATTCCTCCAGGAGTTGGAGAAGAGAGGATTAGAAGAATTACCCCATCTTCGAACTTCTATAAAATATTTGTGTCATTTACTTTCAGCAAATTTACTTTCCTGCATATTCATTTTATATCTGATGATCATATTTGCAATCCAACTGAATAATAACTAAGTGCTAAAATCAAGTGTTTAAAACAAGCTAAAATCTAATCTAAGGGTGTTAAGTCTTCCGCTGTTAAAAACCAATAAGCCAAGTTAAGTATTTGGCTTGAGCAACCGAGTTATACTATCAACAGCTCTATCGAGTCTGTTGAGTGGGTAATTTAGTTGAAAAGCCAACTTACCTGTCCATCAAGGACACAACTGTTTGAGTCAACCCTGTTGAATTATTTTAAAAGGACTAAATCAAAAATTTGGTAAGGTTTATTCAACCCCCCCTTCTAAACCTTACTTCACACCCTTGGGACCTACAGGAGTCTTTTCTAGCGCGCTTTGTCCTCACTCACGCGCACCGTGGAAAACTTCCCAAGGGGTCACCCATCCCATGTCTAGTTCAGGCCAAACACCCTTAACCTTAGAGTTTCTATGTAATGGGCACCATAAAAGAAGATGCATCTGTTAGTATAGGTAGTAAATATCAAATCCTATAAGCTGTCTTTTAGCTGTGCAATCCAACGCTCACAAGTTCGAATCGTGGGCTGCGCCTCGCATATCTTTTATAGCCCATTGCAGGCACGATGCTGGACCAAAGCCCAAAAAGTTTCCCTCTCAACTGGCACACCAGCTGAATCACGATCAGTGGGGTCACTGGACACTTGAGACTCGGTTGTTGTTCTCTTTGAGTGATCAGCCAATTGGGAAGTCATCTCAACAACTTTTGCAGGGGGTGGCTCAGCTAAGTTGCCCACTACATCTTCATCCTTAGCTTCATCGCCAATTTCACTAGGTTGTCCAACGGAATGAGCTGGTGAGGTAGAGGCTTCAATGTTCCTCACCATCTAAAGAATGTCAGGGGTAGGAGTGATTTGCATGGATGATGATTCTCCAGGGCCCCTTTGCAATGATTGCTCGTGCAACTCCTTGGACTCTTTCAAGGCTTGCTTGAGTTCAGCCTTCTCAACTGGATCAGCAACATCCAACTATTCTACATCAATGTCATTTCTCACACGTTCTAGGGCTTCTGGGATCATTTAGGCCACAAACATGAGGTTTTAGGAACTCCTCAATGGCCTTGGATTTCTTAATCGCCTTAACCTTTTCATCCTCCTTTCTGTCAAAAAGAACCAATATTTCCCAAAAACTCTAGGAGGTATTCTTCCTCCTCAATAAACTCGCGCCTTTCAAATTGAAACTTGGTAGTACTTAGCTTCCATGTCCTCCATATGCGCAGTCTTTCTTGAATATCCGGGTAGGCAGGGGATAACATAATAAGATCATCATCGTCCTCCTGCTACATAGGCTCTTCAGCAGCCTTGCCTTCCTCAGCAACCATGGCATCGATCTGAGAGGATTTCACAACCAACTCTTCTCTCCTTGTGCCAGTTGTATCAGGTTTAGACGTCTCAGCTGTAGGTCGCACAATTGTCTCTTGTTCCAATGAGTGTGGCTGAGTAGCTACTAGAGATTCTGACTAGTGGCCTCCACATCACTTCCATCCTTCGATATATGTTGCTCATCATCAACAACCTTCTCTACTTCCGCAGTCCCAAACTCAGCTGGCTCAGCAGCTAGGTCGGACTTCTTTACTAACCTCTTCCTCGTCTTCCTTTCCAATGGAACATCAGGTTCCACATTTTCTGGCTCCACAGATGTAAAAGTTTTCCCTCCTTGTTTTTGTTTCTTGGCTGCAGCTAGCTTGCGAGAAACAACTGTTCTCTTCTTTCGGACAATTGGAGAGGGAGCTGGAGCATGCTTAGATGAGGGGGCCTTGCCTGCCTCTGGGCACCAAAAATGTTCACCTTAAACATTTTTTTATTCGCATGGAAGGGTTTCCCATTACGGAGAGGAACACCCTTCTTCTCCATAAGATTACCTATAATTAGGCCATAAACCAAAGAGCTTGCAAACTTTCCGTCATCACCAACTGAAATATTCATCACATTTTGGCAGAGCTTGCCAAACATGAACTCTGCCCAGTTAACTTCTTTCTCTACCAATATGGTTGCCATTACAATCAGCTTAGTCTGATAGAGTTGATTGAATGAGTCAAACTTCATATCAATGGATTTTGCTACCACATCCATGAGCTTATGGTAGTCTTCCTTAACCAGTTTATTCCAAGCTGAGTAATATGGCTTTGCAGCAGCCTCCAGCTTGGTTATCTCTTTCCATACAGCAGCCAAATCGACATCTTTACTAGTTATATTCTTTAACCCACTGGTACAGAGAAAACAATGCTCAACAAGGTCAACATCAGTCAACTTAAAGGATTTGTGGTTGACTGATGAGCGAATGTCATCATAATGAACCTACAGGGCGACCTCTTCAAGATAGGTGTGAGGGAGCTCCATGGTAAGAAACTTCTTGAGACATGCTTTCTCAAGCTTCTCAGTAATATTCTTAGCCAACACTTTGTCAACCCCCTGCTTGACAAGGCCTTCAAAATCAACGGTCGCACCGGTGTGGATCTTTTCAGCGAACTTTGCGTAGTCATACGTTGGTGCCATTTTCAGTCTTGAATGCCCGAAATGAACGATGAAAAACTAGGGTTTTATTCAAACTACATTAATTTCCCCACATTAAATGCAGCAACATTTATATCCAATCATGGGTAAACCATCACAGGCTTTATTTGACACCATTTAATGATGCTGATGTCAAGCCTAAAAATATTCCCACTCGCAGAAAATGAGTGTGTTTTGTCACTTAGTTTCATAAATGACTCAACTTTCTTCATTTATGACTCGACTCTACTATCCTCTTCATTGAATAAAAACTTGGGCTGTGCAGCTAACTCGATACAACTGACTAGCCATATAAGCTGTTTCACTTGGCTGATTAGCGAAACTCTTCTGATATCCATTTCTGTCATCTTTAACCCTATTGAATGAGTCTTCTGAGCTTCCTAACACAACTCAATCAATACATGCTCATTCTTAAGATCTTCAAATATTGATTCACATAATGGCTTTGTGAATATATCAGCTAACTACTTATCAGTTGATATGTATTCCAATGTGATGTCTTTCTTTTCAATATGATCTATTATAAAATAATATCTGACATAAATGTGCTTGGTTCTTGAGTGCAATACTGGATTCTGAGTAATTGCAATGGCACTTGTGTTATCACACATAATTGGAATGTCTCTTTCTTCAATATCATAATCTCTCAGTTGTTGCCTCATCCATAAAACTCGGGCACAACAACTGCCTGCAACAATGTACTCTGCTTTAGCTGTGGATGTAGCTAGTGAATTATGTTTCTTGCTGAACCAAGAAACCAACCTATTTCCAAGCATTTGACAGGTACCTTGGTGTACTTTTCCTGTCAACTCTACAGCCAGCATAGTCTGAGTCTGAGTAGCCAACTAACTTGAATCCTCATTCCTTTGGATACCATAAGCCAACTTCCTGGAATGCCTTCAAATACCTTAAGATTCTCTTGGCTGTCATATGACTTTCATTTGGAGCAGATTGAAATCTAGCACATACACCTACAACAATGATCCAATGAGAGCCCTATAACTTGTCTGATCAACAGCTTTGCTTTCTGCATCCATATCCATCTTGACCGAGGTGTTCATAGGAATCTTCACAGATGACTTTTCTTGTATACCAAATTTCTTCATCAAATCTCTGGTATATTTGGTTTGATTTATGAAGGTTCCATCCTTCATTTGATTGACTTGAAGAACTAGGATGAAAGTCAGCTCTCCCATCATACTCATCTCAAAATTTTCCTTGCATAAAGTTTGAGAATTTGTCACACAACTCTTTGTTTGTGGATCCAAAGATAATGTCATCTACATATATTTGAACAAACAATATACTCTTTCCATCTTGTATTCTTAAGAGTGTTCTATCAACCTTGCCTTTGGTGAATCCATTGTCTATTAGAAACTCAGACAATGTGTCATACCAGCCCTTGGTGCTTGCTTCAAACCATATAATGCCTTATTGAGATTTTACACTTTATCTCCAGTAGTTTTCACTCAAAACTTGAAGGTTTTTCCATATAGACTTCTTCTTCAAAAAGTCCATTAAAAAATGCACTCTTCAAATCTATTTTATAGACTGTGAAGTTCTTGTGTGCTGCATAAGCAAGAAACATCATTATTACTTCCAATGTTGCTACAAGTGCAAAGGTTTCATCAAAATCTATACCCTCTTCTTGGCAATACCCTTTGGCTACCAATCTTGCTTTGTTCCTCACTATAGATCCCTCTTCGTTCATCTTGTTTCTAAATACCCACATAGTACCAATAACATTCTGGTGGGTAGGCCTTTGAACCAATTCCCAAACTTTATTTCTTTCAAACTGATTCAGCTCTTCTTGCATAGCTAGAATCCAATGTGTGTCATCCAATGCTTGTGACACATCTTTAGAATCAATTTGGGAAATAAAACAAGTAAACATAGCTTCATGTTGAGTTCTGGATCTGGTTCTTACTCTTTCTCTAACATCTCCAATAACAAGCTCTGGAGGATGGTTTCTCAGCCATCTTATATCTGGTTGGAGTAAGTCTGCTGGATTAAGTCTTCTTCCAGCTAAGTTGTCTTGAACATTTTCCTCTTGATCATCATTTAGCTACAAACCTTCCAGCTATCTCTGAGATTCAGCTATCTCATCTTCATCTGGGTTGAGTCTTCTGATATTTGCCTCAACATAGGGACTCTTCTGAACAGTTGGATGATCCATTTTTTCAGCTAACTCATCAATATCTTCTCCATTAACATTAGGTTCATCAAAAACCACATGGATAAACTCTTCTGTGATCATAGCTCTCTTGTTCATCACTCTAAAAGCTTTATTCTCAGATGAGTATCCCAAAATATACCTTCATCAGCTTTAGCATCAAAAGCTTTCAAGTTGTCCATGCCATTGTTGTGAATGAAGCATTTACATCGAAAGATATGGAAATATCCAACATTTGGCTTTCTCCCTGTCCAAATTTCATAGGGGGTTTTGGGCAGCTGCCTATTGATCATACACCTATTCTTAGTGTAGCAAGCAATATTAATGACTTCAGCCCAAAATATCTTAGGCAATCCAGCTTCAGCTAACATGGTCCTTGCAACTTCCTTGAGAGTTCTGTTCCTTCTTTCAACTACTCCATTATGTTGTGAAGTTGTTGCAGCGTATAACTCATGACCAATACCATTTTCTGTGCAATACTGAGTTACAATCCTATTTACAAACTCAGTTCCTCTATCATACGTATCTTGATAATGGTTTGACTCTTCTCATTTTGAACTCTTCTCATCAGCTGAGGGAGTTTCTGCAAAGTTTCATTCTTTTTACACATAAAGATGCTCCATGTGTATCTTGAATAATAATCTACCACCACTAAGGTGTATTTCGTTTTACTGATATTGGATGGTTCAATAGGACCAAATAAATCCATATGAAATAAGTGCAATATCCTGGTTAAAGAAGGACTTGGCTTGTCCTAGAATAAAGACTTGATTTGCTTTCCCAACTTGCATGTATCACAAATGCTTTTCTTCTTGTACACTGAGTTTGGAAAACCTTCCACAAGATGACTCCTTGCAAGCTTGTTGATTGTCTTGAAATTCAGGTGACTCAGCTTTTTGTACCATAGCCAACTTGATTCGACTGTACTCTTGGCTAGAAAACATGTACTTGGTGTAACAGTTGACCAATCCACTACATACAAGTTTTTCTGTCTGGATCCTGGTAGAACAACTTCATTAGATTCAGCATCCTTGATCTCGCATAGTCCCATGTTGAATCCTACATTGTAGACCTTATCAAAGAGTTGATTGATGATCAACATGTTGAAATTTAGCCCTTCAATATAGGTTATATCTGTGATTTCAAGACCATTTTTCTTGATGGATCCAATGCCTTTGATCTCTCCTGGAGCTTCATTTCCTCCAAATATGACTTTTGCTCCTTTTGTTTCCTTGAAGTTTGATAAGTTCTTCTTATTCCCTGTCATATGTCTAGAACAGCCACTATCCATGTACCAGGTTTCTCAGCACTCATCTTCTCTTTGAACCTGTAAATAAGGAAATCAATTTTTAGGTACCCAAACCTGTCTGGGTCCTGAGGATTTAGCACTATAATGTGATCCAACCAACCTATAGCCAAATGGTCTGACTCTAAGAGGTTGCCACCTATCAGTTCCATAATCATAATGAATATTTGCAAATTGCTTGGGAGCTTTAGGCTCATACAACTGTCTCTTTTGTCTGTATGCATGTGTGTGAGCATGTGCATTTGCTTTCTTGGGATAATAATGAAACTTTTATGCATATTGGACATTGTGCTTGGGTGCATATGTTTGCTGATAATGGTTCCTTTACCTTGGGAATGACCTATTTTGAGTCTAAGGTCTTTGCTGCTTGGGCTTGTATCCCTTTGGACTTGGTTGATATCTCATTTGATTGTTCCAATCAACTTGGGTAGGATAATTTCTATCATTCCCATCATATGGCTTTGTCTGCTGAAACCTCTTGGGCTTTTGGTAGTTCTGTTTTGATTACACAGAATATTTTCTATTAGGAGCTTGCTGATGGGCTTTTCTGAATTTAGTTTCAACTGTCCTGTCAGCATACTTTGCTGGTGTTTTGCCTTTGCCTTTATATCCTAGGTCATGGTTGTGATTGTGTTTGTGAGTGAGTGTGGGTGCAACATATGGTGCTTTGGATTATTGGACTCCTCATTAATGGAGGATTCTTTTTCCATAACCACTCCTGGTGTTTAAGCATGTACAAAGGAATTGTATCTTATGCCCGTTTTATCTCCACTTTCCTTTTGTATCATTACCAATTCATCCAATGATTTAGACGCCTTGGTAAATGATGCAATCACATTTTTCAAATTTTTTCCTCTTTTTTGTTTCAGCTAAGTCAGCTTTGATCTTAGCAATCTCAGCCTTCAACTCACTGTTCTCATCAGCTATGTGACTTAGAGTACTCAGCTCCTTAGTCAGCTGTGAGTTTTGGCTTTTGAGCTGACTGTTTTCCTCATTCAAAACTGTGTGAGAGGTTTTTACGTGTTCAAAATCTTTCATCATTTTGCCTAATGAATCATAAAGATTTGTGGGTGATGAAGTGTTTGTGTCACTATAACTATCATCAGAATTAGAATGAGATGAGTTAGAATGTACCTCATATTCATGTTCTTTGGCATCTTGTTCTTTGTCCATGAGGCATATCAAAGCCTCTTCTTTAGTGTCTGAGGAGTAGTCAGCCTCACTGCTATCTGACTCAGCTAGTTCTTTGCACTTGGTTGTGTCGGTTTCAGCAGCCAACATGGCTTTCTTCTTTTCTTGTCTTCTCTCTCTGAAGACTTTTCTTTTCCTCTTCATTTCTATATTTGTTGACTGGTGGATAGGGACAGTCAACAACAAAGTGTCCTGGCTGTCTGTAATTCCAACACAGGTTCTCAGCTTTTTAGAAGTTAGCTCTATCAACTTTTTCATTATCAGCTCTCTGATATTCTGTCCTCTGATGGTCAGCTCTCCTGGGTGGTCTTTCTTTCTTGGTCTTGGAAGGTGCTGAGTGTCTCCTGGATGATTCACCCTTGTTTCTTTTGTAGTTCTTATTGAAGAACTTGTTGAATCTCTTCACCATAAGGGCAATCTCCTCTTGGTCAATGGCTTCTTTGGATTCAGTTCTTTTGGATTCTTCAGCCATGAGTGCAATTGTCTTGGGTACAACTATCTCTTCTTGCTCTTTCCTTCGGAGCTCGAATTCATAAGCTTTCAAGTCTGAGAATAGCTCGTGGTTGGATATTCTTGTTAAGTCTATTGAATGTCTCAAGGCCATCGCCTTCATTTCCCACTCAGCTGGGAGTGACCTCAGTACTTCATACATATTTCTTTCTGTGTGTATTGTTTGCCTAGAGCTGAGAGCTCATTTGTTATCTCTGTGAATCTGGCATCCAACTGATCCAGAGTTTCACCTGCAAACATTTTGAAATTCTCAAATTTTTGTACAGCAACAATCAATTTATATTCTTTAATTTGATGAGATCCTTCACAAATTAAAGTAAATTTTTCCCAATTTCTTTAGTTGTTCTACAGGATTTCACTATGTTGAACATGGCTTTATTGAGGGTTTTATAAAAAATGTCCTTGGCAACATTGTCCAAGTTGTATCTTTTTCGATCATCGTTTGTCCACTCGCATCGATGCTTCTTGACCGTGGCTGGTCTTGGTGCAGTAGGTACAACTTGGACACCAACAATAGTAGCACGTGTGCCACGTGCAACAGGAGCTGTAGCAGCCTCTCCCTCAGCTGCGGGTGTAGCAGCAACAGCCTCAGGAGCAGGATCCCTAACATTTGATCATGGAGAGCTGAAAGATGTGCATGTATGCATATCTTACAATCATCAAATTCCTCGACAATAAACATTGGAATGCGAGTTAGATTTTCTTCCATGATAATAACTTGTTTTGAAAGAAAAGCTTTAAAACTGCAAGTGTTGTATCTTTTTGAAAATGATTGAGATCAGGTTCAGTAAGCAGTGCGGAATTCTCAATGAACCAACCACTCTGATACCACTTGTAGATTCCAAGGGGTGATAGTGTAAAGTCTAGAGGGGGGTTGAATAGACTTTACCAACTTTTTGATTTTAGTCCTTTTAAAGTCATAGTTTAGTCACAAGTCAGTTGGGTCCTTGGTGGACAACTTAGTTTACCTTCACAACGGAGTTAGCCACTCAACATACTCGACTGAGCTGTTGATAAGATAACTCAGCTTATTCAGTTAACTCTTTAGAAATTCAGTAGACTTGGTTTTACAGCGGAAATCTTTCACCATTTGGTTAAAAAGAGTTTTTAAACACTTGTTTTAGACTTAGTTACTATCAGTTGACTTAGTAAATAAAACAAACAATAAAAATATGCAAGATATAAAGTGCTGAATGTAAATGATACAGAGCAATTTTTATAGTAGTTCGAAGATGGGGTAATTCCTATAATCCACTCTTCTCCAACACCTGGACGTAATCCACTAAGTAACGGTCACTTTGTTACAAAAGGATGGTAGTCCGAGACAACCTTGATCACACAATGGGCTTCTCCTAGGACTCAGCTTCTTCACAAGACGGTTGTCCTGCTACTCACCTCCTTCAGAATCTTGGATTTGTTCACACAGCCCTCCAACAAGTCCAAAGCTTTTGGTTCGAACTGGAACCTCACTACACTTCCTTCAACCTTGGATGTGCAGATCCCTTGTCTTTAAATAAGATTTCCTCTTCAACAATTTGAAGTTGTCTTTCCTTCACAGAGTGTGTTGGATTGATTTCCTTCAAGTTTAAGGCTTGAGGATAGTTCTTTCTTGTAGGTTAGTGTATGTTACTTTGCTTGCATTCGTAACCTTCTCTCAATGGATTCCTCAGCCTTTTATAGTGCTTGTTTGAAAAATATATCTGTTGAAGAGATAGATGTATTTTTCAAACTACACTTTGAGGTTGTTGGCTTGTCTTGTCTTGCAGCATAGATGTATACTGATCCTGGTATTAATGCTCTGCAGCACTTTCCCGAATCTCTGCAGGGTTCCAAGGACATCCTATTGGTTCCTTGCTTTTTTCATTCTTTCAGCAGAACAACTTAAAGGATTGCAGTTTGACACATACCTACTTTCAACAAACATTTGACTTTGTTTGACAATGGATCTCTTCAGCTTTCTTGGATCTTTTTGTTGCATAACCCTTTAACAATCAACTCCACTTATCTGGGAGTGACTCAGCTGTCAGTCTGCTGACTAAGAGAGCTTTTCTGTCACTTGACTCAGACTTATATTCACTTCACTAAGTTGTCACACAACTGATTCTTCATTTTAGTCTCAAGTCGACTTTTGCAATCTTCAATTTGGCTGCTTCCACTCAGCTAATAGAACCCTATCTATTATAAGTTTATTTATAGTAGAATTGGGGTGCCAACTTCCTAATCTATGTTTTACATGGTATCATCAAAATATATTACATAAATTTACCAACATTCTACATAGGCAACATCCTTGATTTCTAGTCTATTTTTCTTGATTGATCTAATGCTCTTGATTTTTCTTAGAGCTTATTTCCTACAAATACGACTTTAGCTCCTTTTTATTATTTGAAATTTGATAGATAACTTATGTTCCTAGTCATGTTTCTAGAACAGCTACTATCCATGTACCATGTTCCTTGGCACTCAGTTGTCTTATGAACCTGCATCAAAGAAGTTAAACTTCAGGTACCCATATCTGTTAGGGTCTTGAAGGGTTAGCAGTATACGATTTCCAACCAACCTATAGCCAAAAGATCTGACTCTAAGAGGTTGCCACCTTTTGTTCCATAATAATAATGAATAGTGGTAAATTGTTTAGGTGTTTTACCAACATACAACTCTCACGTGTGTGTAAGTGTTATTGTGCATGTTATCATTTGCATTTTTATTATGGTGATGGAACTGCGCTTTGGGCTTAGGTGCATCATAACTTTGTGTATTGTATCTAGGTGAATATGTAGCTGATGTTCATACCTAGGGAATGATCTGAGTTGTCTTTTAAGCTTTTGCCATTGGGGCCTATTTTGCTTAGGACTCTGTTGATATTTCATGGAAGGATTCCAATCAGCTTGTGTAGGATAATTTCGTTCATTCCCTTCATTTGATTTCTTCCTATGAAGGTTCTGGGGCTTTTGGCAATTCAGCTTTTTCTTTATAGAATACTTTCTATTTGGAGTCTGCTTGTTGACTCTTCTGATTTGTGTCTCAACAGTCTTACTAGTAAACTCTGCTAAATTCTTTCCTTTTTCTTTGTATCCTAGACCGCTATGTGTGTGATTTTGGTGATGTTTGTATGCAACATATGGTGTCTAAGATTTATTACTACCCCCATTGCTTGAAGAGCCTTTTTCTAAGATCACTTTTGGAACTTCTACACTGACAAAGGAATTAAAGCCCAATCCAGCTTTATCACCTATTTCCTTTTGTATCACCTTCAACTCATCCAATGTTTTAGATGATTTGTTGAGTGAAGCGATGACATTTTTGATCTTGATCTCTTTTCTCTTTAACGAAACACTCTGCTTTAATTAACGCAATTTTGGCCTTCAACTTTTTATTCTCTTCATGTAAGTGACTTATAAAACTAGCTCGTCAACTGTGAGTCTTTTCTTTTAATTTATTTGTTTTCCTCATTTAAGAGTGTGTGTGTAAGGATTTGATGTGCTCAAAGTCTTTCACCTTTTCACCCAATGAATCATAAAGTTTTGTGGGTGAGGAAGTGTTTGTGTCATGATCATTGTCATGATCACATTTATGGGTTAAGAATTACCTCATCTTCTTGTTCATTAGCCATTAGACAGGTTCGAGCATCTTCCTCAGTGTTAGAAGATTAATCAGCTTCACTGCTATCTGACCCTTCTGCTTTGTTACCTTTTGAAGCTTCTGTTTCAGCCACCATGGCTTTCTTTGTTTCCTTTCTTCTTTCCCTAAAGATTGTCTTCTCTTCTTATTTTATTTATTTCTTGAGTGGTGGATAAGTGCAGTTAACTGCAATATGACTAGGTTCCCTGCAGTTCAAACATAGGTCTTCCGCTTTCTTTTTCAGTTCTCTTGGGAGTTCTCTTCTCATTCCCTTTAATTGTTGTTGAATATCTTCTGGAGGGTTCTCCATTATTCCTTTGATAGTTATTCTTCTCATTTTGGAAGAATTTGTTGCATCTTTTTACCATCGTGGTTATTTCCTCTTTGTCAATGATATCTTTTCACTGTGCTGATTTTGACTCACCTACTACCAAAGCATCAGTCTTAGGTGCATTAGTTTCATCTAGCTCTCTTTTTTATCTCTAATTCATAAGCTTTCAAGTCTGAGAACATCACATGATTAGTCATTATCAGAGGAACAATGGAGAATCCTCTAGAAGGCATTTAGGTCCCTCTAAAGGAAAAGAGGAGAGAACACCCAAGAGAGCTGATAAAAAGGTAGAAGACTTGTGCTGGAACTACAGATAACCAGGTCACCTTTTAGTTGACTGTCTCTATCCATCAGTCAAGAAGTATAAAAATGAAGAAAAAAAGAAAGTCTTCAGGGAAAGAAGAAAATAATGAAAGAAGGTCATGTTGACTGAGACACAAACAACTAAGTGAAATGAAGCAGAAGAGTCAGACAGTAGTGAAGCTGACTACTCATATAATAATGAGGAAGATGATGTCTCATGGCCAAAGAACAAGAAATGAGATAATCCCTAACTCATCTGATTCTGAGCTTAAAAATGTTATTGCATCACTCAACAAATCATCTAAAGCATTGGATGAGTTGATAATGATATAAAAAGGAATTGGAGACAATGCTATACTAGGATTTAACTCATTTGTGAGCACACACTCCAAGAGTGAACTTAGAGAAAGGCTCCTCAAGCAATGAAGAAAGCAATAAATTTAAGACACCATATTGCACCATCACATCACCATCTAAAGCACACACAAGCTGGACTTGGATATAAAGCCAAATGAAAGAAGCCAATTGAGACTAAATTTAGAAAAGTCCATCAATAGACTTCCAACAGGAAGTATTCTATGAAATTAAACCCGAACTACCAAAAACCCATGAACTTTCCAAGGAAGAAAGAAAATGATAGAAATGATAGAAAATACCCAAAACAAAATGATTGGAACCAACCCATGAAACATCAACAGAGTCCAAAGGGAAACAAGCCACAATGGCAAAGGCTTAAGAACTAATATAGGTCATTCCCTAGACATACAAATCATCACACTTGTGAACTTAGACATTATTCACACAAAGCATAACACTTTCCACATTATCACAAGAATGCAAATGTCCACATCCATACACAGACATACAGAAAAAAAAGAGAGTTGTATCTAGGAAAATCACTTAAACAGTTTGCTAAAATTCATTATGATTATGGAATAGAAAGGTGGCAACAACTTAGAGTCGGACCATTTGGCTATAAGTTTGTTGGAACACCTTACAGTGCTAACCACTCAGGACACACACAAGTGTGGGTACCTAAATTTTGATTTCCTTTATTGCAGGTTCAAGGAACAACTGAGTGACAAATAACCTGATACATGGATATTGGCTGTTCCAGACACATGACTAGAAATAAACGTAATCTAACAAACTTCAATGAACAAATAGGAACGAAAGTTATATTTGGAGGAAATGAAGATCCAGGGGAAATCAAGTGCAGTGGGCCATAAAAAAAATAGCTTGATAATCAAATATGTTGCATATGTTGAAGGTATAAACTTCAACATAATCAAACATTGAGAGACTATGACGTTGAGGATAATGAAATTCCAATTATGTGTGATAACATAAGTGCAATTGGAATCACTCAAGATCCAGTATTACACTCAAGGACCAAGCACATTGATGCCAGATATCATTTTATTAGAAATCATATTGAGAAAAATGACATCATATTGGAATATGTGTCAACTGAGAAGCAGTTAGCTGATTTATTCACAAAACTCCTATGTGAATCAAGGTTTGAAGAATTGCTGAATGAACTTGAACTAATTGAGTTAACTTATTCAAAAGAGTCGCTCAGAGAAGTCTAAAATAGAAAGAATCACATTTTAGAAGTAGTTTTGCTCTTTTAGAATAGTAAAACAGCAGAATCAGACAATATGCCGACTCCAGCTCAGCCGACTCTAGATGACTGTTGTTGAGACAACAGAGACAGAAAAAGCTACAGATATTGAGACAAATGAATTACCCCGGCCGGCTGACCACACAGATATGAACGTTGAACTAGCTATTGAGACAACTAAATTAGGGGAAGTTGAGCAGACTATTGAAAATAAGGCTATCGAAGGAGGTTGTTGGAGATGTTGAAGAAAATGCCATACAGACCATTGATGTTTTAGTGGTTGAAACTACTGAAACTGAGGTACAATAGGAAGTTATGGTGGATGCTCCAACAGTTGAGGCTGCAGTGAGAGAATGTGAGATTGTAGAAGACCCAATGGTTGAGACAACTATGGTGGAAGAAGTGTTATGAGTGAGCATAATGTTGAGAAAGAGGTAGTTGAGCCAGCATTTGATCCAAGGAATGTTGATGAAACAACTGATACAAAACAAGAACACATTCATAATCCAGTTGATTCAGAAGGAAAAGTATCTGAAGCTGTTATAAGTGATATAGCTGCTCAAGACACAACTATTGAGATGGAAAACGTTGACACAATTGAGTCTGGCCTAGATTAAGATCAAGCAACAGGGTCCGACTTTGCCCAGTATGGCTTTGTGCTGGTTGAACCTCCTCCTCAAGTTGCTAGATCACCTACAAATGATGTTGTTGAGACAGTTGATGCACCAGAAACTCAAATGGATGAACTTATTGATGCTAATGAAGTTGTTGAGACATCTGAGGTACAGTTAGCTGAGCAGGCTAACATAGATGCTCATGCCAATGAAGCTAATCCAGGACAAGCACAAAGAGCTGCTAGTCAACGGAAAGAGGCAATGAACCCAATTGGATATGTAGAAGGGCGTTCCTCCACTCCTATTGACAATTTTGGTCCAGAAGATTTTGTGTTCCCTGAGGAAATTCCCAATGATGAAGAGCCATTTTTCAATGTCTCAAGGTCCAGTGATCGTTTAAACATTGAAGAACCTATAGATCCAAAAGAACGAGGATTTAACCTAGACAATCCCCGAGAACATATCCTTGTGTTGGGAAATTTATTTTATAGATTTTGATGAATGCCATGTAAAACGTAAACTAGAAAGTTGGCACCCCATTTTACATGTAATTTACATGGTAATAGATAGGGCTGGAAAAGCTGAGTCAAGTCAGCTATGCCTGGAAATACAAGAAGTCAACTGAAGACTGAAGTGAAGACTCCACTGTGGAACAACTGAGTATGGCCAAGATAGAAGATCAAGAACTCGACTGAAGATGTATCAGCTGAGGAACAGCTGTGTGAAGAGTCAGTCAAAGTCAACTCAACAAGCCAAGTCTCAAGTTGAAGTGACAGATGAGTCATGTTGGGAAATTTATTGTTTTGATTTTGATGAATGCCATGTAAAACTTAGAATAAGAAGTTGGCACCCTATTTTCGTTGTAAACTACATTGTAATAAATAGGACTGGTCAAGCTGAGTTAAGTCAGCTATGCCTAAACATGCAAGAAGACAACTGGAGACTAGAAGGACGACTCCGCTGCAAGACAGCTGAGTATGGCAAAGAAGAGAACACGGGAACTCGAATGAAGGAACAACTGAGATGCAACTGAGTAGAGTATCAGTCAAGTCAACTCAAGATAGCCAAGTCTCAAGTTGAAGTGACAGAAGAGTCATCCAATGATTGGAAGCTGACTCTAAGTCACCTGGGAAAGCAAGGAAATGCGGTCAAGTCGAGATAATCGAAGAGATCCGTTGCACGAAATCAAGGGAATTACTTAAACAAGTAATACCTCCATACTACCTTTCTCGAAGTGCTCACCCGAAAGCGTGCAAAAGGAATAAACCAATGGGAAGCACTCGCACCATGTCGAACTCGAAAAGTCAAGAACAATTCATACGAGGAAGTGGCAATTCCAAGGATCGCAACAAGACAAGCCAACGACCACAAGTGACTTTCAAAAATAAGCCTATCTCTTCAACGAGCGATTTTTGAAAGATCACTATAAAAAAGCCGAGGAATGTCTCGAGAGAAAGGTTACTCAACCACGAACATTCAAGCAAACATTTGAATCAGTAACCTAAGATATTCTCATATCATTCAAGATTAATCCTCAAGCCTAAACTACGAAGAAAATCAATCCAACACTCACTTGTGAAGGAAAGATAACTTCAATCGCTTGAAGAGAAAATTGTTGAAGAATCAAGGGGTCTACATTCCACGGAGGATTGTAGGAAGGTTCAAGGCCGAACCGTCTCAAGTTTTTGGAGGGCTTCGTGATCAAATCCAAAGAGCTTAAGCAAGTGGGTCAGTAGTAGCAAAGCGCAAATGCCTGTGAAGAAGCCGAGTCGTGACGAGAAGCCAACCGCGTGACCAAGGCATCTCCAGATCGAGTCCCAAAGGATCAAGTCACCGTGTGATCAAGACTTGTATCCGGACTGTTACCACTCAGATATCTTGATCAATACCTAGTGGATTCCTCCAGAGTTGGAGAAGAGAGGAGTAGAAGAATTACCCCATCTTGAAGCTCTATAAAAACTTATCGTGTCATTTACATTTCAACACTTTAATTTCTGCATCTTATTTATTTAACTCTGCTGATAAATTTGCTATCCACTTGATAATCTCTAAGTACTAAACCAAATTTAAGGGTGTAAAGTCTTCCGCTGAAAATAAATCATAGTCGAGTTAAGTCTTTAGTCAAAACAACTGAGTTATTCTATCAACAAATTCGGTCAGTCTGTGAGTAACTAACTCTGATTAACTAACTTAGCTGTCCATCAAGGACTCAGCCGTGAAGTATTAACTATGAATATTTAAAAGAACTACATCGAAAAGTTGGTAAGGTTTATTCAACCCCCTTTCTAAACATTACATTCACACCCCTTGGGACCTACAAGTGGTATCAGAGCGGTTGGTTCATTGAGCCTTCCGCACTGGTTACTGAACTATATGTCCAAATTTTTCAAAGTCTGTTTTAGTACTTAAGTTCTTCAAAACTCTTTTTATCATTAAAAGTTATAATCATGGAAGCAAATTTGACACGCATCCTTATGTTCACAATTGAAGAATTTGATGATTGGAAAATTCGTATGCAGGCTCATCTATCAGCATTACATGATGAGATGTGGATAGTGATAGAGGATGGGCCACTGCAAATTTTAAAAGTGAACACACTGTAAGGAGAGCTGCAAATGAAGGTGAAGAGGATGTTGCTCCCGCACACCATGGTTGAAAAACCAAGAGCTGAATGGACAAATGATGACAGAAAAAGATATAACCTGGACAATGTGGCCAAGGACATTCTTTACAAAACTTTGGACAAAGCCATGTTCAATAAAGTCAAATCATGCAAAACGGCTAAAGAAATCTGGGACAAGCTAACATTGATTTGTGAAGGCTCAGATCAAATCAAGGAAAATAAATTATCGGTGGTCATCGACAAATTTGAAAATTTCAAAATGATCGCAGGAGAGACCCTGGATCAACTGGATGCTCGGTTCACAGAAATTACCAACGAGCTATCTGCACTTGGAAAAGAATATACACAAAAGGAAATGTGTATGAAGATAATAAAAAGTCTCCCAACTGAGTGGGATATGAAAGTCATGGCCATGAGACACTCCATGGACCTATCCAAGACATCCACCCATGAGCTATTCTCAGATCTCAAAGCCTACGAATTTGAGCTGAGAAGAAAAGACCAGGAAGAGACAGCTGTACCTAAAACAACTGCTCTAATTGTTAAGGATGGCAAGAGAGCTGAGGTCAAAGAAGTCATTGACCAAGAGGAAATATCCCTGATGGTTAAAAGGTTTAACAAGTTCTTCAATAAGAACTACAAGAGAGGCAAGGGCGAATCCTCCAGAAGACACTCAGCTCCCTCCAAGTCAAGGGAAGATAGGCCAACCAAGAGAACAGAGCATCAAAAAGTCAATATCAAAGGGCCGACAATCCAAGAATGGAAAGAGTGATCAAAAGGTTGAAAATCTATCTTTGAACTGTAGGCAACCAGGTCACTATGCCATTGATTGCCCATATCCTGTAGTCAACAAATACAAGAATGAATAAGAAAGAAAGGTCTTGAGAAAGAAGAAGACAAGAAAAGAAAAAGGCAATGTTGGTCTGCGAGAGATCAAAAAACAAACCAAGTCAAGAGACACAAAATGATTGAGAGTAGTGAGTTTGACTACCCAAGTGACTCAAGAAGAAGCCTTGATCCTGCTTTGATGGCCAAGGAACAAGACCAACCTGACCAAGAAGATGAGGTACACTCTAACTCATCACACTCGTATTCTAGTGATAGTGATCGTGACACACACACTTCATCACCCACTCGATCTTTATGATTCATTAGGCAAAATGATGAAAGATTTTGAACACATTAAATCCTCACACACACTACTAAATGAGGAAAACAACCTACTAAAAGCCAAAACTCACAAATGACTAAGGAGCCGAGTACTCTAAGTCAAATAGGCATGAGAATGAAAGTTTAAAGATGAAAATGCTAAGCTAATAAAGCGAGAAATAGCTGCTATAGAAAAGAGGGAAAATGACCTCAAAATGTGATTGCCTCATTCACTAAGGCATCTAAATCATTGGATGATCTTATTATGAGTCAAAGAGAATGTGGAGACAAGACAGGCTTAGGATTTAATTCCTCTCGTGCTATGTCAAGCTCCAAGTGATTTTGGAAAAAGGATCTTCTAGCAATGAAGTATCTCAAAAATCCAAAACTCCAAATGGTGCACACACATTTATCCCAAAGCACAATTACAAACAAACTGGCCTTGGTTATAAAGGAAAATGAAAACAACTAGTTGAGTGTCTTTGAGAGGGCAGTGAGAAGAAATCCAAATGAGTTCCTCAAAGAAACTCCAAACAGAAATACTCAGTAAAGAAGAAACAGAGCTACCAAAAACCCCAGAAGTTCTATAAAAGAAATACATATGAAGGGAATGGTAGAAAATACCCAAGCCAAGCTGATTGGAATAATATAAACTATTAGCAAAGACCTATGGAATATAAGCCAAAATGGCAAAGGCCTAGAACTCAGCAAAGGCCATTCCAAAGGTATAAGAGCTTTCATCAAAGACACATATGCACCTAGGCACTACACTCGGAGATATCACAACTACCCAAAGAAGGCAATTGCTAAATCACATATACAGCATACGAGACAAAAGAGACAAATTTGTATGAACCTAGAATCCCCAAGCAATTTTCCAAAATTAATTATGATTATGGCAATCGATAGATGGCAACCCCTTAGAGTCAAATCATGTGGCTATAGGTTGGTTGGATCATCTTACAATACTAACCCCTCGGACCTGCAAGTATGGGTTCCTAAAACTTAATTTCCTTGTTTGCGGGTTCAAGGAACAACCGAGTGCCAAGGAACCTGGTACATGGATAGTGGCATTCCCGGACACATGACAGAAACAAGAAAAATCTGTCAAAATTCAAGGAAGTCAAAGGAGCAAAAGTCATATTTGGAGAAATGAAGCTCCAGGAGAAATAAGAGGCATTGGATCCATCAAGAAAATGGATTAAAAATCACGGATGTTGCATATGTTGAAGGACTCAACTTCAACTTGCTAAGCATCGACCAACTCGCGGACAAGGGTTATAATGTTGGATTTAACATGGGTATATGCCAAATCAAGGATATCTTGAATCAAATTAAGTTGTGTTGCAAGGATGCGACAAAAGAACATGTATGTCGTGGATTGGTCAATCGCAACACCCAACACCGTCTATTAGCAAAGAGCACAAATGAATCAAGTTGGTTGTGGCACAAGAAGTTCGAGTCACCCGAATTTCAAAACGATTAACAAGCTTGCGTATAAGCAATCTTGTGGAAGGACTTCCAGACTCAGTATACAAGAAGGAGAATATATGTGATGCATGTCAGAAGGGAAAACAAATCAAATCATCATTCAAAGAAAACACATGTCCATCTTCAACAAGAATATTGCATCTGCTACATATGGATCTATTTGGTCCAGTTGAACCAACTAAAGAGCATAAGTGGGAAGAAATACACCTTGGTGGTAGTAGATGACTACTCAAGATATACATGGACAATATTCATGTGTAAGAAGAAAAAAACTCTACGTAAACTACCACAAATTGGTGATGAAGAGGATTCAAAATGAGAGGAGCCAAACCATTATCAAAATAAGATCCGATAGAGGAACCGAGTTTGTCAATGGTATAGAAAATGGTATTGGTCATGAATTGTTCTGCGGCAAAGGACTCCACAAAGAGAATGGAGTTGCGAGAAAGAAGGAATAGAACTCTCAAAGAAGCAAAAGGACCATGTTAGGTGAAGCGGGGCTACCTAAAAGATTTTGGGAAGCAATAAACACAACATGCTACACTCAAAATAGATGCATGATAAAATGAGACAAATGACAAAGACTCCCTATGAGATTTGGACAGGAGAAAACCAAATGTTGCATATTTTAGAATATTTGGATGTAAATGCTTCATCCATAACAATGGCAAAGATAATTTGAAGGCTTTTGATGCTAAAGGCGATGAAGGTATCTTCTTGGGATACTCAAATGAAAGCAAAGCCTCAAGTACTTAACAAGAGGACTATGGTTACGAGAGAATCCATTCATGTGGTGTTTGATGAGCCAAATGTAAATGGAGAAGACATTGAAGAGTCACCGTGATAAGTCAATCAACCAACCAACCATGCGAAGAGTCCCTATCTTTCAAGTCAAGTGGAATTATAAACCCGATGAAGATGAGATAGCCGAGTCTCAAAAACACTGGAAAATCTACATCTAAGTGATGACGAGAGAGCTGATCAAAGCAACATAGCCGCAAGACGATCAATCCAGCTAACTTACTCCAACCTGATGTAAGATGGTGAGAGACCATCCACCGAACTAGTCATTGGAGATATAAGAGAAGGTGTCAAAACAAGATCCGAGAACTCAACAATAAGCTATGTTCACATGCTTTATCTCACAAATAGAGCCTAAAGATGTGTCACAAGCATTGGATGACACACATTGGAATCAAGCTATGCAAGAAGAGGTGAATCAGTTTGAAAGAAATAAAGTATGAGAATTAGTTCAAAGACCCACCCATCAAAATGTTATTGGCACTAAATGGGTGTTCAGAAACAAGATGAACGAGGAAGGTTCTATGGTAAGAAACAAAACAAGATTAGTAGCCAAAGGATATGCAAGAAGAAGGGATAGATTTTGATGAAACATTTGCCCTCGTAGCAAGATTGGAAGCTATAAGGATGTTTCTTGCCTATGCGACTCACAAGAATTTTATTGTATATCGATGGATGTAAAGAGTGCATTCCTTAATGGTTTATTGGAAAAAGAAGTGTATGTTGAACAACCTCCAGGATTTGAGCAGAAGACTCTTGGAGATAAGGTATACAAACTCAAGAAAGCTCTATATGGATTGAAACAGGCACCCAGAGCATGGTATGATACTTTGTCACAATTCCTGACTGAGAACGGATTCACAAAAGGCAAAGTGGATAGAACACTCTTCAGAATTCAAGATGCGAAGAGTATATTGCTTGTTCAAATATATGTGGATGACATTATTTTTGGATCCACAAACAAAGAGATGTGTGATAAATTTTCAAACCTCATGCAAAGCAAATTCGAAATGAGCATGATGGGAGAGCTGACATTCTTCCTTGGACTCCAAGTGAAACAGCTGAAGGATGGAACCTTCATAAGTCAGACAAAATATACCAGAGATTTAATGAAGAAATTTGGTATGGAAGAGAAGTCTTCTGTGAAAATACCAATGAATACATCACCAAAATGGATATGGATGCGGATGGCAAGCACAGTAGATCAAACAAGATCTGAGCACTTATTGGATCATTGCTCTATCTCACAAAGAAAGCGGGCGGACATCACCTTTGATGTAGGTGTATGGGCAAGATTTCAATCTGCTCCAAAAGAAAGCCACATGACTCAAAGACAAGAGAATCTTGAGATATTTGAAAGGAAGCCAAGAATTTGGTTAATGGTATCCAAAGGAAGGTGGATTCAAGCTAATTGGCTATTCGGACTCGACTATCTTTGGATGTAGAGTTGACAGGAAGAGCACCTCGAGGCACATGTCAAATGCTTGGAAACAAAGCTAATTTCTGGTTTAGCAAAAAGCAAAATTCAATAGCCACCTCTACAAACAAGCGAGAATACATAGCAAGCTGCAGCACTGTTGTGCCCAAGTCCTATGGATGAGAGACAAAGAATGAGAGACTATGAAGTTGAAGAAAAGGAAATTCCAATCATGTGTGATAACACAAGTGCAATTGCAATCACTCAAAATCTGTGTTGCACTCAAGAACAAAGCATATCGATGTCGATATCACTTCATAAGAGATCATGTTGAAAAGAAGGACATCACCTTGAATATATTTCAACGATAAACATTGGTCGACATATTCACAAAACCATTATGTGAGTCAAGATTTGAAGAACTCAAGCATGAGTTAGGGTTAATTGAGTGAGTGACACTCGAAGACTCAAAGAAAGGAAATAAAACACGAAAAGGAAAAAGAGTGAACTCTCAAATCACTAAGTGAATCACCATATCGGAAAGACAATTTGTACCAAGTTAGTGACAAATTGAGTCACTAGGAGAACTGTGAGAAGAAGAGTTAAATCGGCTAAGGGATAAGTTTGAGTCATTTATGAGCAAAGGGACAAAAACGCATGCGTTTTACTAAGCGGGAATGTTTTTAAGAATGACGTCGATAATTATGACGTGTCTGGCAAAAGCCGCACACCAAGCTTATGATTGGATATAAATGCTTTGCCGCATTAAATACGAGACATTAAATGCTAATCGGCGTGCAAAATCTAAGCCGTTGATTTCGATCACATTTCAAAAACAACCCACACGTCCTTTTAGGAACCATACTTAAACCATTTTCGTCCGTTTCTCTCACACATTACCAAAAACTGTTCACTTTTCTCTCTCAAAAGCAAAGGCAAAAACTCTCTCAAAAACAAGGGTCCGATGACGCCCTCATAAAGAAGATCGCTGAAAAACTTGAATCGACTGGGCTAAAACCATTTCTGACGATGGACTTTCCGATGACCTATGTGGAAGAGGTCGCACAGTTCTACGTGAATGCTGAGATTCACGATGAGGGGATCAAATCCTCTGTTCACGGGAAGGAGTTCATCATCATTGCCAAGGATTTGGCGAACACCGCTAGTTCTACGGCGGAAGGAGCATCGAAATCAATGAAGCGATGTTGACTTGGTCAGCCGCTTGGAAGAAAGTAGCCAAGACCGACTATCTTTGAAAAGATAGTCTCTACACTAACAAGAGGTCTGAAGGAGGACTACCACAAATTGTTGGACATCGTTGCCAAATGCATAGACATCAAATTTGGCGGCTTTGACCAACTCGTCAAAGCGAAATTGATCGTAATGGCTGCGATCATTGAAGAAAAGAAAGTGAATCAAATTTGAGTTTGTCTACAACTGCTCGCGATCGAATGTAAAAACAAATCCTTCAAGGAGAATGAAGCATTTGGAGGATCCCCGGATACGGTCCGCAGTGATTGGCGGGTGATGGAGGTAAAGGTGTCCCTCTTTGACATGGAAAGGCGTTCCATGTAAACAAGAGGATGTTCGATCAAATCTCTCTCGGCGCACGCCTGAGAGAGCCTACGCTAAGAGAGCCGATCACGAGTGAGGAGAATCACCACCACTCGAAGATACATCCGTCTCCTCCTCTCCACCAAAGAAGAAGGATGCCCTGCGCAGCTAAGAGAATCTACGCCCTGCGCAAAGAAAAAAAACAAAATCTGCTCCCCCCTGCAGCTCGAGTCACCTTCCCCACTGCGCGTCTCCTCCCTGCGGCCGCGCGAGAAGAAGAATCCCAAATACCTTCTCCGGTCATTAAGAAGAGGAGAACTGATAAGCCAAGACGGCCACTCCTCGAGAAGAAAACAACAAAGACCGACCCCGCCGCCCAAGACTGAAGAAACCTTGTCGAACAAAATCCCTCTGGTTCAAACAAGAAGAAGGAGAAGAATTTTCAAGCGTTCCGAGCTTGAGAAGCCGGCTGAGTCAGCCACTCAGCTGGAGAAGATACCCGAGACTGCTGGAGAAGTAGAGTCTCCAGAAGTGATTGATGAAACGCCAAGTCTGCTGAGGCCGATCAATGAGAGGCAACTTGAAGACCAAAATTGTAGTCGAACAACTGAGGAACAAAGAATGGCTGAGACAACCGAGTCACCTGTTGACAAACGAAGGCCTTCAATACCCCAGTCGAGCCAACCCCTAATTAAGGTGTCTTACCACCTGCCCCAACGGCTACGAATACTCAATGGGAACAACCGGAGTCCGAGACGAGTGACCCCAATCAAGTCACTCACCGGTGTGTGCACCGGGGGAAACTCCCTCCACCGCAGCAAGGTCGGAGGATCTTGCACCGACTCCACAATGAATCTAGGAAGCGAAGTGGAGAAGGAACAAACACAAAGTACACAAAGCAAGTTGTCATCGACGAGGCTCGAGACATTGAGACTGTCTCACCGAGGTGCCAACCGCTCCGAAGGCTAATGACGCTGCGATGCGCCGAGGCACGAAGGAATGTACCAGGAGTTAACACTGGGCGACGAAAGTGCAATCCATGGAGTTGAGACTTCAATGGATGCCACCGCAGAAGACCCTAAGACAAATGACACTATCGAAAAGGGATGTCCAAGGCCTCGCCGCGATTGAGACTGCAGAGGAGGTAATGAAGGCCAACGGGAGGTTAAGACTTCCCGGGTAAAGAAGTCAAGTACGAACATCCCTCCTACTCTCATTGATCCATCGAGAAAAGGAGATAAGTGCGCTTCACGATTCCCGTGATAATCTGATGTAACCTTTCGGGATCGGAAGGAGACGATGAAGCCGAGTCATTCCCGTGATCGATCCAAAAGACTCACCAGAGGATGTTCCGACCACGAGTAAGTCGACCTCAAGTCTACTCAAACTTACAACTTTGATGATGAGCCACCCATGGAAATCTCATCATCGTCCGATGACGCTCGATAAAGCCGAGGACCAGTCAACTCACGTCGAAAAACCACCGTGAGACCAATGAAGATGTTGAGACAAAGGCTCAAAAGTCGGGTCAACTTCACAAGAGACCCCACAAACAGAGTCCATCGCGCAGCTCCCCAAGTTGCGAGTTCGACTCCACAAGGAACTTCACGAGCACCACTCATCATTGAACAAATTCCGCTTGCTCGTGATGATCCCTTTGTAGAATCATTTCCTTTTCTCTGGAGGTACCCGACCTCCGTGAAGAGTCGAGAGAGATCTCGCGCTTCCCGCACTGATCCTGTCATTCCATCGATACCATTGTTCCAAATGGCTATGATTTTGACGTTGCTTGGCCGTCACCGCAACAGAGAGAAACAAATCAAGTTCGGGAGGTGTTGAAAGCATTATTTACCCAAATTGAACGGATGGAGAGACACCAGGCCTCGATGGACATGAGACTGGATAACAGAGATGCCAACCTTATGGCGACTTGAGAGGCATAATAGTCGAATCCGGAGTGGTGGCAACAACAAAGAAACAATGCGTGTAGAACAAGCTAGATATTTGAACATTGTTCAACAAGTCGTTGGTATGGCGAAATGAGAATGCCGATGCAAAGACAAAATTGAGAGAACACATTGAGCACATGCATGCAGAATCTCACACTCTTGAGATAAAGTCATTGCGTGAGCAAAATCGAATGAGCTCCTGCGTATGGAAGAAAACATGGATCGAAAATTCACCTTCTCATGGCCGAGATGAAGTTAATTACAATCAATCCAACGCTACTCGCTCCGAGTTTCGCACCGCATACTCTGCAGCACTGAAGCGAACTTGCTATCGGAGACTCGACTTCCTACTCGCTAGTTTGTTTCGGGGGTTCCTCTCTCCTTTGATGATGCCAAAAAGGGGAAGAGGAATACCTAAAAGCGAAGGATCCGAAGTTGAGAAGGAGGAGCAAATGAAGGAAAGACAAGCGAGGAAGTTTCAAGAGAAAAGAAAGGGAAGTCTGTGAGGGGGAATGATCGAGAGATGTGACCTTGATGATTGCACAAACCCCCAACAAGGTCTTGTCACAAATGTGATATTATCGCAAACTCCCAATGACTTTCGCCACTCCAACACTCTGCTTTGTACCTATGGCCGACAAAAGAAAAGACATTGAAGCGAGGATGGAGGAAGTGGAAGGAAGGATGAATGCCCGAGTTATGGATATTCTCGAAACAACATGGAGGCATTCCAAGAGCGAGACACTTATGCCATCTCGGATGCGGAATCGAGCCAAGATCAGTTGATGAATTTAAAACGCCGCATCTCGAAGGATACTTCGCAAACATGTCCATGGCTCAAGCACTGGGGACTTGTCTTGAAAAAGGGTCTCACACTATGTGAAGAAGATGACAAAAGACTACGATCAAATCTGCTGGTCACTCTGCTAGTCACTCAACCGGGAAGAAGACCCCGAGATAATACACGCCCGAGGAAGAGATAGAGGAAGAAGCGAGTGGTGGAGGAAGAGGTTTGACCCAGACCTCCGCCAAAAACATTGAGTACATAGATCCAGGCAAGAAAGGAGGGATATCTTTGGGGTTTTTGACGAAGTAGCCAATCTCTGCAAGTGGCTAAGAACAATCTTGAGTATGTGAAAAGAATTGAGAAGAAAATAAAAGACAAACTCAGCTATGGGAGGAGAGACAAGAGAGAATAAGAAGAGATGAAGCCGCCTTGGAAGGTGTATGAAAAGAAGAAGAAAGCGGTGAAGATGAGAAAAAGAAAAGAAGACCGAGAAGATGACAGAGTCAAGAAGAAGAAAAAGAAGGAGGAAGCGAAGGAGATGAAGTGTTCTTTGTCCACCCCTTCATGTATTTTTCTATGTAAATACATTTTATGTAAGTCTTCCGTAATAAATCAGAAATTCTCTATTTTTAAGCGTAGACATAGATGTTTGCTCGATACACTTTGTAAACAACCATTGTGTAAAGGACAAGAATGTTATGATCAATAAAAGGATTGATTCTACGCATACATTCTCTCTCGAATGCACTATCTCGTATGTATCTTTGCTATTTACATTTTGAATGTTTTAAGTTTTGGCATCATCAAAAAGGGGGAAATTGTTGGGAAATTTATTGTTTAGATTTTGATGAATGCCATGTAAAACTTAGAATAGGAAGTTGGCACCCCATTTTTGTTGTAAACTCGCATTGTAATAAATAGGGCTTGTCAAGTGAGTTAAGTCGACTATGCCTAAACATGCAAGAAGACAATCAGACTAGAAGGAAGACTCATTGCAAGACAACCGAGTATGGCAAAGAAGAGAAGATGGGAACTCGATCAAGGAACAACGAGATGCAAAATGATTAGAGTATCAATCAAGTCAACTCAAGATAGCCAAGTCTCAAGTTGAAGTGACAGAAGAGTCATCCAATGATTGGAAGCTGACTCTAAGTCACCTGGGAAAGCAAGGAAATGCAGTCAAGTCGAGATAACTAGAAGAGATCCGTTGCACAGAAATCAAGGGAATTACTTAAACAAGTAATACCTCCATACTACCTTTCTCGAAGTGCTCAGTCCCATAAGCGTGCAAAAGGAATAAACCAATGGGAAGCACTGCACCATGTTAGAACTCTGAAACGCTGAAGAACAATTCATACGAGGAAGTGGCAATTCCAAGGACTGCAACAAGATAAGCCAACGACCACAAGTGACTTTCAAAAATAAGCATATCTCTTCAACGGGCAGATTTTTGAAAGATCACTATAAAAGGCTGAGGAATGACTCTGAGAGAAGGTTACCTGAACCACGAACATTCAAGCAAACATTTGAACTGTAACCTAAGATATTCTCAAATCATTCAAGATTAATCCTCAAGCCTAACCTACGAAGAAAATCAATCCAACACTCACTTGTGAAGAAAAGATAACTTCAATCAGTTGAAGAGGAAACTGTTGAAGAATCAAGGGGTCTACATTCCACGGAGGATTGTAGGAAGGTTCAAGGTCGAACCAGTCTCAATTTTTTGGAGGGCTTCGTGATCAAATCCAAAGAGCTTGAGCAAGTGGGCTGTAGTAGCAGTAGCAAGCGCACTCTCCCCGTGAAGAAGCTGAGTCGTACGAGAAGCCAGCTGCGTGACCAAGGCATCTCCAGACTGAGTCCCAAAGGATCAAGTCAGCTGTGTGATCAAGACTTGTATCTGGACTGTTACCACTCTGTATACTGATCAATACCTAGTGGATTGCTCCAGGAGTTGGAGAAGAGAGGAGTAGAAGAATTACCCCATCTTCGAAGCTCTATAAAAACTTATCGTGTCTTTTACATTTCAGCACTTTAATTCCTGCATCTTATTTATTTAACTCTGCTGATAAATTTGCTATCCACTTGATAATCTCTAAGTACTAAACCAAATTTAAGGGTGTAAAGTCTTCCGCTGAAAACAAATCACAATCGAGTTAAGTCTTTAGTCAAAACAAATGAGTTATTCTATCAACATTCGATCCGAGTCTGTTGAGCAACTAACTCTTTGATTAACTAACTTAGCTCGTCCATCAAGGACTCAGCTGTGAAGTATTAACTCTGAATATTTAAAAGGACTAAATCGAAAAGTTGGTAAGGTTTATTCAACCCCCCCTTCTCAACCTTACACTCACACCACTTGGGACCTACAAGTCATCCAATGATTGGAGCAGACTCAAGTCACCTGGGGAAAAAGGCAGCAACCAAGAGGATTTAACTGAAATGAGTCTGTTGCACAGAAGTCAAGAACATTACTTAAATAAGTAATACTTCCATGCTGCCAGGTCTTAAAGTGCTCATCCCAGAAGCGTGCAAAAGGAATAAACCAATGGAAAGCACTGCACCTCGTGTCAGAACCTGAAAAGCTGAAAATTCATTTTATACGAGGAAGGGTCTATATCTCAAGATTGAGGACCAAGAAAAGACAAGCCAACGAACACAAGTGACTTTTGAAATCAGCCTATCTCTTCAATGGGCAGATTTTTGAAAGTTCACTATAAAAGGCTGAGGAATTCATTGAGAAAAGTTTACCTTGCACACCTGAGAAATCGAGCAATATTCAAGCAATTAACCTGCAAATACTCTCAAATATATTCAAGCAAATCCTCAAGCCTGAAACTTGAAGGAAATCGATCCAACACAAGCTGTGAAGGAAAGACAACTTCAAACTATTGAAGAGGAAACTTTTGAAGAATCAAAAGGGGTCTACTTTCCAAGGAGGATTGTAGGAAGGTTCAAGGTCTAACCAGTATCAAGTTATTGGAGGGCTTCGTGATGAAATCCAAGAGCTTGAGAAAGTGAGTGAAGTAGCAAGGCAGCTGCCTGTGAAGAAGCTGAGTCGGACGAGAAGCCAGATGTGTGACCAAGACTGTCTCTAGAATGTTCACCACTCTATAAACTGATCTGTTATAGTGGATTCATCCAGGATTTGGAGAAGAGAGGATTAGAAAAATTACCCCATCTTCGAACCTCTATAAAAATTAACCGTGTCATTTATTTTTCAGCTAATTTACATTTCTGAATACTTACATTATATATGCTGATAAACTTATTTGCTATCCAACTGATTAATAACTAAGTGCCAAAAATCAAGTGTTAAAACAAGTTTAAAACAATTCAAAGGGTGTTAAGTATTCCGCTGATAAAACCAACACAACCAAGTTAAAGTTCAGGTTAAACATCTGAGTTATTCTATCAACAGCTCTATCGAGTCTGTTGAGTGGCTAACTCTGCTGAATAACCAACTTAGCTGTCTCTCAAGGACTTAGTTGTTTGTGTTAACTCTGTAATATTTTAAAAGTACTAAAATCGAAAAGTTGGTAAGGTTTATTCAACCCCCCTTCTAAACCTTACTCACACCCCTTGGGACCTACAAGTGGTATTAGAGCGGTTGGTTCATTGAGCCTTCCGCACTGGTTATTGAACTAGATCTCTATCTTTTCAAAAAGGTTTCAAACACTTGTATTTTCAAAATCTTTCATTTTTAACAAAGTTATTATCATGGAAGCAAATTTGACACGCATTCATATGTTCACTGTTGAGGAATTTGATGACTGGAAAATTCATATGCAGGCTCATCTATATGCTCTACATGATGAAATGTGGCTTGTTATAGAGGATGGGCCACTGCAAATATTGAAAGTGAACAAGACTGTAAGAAGAGCAGCTGCAGCTGAAGGAGAAGAAGCTGCTGCTGAAGAAAGACCAGCCCTGGTTAAAAACCAAGGACTGAGTGGACAAATGATGATAGGAAAAGATACAACTTGGACAATGTGGCCAAGGATATACTCTACAAAACTTTGGACAAAGCAATGTTCAAGAAAGTCAAATCCTGCAAAATAGCAAAAGAAATCTGGGATAAACTAACTTTAAATTTGTGAAGGATCAGAGCAAATTAAAGAAAATAAATTATATGTTGCTGTTCAAAAATATGAAAATTTCAAAATGTTTGCAGGAGAATCTATGGATCAGCTGGATGCAAGATTCACTGAGATCATAAATGAGCTTTCAGCTCTTGGAAAGGAATACACATAAAAGGAGATGTGTATGAAGATCTTGAGGAGCCTCCCAGCTGAATGGGAAATGAAGACTATGGCTCTGAGACATTCAATGGATCTCTCAAAAACATCCAATCATGAGCTATTCTCAGACCTCAAAGCCTATGAGTTTGAGCTGAGAAGAAAGGATCAAGAAGAGACAGATGTACCCAAGACAGCTGCACTGATAGTTAAGGATGGAAAGAGAGTTGAACCAAAGGAAGCCATAGACCAGGAGGAAATTGCCCTAATGGTTAAACGATTCAACAAGTTCTTCAATAAGAACTATAAAAGAAACAAGGGTGAAACCTCCAGGAGACATTCAGCTCCCTCTAAGTCAAGGGAAGACAAGCCACTTAAGAGAGCTGAGCATCAAAGGGTTGAATATCAGAGATCTGATCAAAGAGCTGAGAACCTGTGTTGGAGCTGCAGACAACCAGGACATTTTGCAGTTGATTGTTCCTATCCACCAGTCAACAATTATAGGAATGAAGAAGAAAGAAAGGTCTTGAAAAAGAAGACAAGAAAAGAAGAAAGCCATGTTGGCTGCTGAGACAACTAAGTCTAAAGAAGCAGCAGACTCAGAGAGTAGTGAAGCTGACTACTCAAGTGATTCTGAAGAAGAAGCCATGATCTGTCTTATGGCTAAAGAACAAGATCAATCAAACCAAGAAGATGAGGTACACTCTAACTCATCTCATTCAGATTCAGGTGATAGTGATTGTGATACACACACTTCATCACCCACTGATCTTTATGATTCATTAGCCAAAATGATGAAAGACTTTGAGCACATTAAATCCTCACGCAAACTTGTAAATGAGGAAAACAACCAGCTCAAAAGCCAAAACTCACAGCTGACTAAGGAGCTGAGTACTCTAAGTCACATAGCTGATGAGAACACAGAACTGAAGGCTGAGAATGCTAAACTATTAGCAGAGATAGCTGCTATAGAAAAGAGAGAAAATGATCTTAAAAATGTGATTGCCTCATTTACAAAGGCATCCAAATCATTGGATGATCTTATCATGAGTCAAAAAGAATGTGGAGATAAGACAGGCATAGGATTCAACTCCTTTGTGCACAGTCAAACTCCTAGAGTGATTTTGGAAAAAGGATCTTCAAGCAATGAAGCATCTCAAAAACCCAAAAAACCAAATGTTGCACCCACATTCATCCCAAAGCACAATCACAAACAAACTGGCCTTGGATATAAAGGGAAAGGAAAACATCCAGTTGAGTATGCTGAGAGGACAGCTGAGAAGAAATCCCACCGAGTTCCTTAGCAAAATCCGAATAGAAAGTACTCTGTGAAGAACAAACAGAGCTACCAAAAACCCCAGAAGTCTCATCAGAGAAACACACATGATGGGAATGGTAGAAACTACCCAAGCCAAGCTGATTGGAACAATGTGAAATATCAACAAAGACCAATGGAATACAAGCCTAAATGGCTAAGTCCTAAACCTCAGCAAAGGTCATTCCAAAGGCAGAAGAGCTATTATCAGTACACATATGCACCCAGGCACTACACTCAGAAATATCACAACTACCCCAAGAAAGCAATTGCTAAAACACACACACATGCATACAGACAAAAGAGATAGTTGTATGAACCTAAAACCCCCAAGCAATTTGCAATTGTGCACTATGATTATGGCACTGATAGATGGCAACATCTTAGAGTCAAGTCATTTGGCTATAGGTTGGTTGGATCATCTTATAGCACTAACCCCTCAGGACCCAGACAAGTATGGGTACCTAAAAACTAATCTCCTTGATTGCAGGTTCAAGGAACAGCTGAGTGCCAAGGAACCTGGTACATGGATAGTGGCTGTTCCAGACACATGATAGGGAGCAAGAAAAACCTGTCAAGATTCAAGGAGATTAGAGGTGTAAAAGTCATATTTGGAGGAAATGAAGCTCCAGGGGAAATCAAAGGCACAGGATCTATCAAGAAAAATGGATTGGAAATCATAGATGTTGCTTATGTTGAATGTCTCAACTTCAACCTGTTAAGCATAAGCCAACTCTGTGACAAGGGCTACAATGTAGGATTTAATATGGGAGTGTGGCAGATCAAAGATACTAAATCAAATGAAATAGTGCTGCAAGGATCAAGACAGAAGAATATGTATGTGGTATATGGATCTACTGCCACACCAAGCACTTGTCTGTTAGCAAAGAGTACAACCGAATCAAGTTGGTTGTGGCACAAGAAGCTGAGTCATCTGAATTTCAAGACAATCAACAAGCTTGCAAGAAGTCATCTTGTGGAAGGATTGCCAGACTCAGTGTACAAGAAGGAAAGTGTATGTGATGCATGTCAGATGGGAAAGCAAATCAAATCTTCATTCAAGGATAAGCCTAGTCCTTCTTCAACAAGGATATTGCATCTGTTGCATATGGATCTATTTGGTCCAGTTGAACCAAGCATAAGTGGAAAGAAATACACCTTAGTGGTGGTGGATGATTATTCAAGATATACATGGACAATCTTCATGTGCAAAAAGAAGGAAACTTTGCAGAAGTTACCTCAGCTGATAAAAATAAGGTCTCATGAGTTTGTCAATGGAATAATTACTCAGTATTGTGTTGAAAATGGTATATCTCATGAGTTATCTGCAGCAAGGACTCCACAGCAGAATGGAGTAACTGAAAGAAGAAACAGAACTCTCAAGGAAGCTGCAAGGACTATGTTAGCTGAAGCTGGATTGCCTAAGAGATTTTGGGCTGAAGCCATTAATACAGCATGCTACACTCAAAATAGATGCATGATAAACAGGCAATTAACCAAGACTCCCTATGAGATCTTGACAGGGAGAAAGCCAAATGTTGGGTACTTCAGGATATTTGGATGTAAATGTTTCATCCATAACAATGGCAAAGATAATTTGAAGGCTTTCAAAGCTAAAGCTGATGAAGGTACCTTTTTGGGATACTCACTTGAGAGCAAAGTCTATAGTGTTAAACAAGAGGACTATGGTCACAGAAGAGTCTATCCATGTGGTTTTTGATGAACCTAATGTGAATGGAGAAGACATTGAAGAGTTAATTGACAAGATGAATCAGCCAACAATGCAAAAGAGTCCTTATGTTGAAGCTGAAGAAAGAGTAATCAACCCAGATGAAGATGCGCTAGCTGGATCTCAAAGACAGCTGGAAAGTCTACAGCTGAATGAAGATGAAAAAGTTGTTCAAGACAACATAACTGCGAGACGGTTGAATATAGCTGACTTGCTTCAACCTGATGTGAGATGGCTGAGAGACCATCCACCAGAGTTAGTCATTGGAGATGTAAGAGATGACATAAGAACCATATCCAGAGCACAACATGAGGCAATGTTTACTTGTTTTATTTCCCAAATAGAGCCAAAAGATGTGTCTCAAGCATTGGATGACACACATTGGATTCAAGCCATGTAAGAAGAGCTGAATCAATTTGAAAGGAACAAAGTATGGGAATTGGTGCATAGACCAACCCATCAAAATGTTATTTGCACAAAATGGATTTTCAGAAACAAGATGAATGAGGAAGGATCTGTGGTAAGAAACAAAGCAAGATTGGTAGCCAAAGGGTATTGCCAAGAAGAGGGAATAGACTTTGATGAAACCTTTGCCCCTGTTGCTAGATTGGAAGCAATAAGGACGTTTCTTGCCTATGTTGCACATAAGAACTTCACTGTATATCAAATGGATGTGAAGAGTGCATTTCTAAATGGACTGCTAGAGGAAGAAGTCTATGTTGAACAACCTCCAGGTTTTGAGCAGAAGACTATTGGCGATAAGGTGTACAAGCTCAAGAAAGCATTATATGGATTGAAACAAGCACCCAGAGCATGGTATGATTCATTGTCTCAATTCCTAACTGACAATGGATTTACCAAAGGCAAAGTGGACATAAAACTCTTCAGAATTTAATATGGAGAGAGTATACTACTTGTTCAAATATATGTGGATGATATAATTTTTAGATCCACAAATAAATAGCTGTGTGATAAGTTCTCAAACCTCATACAAGGAAAATTTGAAATGAGCATGATAGGAGAGCTGACTTTCTTCCTAGGACTTCAAGTCAAGCAATTGAAGAATGGAACCTTCATACGTCAAACAAAATACACAGAGACTTAATGAAGAAATTTGGTATGGAAGAGAAGTCTTCTATGAAAATACCAATGAACACATCTGTCAAGATGGACATGGATGCAGATGGCAAGGGTATAGATCAAACCAGATATAGAGCACTCATTGGATCATTGCTCTATCTCACAGCCAGCAGACCAGACATCACCTTTGCAGTAGGTGTGTGTGTAAGATTTCAATCTGCACCAAAAGAAAGCCACATGACTGCAGCTAAGAGAATCCTAAGATATTTGAAAGGATGCCAGGAAGTTGGCTTATGGTATCCAAAGGAAGGTGGATTCAAGCTTATTGGTTACTCAGACTCAGACTATGTTGGATGTAGTATTGATAGGAAAAGTACTTCTGGTACATGCCAAATGCTTGGAAATAGATTGGTTTCCTGGTTTAGCAAGAAAAAAAAACTCAATAGCCACATCCACAGCTGAAGCAGAGTACATAGCTGAGGGAAGCTGTTGTGCCCAAGTCCTATAGATGAGACAACAACTGAGAGATTATGAGATTGAAGAAAAAGAGATTCCAATTATATGTGATAACACTAGTGCTATTGCAATCACTCAGAATCTTGTGTTTCATTCAAGAACAAAGCACATTGATGTCAGATATCATTTTATAAGATATCATGTTGAAAAGAAAGGCATCACTTTGGAATATATGTCAACTGATAAGCAGTTAGCTGACATATTCACTAAGCCCCTTTAAGAATCAAGATTTGAAGAGCTTAAGAATGAGCTAGGGTTAATTGAGCTGAGTTAGCACTCAGAAGACTCAATCAGCAGAGATAAAAGATGAGAAAGTGAGAAAAGAGCAGGTGTCTCACATCAGCCAAGTGAAACAGCCATATAGGGAAGTCAGTTGTATTGAGTTAGCTAACAGCTGAGTCACTGAATAAGTAGAGAGAAGCAGAGTTAAGTCACTTTGGATATAAGCTGAATTATTTATGAGCTAAGTGACAAAAACACAGTCATTTTAAATGAGAGAGAATGTTTTTAAGGATGATGTCAGCGTAATAATAACGGGTACAGTCAAAAGATGCACAGTAAGCATTGATTGGATATAAATGCTGCCGCATTAAATGCGAAGAATTAAATGCGGAGTTGACGTGTTAATCTCAACCATTGATTTTGATCAAATATTTCAGAATCCAAAATTTTGTCCTTTCATAACCCTTATGTACGGTTTTCAGTCTTCTCTCTCACACTTTACTGAAACTGTTCATCTTTCAAAGCAAAGGCAAAGCAAACTTTATTAGCTCTCGAAAACCCGAAGCATTCTCAATCAAGCTTCTCGATTTTTAATCGGTAAAACTCTCTTAAAATGGCACCATTGTTCGACTATGTCAAGCTCTCAAAGAAAATCCACTCAGGATCATCTGTGTATTTCGATGGAATGGTGAATCAGGGTTCTGATGAAACCCTTGTTAAAAAGATAGCTGAAATGATAGAAAAGTCCGGTCTTAAGGCTTTTCTGACCATGGAGTACTCGCATACCTATCTCGAGGAGGTAGCGATGTTCTATGTTAACGCGGAAGTGCAGGACGAAGGAATCAAGTCTTTTGTCCACCTCAAGGACATAACGATAAATGCTAAGGACCTTGCGGAGCACTACTTGTTGCCATCGGAAGGCATGAAGTAGATTAATGAAGCTGATGTTGATTTGGCTGTTGCGTGGAAAGAAGTAGCCAAACTGGAGTGTGCTGCTAAGGTGGTCTACATAGCTGATAAGAAGCTGCTGAAGGACGACTATCATAAATTGATGGATGTCTACTCCAAATGTGTAGACATGAAGTTTGGAAGCTTTAATCAGCTGTCAAAGACTAAGCTGATCGTCATGGCTGCGATCATGCATGGCAAGAAAGTAAACTAGGCTGAGTTCATGTACAGCAGACTCTGCCTGAATGTGATGAATAAGTCATTCAAGGAAGACGAATCCTTTGGAGGAACTCTTGGATATGGCCTCATGATTGGCCACTTGATGGATTTGAAGGGTATTCCCCTTCGACATGGAAAACCATTCCATGTAAACAAGAAGATGTTCAGGGCGAACCTCTCTGGAGCCCAGAGGAGAGCCCATGCGAAGAAGGCGAAAACCAGTGAGGGGGAATCAGCTGAACCTGAGGACACAGCTGCTACCCCTCCACCCAAGAAGAAAGTTGCCCCTGCAGCTAAGACAAAGAAGGCTCCAACAGCAAAGTCCAAGAAAAAGGATGCACCTGCCCATGCAGCTGAGTTGCCGACCCGTGCAGCCGAGTCCCTTGCCACTGCAGCCGAGGCTGAGAAGGAACCTCAAATCCCTTCTCCATCCATACGAAAGAAGAGGACTGCCAAGTCAAGGAAGGCAGTTCTCTCCAAGAAGGATGCCCCGGCCCCCGCCGCCAAAGAATCAGAAGAGGAAGAAGAACCAGAAGTCCCTCTAGTTCGGACCAAAAGAAGAATAATTTTCAAGCAATCAAAGCTTGAAAAGAGAGCTGAACCTTCTATTCGGTGGAATCACAAGTTGAGACTACCGGTAATCTAGAAGAGCAGTCTCCCGAAGTTATTGATGTACCTGGCAAGTCTGCTGAGGGTGATCCGAATCTTCTGCCTTCAATTCAAGAAACAGGAGGAGAGAATGAAGATGAGGATGATGATGTTGTCATGTATTCTCCACTGTATCCAGATATACAAAGACGTCTACGTGAGTGGAGAGCATGGAAACTTGACCACTCAAGGGCGCAGTTCGCTCACCATGAGTATATCGAAGAAGAAGAGGAATTGCTGTAATTTCTCGGTGTTGCCACGGTACGACAGGCCCTTGATGAAAAAAATTGAATGGATATTCTTCGTATCATCAAGGAAGAAGAGAACGAAAAGGCAGCCGAGGAAGCCCGTGTCCTAGTGAAAGCCAAGATGTGTGAGTTTACTGGTTCTCTCGATCACACTCATGCACATCTTGATGTGCTGTCCGACAGTGATGAAGATATGGAACCCGTTGCTGCAACAGAGAATTCAGATATGCAGCAGGCTCTGAGGGAATCCAGAATAATGCATGAGCAGCAACTGGTTGAAGGACCAGGAGAGTCATCTCAGTCTCTCCTGCAAATCGACCCCTTGGGAGTGGTGCAGCAGATTGCCACAGACATCGCTGCAGCTACATTCCCGGTGCTATCGGAGGATGGGTCCAAGGGAAATGGCAATGAAATTGGGAGTTTGGGCACCCAAGTTGAGCCAAGCCCAGAAGAAGGTGTTTTAGCACCCGCCCCAACGGCTGAGCATTCAAAAGAAAAAGCCGTGAGTCTGGAGCAGAGTGACCCCATCATCAGTCACTCAGCTGCTGTGCCAGCTGAGGGGGAAACTCTCTCCACTGCAGCAGGGTCGGAAGATGCTGCAGATGACTCAAATTTGAAGAAAGGAGACGAAGTGGAAACTGAGAAATAACTACTGCAGAGTGACATTGACGAGGCTCGGACAATTGAGCATGTCCCAGCTGAAATGTCAGCTGCTTTGAATGCTAATGACATTGTTCTTACAGTCGAGGCACATGATGGAGATGCCACGGGAGTTAACACTCTGGGCGATTAAAGTGCAATCTTAGGGGTTGAGACTCCTATGGATGCCATGGTCCAAGACCCTAAGACAGCTGCGACTGTCGAAGGGAATGTTGAAGGCCTCGTTGCAGTTGAGACTGCTGGAGGTAGTGAAGGCCCAAGGGAGATTGAGACTTCCCTGGGTAAAGCTCAAGAGACACAGAACATTCTTCCTGTTCAAAGCACTGAAATAGAAGAGGACATAAGTGCACTTCATGACTCCAAGGAGAACTTAGACACATCATTCTTGGGGTCTGAAGATGAAGCTGAGTCCACGCCAGTTGTAGATCCAAAGGACCCAGCTGAGGATGTTCTCAAAACTATGAGTCAGCTAAGTTATAAAGCTGCTCGTCAAAAATTAACTTTGATGATGAGCCAAGTCCACAGATCTCATCATCATCCGATGACGCTGATGTTGCAGCAGAGGAACCGGTTATTCACTTAAAAAAATACACTGAGACTGAAGACGCTGTTAAGACAGCTGAGGCTCAGTCAGCTGGGCAAAGCAATCTAAAAGCCCTAGCTGAAATCAAGTCATCTGCGCAGGCTCCCACAGCTGCAGTAGTAACAACTACTCAAGCTCCGTCACAGGCTCCCACAACTGTGACCACTGCCGACGAAGCTATCGCAGCTGAGGTATGCAGAGCTGACTCATCACAGGCACAATCCTCACAAACCATCCCATATGTGAGTGATGATGCCTTTCCAAAGGTATTCCCTTTCACGCCGATCCTACCAAATTTGGAAGAAGAGACCTCCTGCTGAACAACGAAGATTCATCGTGAGAGAAGATCCAATCATCCCTACTGACACAATGGTTCCAGCCGAGTTCAACTTTGCTGAAGAGTGCCTGCAGTTGAATCAACTGAGACAACTGAGTTTCGTGAGATCTTCAAGAAGATCTGTGAAGAGATTGAGAAGATTGAAAGACATCTGGCCTCACTCGACTTAAGACTGGACAACAGGGACGCTACCCTCATAGCAGACTTGAGAGGGATAGTGGTGCGGATCCGAGGATGGTCTCAACGGCAATCTGCCATGCGAATTGCACAAGTTCGTTATTTTAAAGCACTGTATGGCACAATGATCATCTGGATGGCTGACAATGCTAATATCAAACAAAGGATGTAGGCGTATATTGAAAGGTTGCATGAATCTCACAAAACAGAAATGGAGTTGTTGCAAGAATTCCAGAGAAAAGAAATTATGCGTCTAGAGAACTCATTGAATGATAGATTCAGCCTTCTCATAGCTGAAATAAAGTTGGTGGTAGCTGAGTCCAAGGCTACTCGCTCAGAATTTCAAACAGCTTACGCATCAGCAGACTCCAAACATAATTCCGCTCTCAGTAGACTCGACTTTATGCCCGCAGGCATGTTCCTGGGGTCCCTCTTTCCTTTGATGATGCCAAAAAGGGGGAAGAGGACTCCCTAATGAAGTTGAAAGAAGAGAAGTTGAAGGAATCTGAAGCTGAGAAGAAGGGAAAAATAGCTGAGGGGGAACGGTCAAAGGATTTGACGTTAATGATAGCTGAAACCCCTCAGCAGGGTCATGTTACAGCTTCAATAAATATCAGCAAACTTCTAGTGACTCTGCCGATCGAGCACTCTGCTGTGCCAATGTCGGAGAAAAGGAAAATCATCGAAGCAGGGATGTTAGAGTTCGACAAGAGGACGGATGCCCGCATTGAAGAAGTGATGAAACAATACGGCGGCATTCCGGAAGGGAAGGATCAAGATGTTATTCCTGACAATGGATCTCGAGCCAAGATCAGTTGTAGAATTCAAGACGCTCGAATCCGAAGGTTATTTCCAAGGGATGTCACTAGCCAAGCCTGGGATCTGTACTGGGAGAAGGGTCTTACACTGTGTGAAGAAGCTGATAGGCAGCAGACTACCAGCAGCCACTCAGCTGGTAAGAGGTTCTCGACCTCATCCAAAACCTAAGAATATTGAATATGTAGATCTCGGAAAGAAGGGGAGGATCTACTGGGCTGGATACGATGAAGTGGCAAATCTGGAAGTGGCAAAGAAGAATGCAGAAGCTGTAAGAAGACAGGAAGAGGAGAACAGAAGGCAAACAGAGCAATGGCTCGAGAGGAAGCGAAAGGATGATGCTTCTAAAAGAGCTTATGAAAATAAGCGGCGGTGAAGAAAGAAAAAAAAAAAAAGAGAGCCGAGGACTTGACAGAGCGATGAAGAGAGGAAAGAAGAAGAGGCGAAGGCGGCGATGAAGTGTTGCGACGAACCCTTCATGTATTTTACTTGTGTAAATACATTTTTGTAAGTCATCTGTAATACTTAGTGATTTTCCCTGTAATTTTCCACTTTGTATTTATTCTAGTATCTTAGCATAGATATATGTATTTTTGCTTTGATATAGAATGCTCTGATACCAAATGTAAACAACTGTGTAAAGGACAAGAATGATATGATCAATAAAACGATCTATTCCACGCATACATTCTTTGTTACTGCATTCTCTGTATGTAACTTTGTTGTTTACATGTTGTTTAATGTTTTTAAGTTTTGGCATCATCAAAAAGGGGGAAATTGTTGGGAAATTTATTTTATAGATTTTGATGAATGCCATGTAAAACTTAAACTAGAAAGTTGGCACCCCATTTTCCTTGTAATTTACATTGTAATAGATAAGGCTGGAAAAACTGAGTCAAGTCAGCTATGCCTGGAAATACAAGAAGTCAACTGAAGACTGAAGTGAAGACTCCACTGTGGAACATCTGAGTATGGCCAAGATAGAAGATCAAGAACTCAACTGAAGATGTATCAGCTGAGGAACAACTGTGTGAAGAGTCAGTCAAAGTTAACTCAAGAAGCCAAGTCTCAAGTTGAAGTGACAAATGAGTCATCCAATGATTGGAGCAGACTCAAGTCACCTGGGGAAAAATGCAGCAGTCAAGAGGAGTTAACTGAAATGTATCCGTTGCACAGAAGTCAAGAACATTACTTAAATAAGTAATACTTCCATGCTGCCAGGTCTTAAAGTACTCATCCTAGAAGCGTGCAAAAGCAATAGACCAATAGGAAGCACTACACCTCGTGTCAGAACTTGAAAAGCTGCAAATTCATTTTATACGAGGAAGGGTCTACATCTCAATATTGAGGACCAAGAAAAGACAAGCCAACGAACATAAGTGACTTTTGAAATCAACCTATCTCTTCAATGGGCAAATTTTTGAAAGTTCACTATAAAAGGCTGAGGAAATTCATTGAGAAAAGATTACCTTGCACACCTGAGAAATCGAGCAATATTCAAGCAATTAACCTGCAAATACTCTCAAAGATATTCAAGCAAATCCTCAAGCCTGAAACTCGAAGGAAATCGATCCAACACAAGCTGTGAAGGGAAGACAACTTCAAACTATTTAGGAGGAAACTTTTGAAGAATCAAAAGGGGTCTACTTTCCATGGAGGATTGTAGGAAGGTTCAAGGTCTAACCAGTATCAAGTTATTGGAGGGCTTCGTGATGAAATCCAAGAGCTTGAGAAAGTGAGTCAAGAAAGCAAAAATGCCCGTGAAGAAGTGAAGCCTGAGTCGGACGAGAAGCCAGCTGTGTGACCAAGACTGTCTCTAGACTGTTCACCACTCTATAAACTGATCTGTTATAGTGGATTCCTCCAGGAGTTGGAGAAGAGAGGATTAGAAGAATTACCCCATCTTCGAATCTCTATAAAAATTAACTGTGTCATTTATTTTTCAGCACATTTACATTTCTGAATACTTACATTAATCTGCTGATAAACTTATTTGCTATCCAACTGATTAATAACTAAGTGCCAAAAATCAAGTTTTAAAATAAGTTTTAAACAATTCAAAGGGTGTTAAGTCTTCCGCTGATAAAACCAACACAGCCAAGTTAAAGTGCAGGTTAAACAACTGAGTTATTCTATCAACAGCTCTATCGAGTCTGTTGAGTGGCTAATTCTGCTGAATAACCAACTTAGCTGTCTCTCAAGGACTTAGCTGTTTGTGTTAACTCTGTAATATTTTAAGAGGACTAAAATCGAAAAGTGGGTAAGGTTTATTCAACCTCCCCCTTTCTAAACCTTACTCACACCCCTTGGGACCTACACCTTGAGTATGATTTTGCTCCTGGGATTGATAGTAAATTGGCTTCTGAGATTAGTCGAGCTTTCAAATACATGTTTGGGGAAATGGATGGTATAGAAAGTGGTCTTTCAGATCTCTGCTTACGAATTGACAATCATGATGCAACAATAAGAAGTGACGTCTCTGGCGTTCGAGTAAGATCAAAGAATGGATTGTTGAGACCAAAACTCTTCGAGGGGAACAAATTGGAAGCTTCAAGAGAGTATAGAATGAAGCACTAGCAACACTGGCAAAATTATACTATTCTTAAAACAGTAACATGAATAATTTCCAGCCCATTTTTCATTTCTAAAAAAAGTAATAAAAATTCTTCTTAAAAAAAGCAGTAAAAATCTATGAAAAATAAGAAATAATTAATAATTGTGATTTCATTATTTTTGATAGTCAACTTTCTTTCAATAAATTACTTTTTAAAGTTATATAAAAAAATAGAACTATTTAAATCAGGTTTCCAAATTTGTGTGTGTACTGCATTAATTATTATATTTTTTATTTTTCTTTTTAAAATTTAACTTTTTCGTTTTATATCGATTTTTTATGTATATTATATCTAATGAATCTTCTTTTTACGACCTACGATTTGACACCGATTACACATATATATAATAAAAAATAAACACGATAAATAAAAACATATAATATATATTTTTACTCATTATTGTTTTAATGTGCTTTAAATATTATGCATTTGTGTTGTTGGACTTAGGACATCAATTTGTATATTCATGTATTTTGGCTATTTATGATATATGTAAAGTTGTTAATTGGGCTTAAACCATTTCTTCATAATTATATGAAATTGTATTGAAGTTGATCAAATTCAATCAAAAAAATACTTATTTTAATTGAAGATGATATCTCAAACTATGTATCCAAATATTATACATATATATTAAATATATCCATACATAACATTGAATATTCATGTAAGAAAAATTAATTTTTAATTTAATATGAAATTATAGTCATAAAACATTTTTATATATGGAAAATATTTTTTATATTTATTTACGCAATTTTTATATTAATATAAATTATTTTTTGTATTTATCAAATGTATATTGATATTCAATTTTTAAAATTGTATATTCGGACTATTAAATATGAATTTGTCTGTTTGATTTTTTTTTATATATGTGTATATAAAAAAATAGAATGGTTTTTATTTTTCTGAATTATTTTATTTTTCCATAAAATTATGTTGCTAAATACAAACATGATTTTTATTTAATTCCTTTAATAATTCTAATAATTGTTCAACTTTCTAAACCCTAATAAGATATTGGAATTTGAATTGACTTTATTATTTATTGTATAAAAAACAATACATTAAATATTCAACATTGACAAAACAAATTCAAATTTTTACTTTCATATAGATAAATATGTTCTATATATAGAAACAATTCACATTCACAAAATTTATTATCAACCAAATAAATTGTATTTTTTTCATAGTTTATAACAATTTGTTTTTATGTTGTTTAATCGTATGGTTTATAATCAAATTAATTATATTTATATATTTTAATTATTTATTGAAATTCTAAACTTTTTGCAATCACTAAAATTACCAAGTAAGAAAAATACCAAATATAAGAGAAATAGTTTGTGCATCACATGCTATGAAAAATACCAAATATGAGAACCCGAATAGAACATAATAATTGACAAAATCCAAATAATACAATATAAATCCTCAAAACAAAATTTCAAAAATTTAAAACCTAACTTAACAATGTGAATAAATAAAATACATGACAAAATCCGCAAAAACTAAAAATATCTCCAAAATAAATAAAAATAATAATATCAATAATGTTATCAAAACTATGTTTTATTGTCTCTTATGTCCTTAATTAATACACTTAGTTCTCCTACATATACAAACAACTTTGAAAAAAAAAATTGCATTCGAAATTACTACTACAACCTTGAAAAATTTATGACACATATTTTTACACTTATTAGGAATCTAAACATGACTAAAATAAAATGGGTGATGAAGGTGCACTTGTGGGGTTTTTTGAAAAATCAGTTTTCAAAGATCAAACACAAATACATAACCTATTTTTTATGATTATGATGTATGATATTTTTGCGTTTTTTTACTTAATCAATAAAGCACAATAAATCGTATTTAATTCATATTTTTTGATGCTATATTAAAATTATTATAATTCAGAAAATAAAATTCGTAGAACTATTAGAAAAATACATTGTCTCAATTTCTAATTGACAATGGATTCACCAAAGGCAAAGTTGATAGAACAATCTTCAGAATTCAAGATGGAGAGAGTATACTACTTATTCAAATATATGTGGATGACATCATTTTTGGTTCTACAAATAAAGAGTTGTGTGACAAGTTCTCAAATCTCATGCAAGGTAAATTTGAGATGAGCATGATGGGAGAGCTAAACAAAATATACCAGAGATTTAATGAAGAAATTTGGTATGGAAGAGAAGTCTTCTGTGAAAATTCTAATGAATACTTCAGTCAAGATGGACATGGATGCAGATGGCAAAGTTGTTGATCAAACCAGATATAGAGCTCTCATTGGATCTTTGCTCTATCTAACAGCAAGCAGGCCATACATGACATTTGCAGTAGTTGTATGTGCAAGGTTTCATTCTGCACCAAAGGAGAGCCACATGACTGCAACTAAGAGAATCCTAAGGTATTTGAAGGGATGCCAAGAAGTCGGCTTATGGTATCCAAAAGAAAGTGGATTCAAGCTGGTTGGTTACTCAGACTCAGACTATGCTGGATGTAGAGTTGACATGAAGAGTACTTCAGGTACATGTCAAATGCTCGGAAATAGATTGGTTTCTTGGTTCAGCAAGAAACAAAATTCAATAGCTACATCCACAAATGGTGACAGAGTACATATCTGGGCAAATCACAGCTGCCCAAGTCTTATGGATGAGACAACAACTCGAGATATTATGATATTGAAGAAAAAAAGATTCCAATTATGTGTGATAACACTAGTGCTATTGCAATCCCTCAAAATCCAGTGTTGCATTCAAGAACAAAGCACATTGATATCACATATCATTTTATAAGAGATCATGTTGAAAAGAAAGACATCACCCTGGAATACATCTCAACCAATAAGCAATTAGCCGATATATTCACATAGCCATTATGTGAATCAAGGTTTGAAGAGCTCAAGAATGAGTTAGGGTTAATTAAGCTGAATTGATACTCAGAAGACTCAATCAACAGAGATAAAAGGAGAGAAAATTGAGAAAGAGCAAGTTTCACATTTCAGCCAAGTGAAATTGCCTAGTCGGGAAGTCATCTGTATCGAGTTAGCTGACAGCTGAGTTACTTCATAAGTAGAGAGAACCATAGTTTAGTCATTTTGGATATAAGTTGAATCATTTATGAGCTAATTGACAAAAACGCAGTGGTTTTAATTAAGCAGGAATGTTTTTAAGGATGATGTCAGCGTAATAATGACGGTCACAGTAAACCATATGATTGGATATAAATGCTGCTGCATTTAATACGGGGAATTAAATGCAGTTTTGAAGCTCTAATCTTAGACATTAATCTCGATCAAAAATTTCAAAATTCTCGCGAACTATTCATTCTCCAGGAAGAAAAAGCATTCTCTCTGAAACTAAGTGAATACCCTAGTTCTTTCAAGCAAAATTACTCGTGTTTTAATCGGTAGAAATTTCTGAAAATGGCTCCAAACCATGATTTCGTGAAGCTCTCGAAGCAAATCCACACTGGTTCTTCAGTGGATTTTGAATGAATGATCAAACAGGGTGTCGATGAAACCCTGGTCAAGAAGATTGCTGAAAAATTAGAGAAGTCCGGTCTGAAGGACTTTCTGACGATGCAGTTCACACATACATACCTTGAAGAGGTAGTTATGTTCTATGTGAATGCAGAGGTGCAGGATGATGAAATCAGGTATTCCGTCCACAACAAGGTCATCAAACTCAATGCAAAAACCTTGTTGAACACTGTTTGTTGCCCGCTGAGGGATTGAAGGACATCACTGAAAAGGATGTCGACTTAACTGTGGCCTGGAAGGAGGTGGCCAACCGGAGTGTGCTGCGAAGGTTGTGTATACAACCAAGAAAGAATCTTTGAAGGATGACTACCATAAGCTGATGGACGTCATCTCAAAATGTGTGGACATGAAGTTTGGAAGCTTCAATCAGCTGTCCAAGACTAAGCTGATCGTGATGGCTGCGATCATGCATGAAAAGAAAGTCAACTGGGCTGAGTTTGTGTTCAGCAGAATTTCCCAGAATGTGTTGAATAGGACCTACAAGGAGGATGGGTCCTTTGGATGTTCCTTGGGTTATGGCCTGGTGATTGTCCATCTGATGGAGGTGAAGGGTATTTCTCTCTGCCATGGCAAGCCCTTCCATGTCAACAAAAAGATGTTCAAGGCGAACCTCTCAGCAGCTCAGAGGAAAGTTCATGCCAGAAAGGCTGATACCAGTGAGGGGGAATCAACTGATCCCAAATACACAACTGAGACCTCTCCACCCAAGAAGAAATATGCGGTATCCAAGCCTGCCCCTGCCCCTGCAGCCAAATCAAAGAAAGCACCTGCTCCCGCAGCCAAGTCCAAAGATCCTGCCCGCACAGCCGAGACTCCTGCCCCAACAGCCGAGATAGAGGAGGAACCTCATATCCCTCCCCTATCGTAAAGAGGAAGAGGACTGCCAAGTCAAGAAAGGCAGCTGCCTCTAAGAAAAGTCCAAAGGCTTTCATGTTTGACGAGCCTGAAGAGGTGGAGGAACCTGAGATTCAACTTGTTTCCACCAAGAGAAGACATCTGACAAATAACTATGCAAATTAAAAGACAAATGAATCCAAAGACTCAAATGAGAAAGAAATCGAGATCACTGATGCTCGGAAGAAGCGATCTCGAAGTTGTTGATGTCACTGAGTAGACTGTTGATGATGATCAATAGAGAACTCAAGCAGACTCAACTGTGAGGCAAACAACTGAGGAAGTCTAAGCTGCTGAGACAACATAACCTATGCAAGAAAACGTTATCTCACCTCCTCGGACAGACGCTGCTGAGTCCGAGGAGGAGCAAGGTCCCTTAGCCCCCATTCAAAGGGATGAAAGCGATGATGATGATGATTTGATCATGTACTCTCCAGTTTACCCTGACATTCAAAGGTGTTTGAGAGAATGGAGGGCATGGAAGTTGGATCATTCAAGGGTGCAGTTCACTCGCCCTGAGTTCATCGAGGAGGAAAAAGAGCTTCTCAAATTCCTTGGTATTTCAGATGTCAAATCCGCCCTAAATGAAGAGAACTGCTTGAACATCCTCCGCATTCTTAAGGAAGATGAGAAGGAGAAAGTTGAGTAGTGAGCCAGAGCTTTGGAAAAATCCAAAATATGTCAGCAGACTGGGACTTGTGAGCATATACATGAGTCTACTGACAGTGATGAAGATATGGATCCAGCTGCTGTAGCAGAGAAGTCAGAGATGCAACAGGCTTTAAAGGAATCCAGAGCCATGCATGAGCAAAGTTTACTGGAAGGTCCAGGAGAGTCCTCCCAAACTCTCCTTCAGACTGATCCATTGGGAGTGGCGCCTCAGACTGCTACATCTATAGCTGCCACCACGTCCCCCGTGCACTCACCTGGTGGCTCGCATGATATTGGCGATGAAGCTGGGACTTTGGGCCCTCAAGCAAAGCCAACACCTGATGAAGGTGTTAACACACCTGCCCTTGCAGCTCAACACTCAGAGGGAACAGATGCCGCGTCTCAGAAGTAGAGTAACCCCACTCTCATTCACTCAGCTGGTGCGCCAGCTGAGGGGGAAACTCTTTCCACCACAGCTGGGTTGGAGGTTGCTGGGGGAGACACACAATTGTAGTTAGGAGGCGAAGCTGAGAAGGAACTTATAGAAGAGCAGAGTGACATTAACGACGCTCAAACTGTTAAATCTGTTTCAGCTGAGATGTCAGCTGCATTGAAGGCCGACGACGCTACTACGGCAGCTGAGGCAAAGGATGGTGAAACCCTGGGAGTTAATACTCTGGGCTCTGAAAGTGCAATCCAAGGAGTTGAGACTCCGATGGATGCCACTGTTCAAGACCCTAAGACAGCTGCATCTATCGAAGGGATAATCGAAGACCCTAAGACAGTTGAGACTGTCGAAGGCAATGTACAAGGCCCTGCAGCGGTGGAGACTTCTGGGGGTATAGAAGGCCCAAGGGAGGTTGAGACTTCCCTGGGTAAGGTAAAGATGATCAGAACATTCCTCAGATTGAAGGCACTGATGCAGAAAAAGAGATAAGCGCTCTTCATGACTCCCAAGAGAATATAGACACATCATTTTTGGGATCGGAGGATGAAGCTGAGTCCACTCCACAAGAAAATCCTACGTTGGACACAACTGAGGATGTTCTCAAATCTCAGAGCCAAGTAAGTGAGAAGACTACTCCTATGAGATTTAACTTTGATGATGAGCCATATCCTAAGTCCTCATCATCTTTCGAGGACGCGGATGATACAACTGAGGAACATGTTATTCATTTAACAGAAAACACTGAGACCAAAGAAGCTGTTAAGACAGCTGAGGCTCAGTCAGCTGAGCAAACACCAATAGATGCTCCAGATGTGAAAGAGTCACCATATAGCTTCCACAATGCAGCAAAGAATAACTCCAATGTACATCACAGCTCCCATAGATGTGACATTTGCTGATGACGCTGCCACAGCTGAGACACAAAGAGCTGGTTTCACTCATCAAGAACAATGGCATGCTCCGCAGGAAAAAACACAGAAATCCCATTTGTTCGAGATGATGTTTTTGAGGAAGATTTTCCATTCACCATTGAACTGCCAGAGCTAGAAGATGAATCTGCCAGAGAATTAAGGAAGTTTACAGTGCGCGAAGAGCCAGTCATCCCCATGGATACGATTGTTCCAATGGATTTTGACTTTGATGCGGAGTGGTCAACAACCAAGTTAGCCTCAGCAGCTGAGTTCCGTAAAGGCTTCAAGACTATCTGCGAGGAGATTGAGAAGATGGAACGCCATCAAGCATCTTTGGACCTCAGACTGGACAATCGTGATGCCACCCTCACAGTTGATTTGAGAGGGGTTGTAGTGCGCATCAGGGAATGGGCTGCGCATCATACATCTATGAGATCTGAGCAAGTCCGCCACTTCAAGGCCTTGTTTGCAAAATTGCTATTGTGGAGTGCAGATATTTACATGTATCAACAACGGATGAAGGAGTATATTGCAAGGATTGACAAGTCCCATAAGCTGGATATGGAGTTGCTACAGCATTTTCACAAGAATGAGATTGCCATACTCGAGAACAACATGAATGAGAAATTCAGTCTTCTCATGGCTGAAATGAAGATAGTGTCAGCCGAATCTAATGCCACTCGATCAGAGTTTCGTAAGGCATACGATGCAGCAGACACCAAGCAGAACTCGGCCAATAGATGACTGGATTTTTTCCTCAGCGGATTGTTCCCTGGGCTAACCCTGAATTTTGGTAATGATGCCAAAAAGGGGGAAGATGAGGCCCTAAAGGGAGTGAAGGGAGAAAAAGTGAAGAAAGGAGGTGACATAGCTGAGGGGGAAGGAAGTTCCAAGGATATAAAGTTGATGTTTGCTGAAACCCCACAGCTAGGTGATATCACTGCCTCAATCATCAACAAACTTCTTGTGACCTTACCTATCGAGAAAGCTGCAGTGGCCATGGCAGATAAAAGAAAGGTCATTGAAGCTGAATTTGAGGAGTTAGCTGAGAAACAAGAAGCCCACGTTCAAGAGATAAGGAAGCAATATGGCGGTCCTCCAGTTAGGAAGGACTACGCTGCGATCAAGCCCCCTAAGGACATCACTATGCCTGATGATAGATCTGAGCCCAGATCAATGGAGGAGTTTAAGAATCTAGAATCAGAAGGCTACTTTCAAGGAATGACTCTGTCTCAAGTCTGGGATTTGTACTAGGAGAAAGGTTTGGACTTCTCAGAAAGAAGGCGATAAACAATGCACTTCCAAAGAGTCACTCGGCCGAAGCGAAAGACTCCAAGATCAAAGACACTCCCGCAGGTAGGGAGTTGAGTCAGGAAGGGGAAGAAATGGTGGTGGAAGAGGCTCTTAACCTCGATCAAAACCAAAATATGTATCGTATGTAGATCCAGAAAAGAAAGGCATTATCTGTTGGGCTGGATATGATCACCTTGCCAACCTGGAAGTTCCAAGAAAGAACGCTGAAGCTCTCAAGAGACAAGAAGCTGAGAATGAGAGAACTGCTCGTCAATGGGAAGAAAGAAAGCGGAGGGATGACCCTGCTGCTAGACGAGCATATGAAAAGAGGAAAAGAAAAGAAGAAGAGAATAAGAGAAAAAGAGTTGATGATGAAGATCGCAGAAGAGCTGAAGAAGAGAAAAGAAGGAAGCAGCAAAGGCGTTGAAGTGTGCTGCGAATCCCTTCGTGTATTTTTGTGTAAATACTTTTCAATGTAAGTCTTCTGTAATAAGCTCTGTAAATTTCCTTGTAACTTAGCTTAGATACATTTTGTACTGATGTACTTGTGTAGAGCTTTGTATAGGAAAATCTCTGATACCTTATGTAAACAGCTTTGTAAAGGACAAGAATGTTATGATCAATAAAATGATTCATTCAAGCATATATTCTTTGTTACTGCACTGCTCGTACATCTTTTTGTTGTTTACTTATTCATTTAAGTTTTGACATCATCAAAAAGGGGGAAATTGTTAGGAAATTTATTTGATAGATTTTGATGATACCATGTAAAACTTAAACTAGGATGTTGGCACCCCATTTTCCTTGTAATTTGTATTGTAATAGATAGGACTAGAAAGGCTGAGTCAAGTCAGCTATGCCAAGATTACAAGAAGTCAACTGCAGACTGTGAGAATACTCTGATGTGTGTCAGCTAAGTAATGCCATGAGGGAAGTTAAGGACTCGACTGAAGGAGAGTTAGCTGGGGAATAACTGTAAGAAGTGTCAGTCAAGCCAACTCAAGAAACCAAGTCTACAAGTTGGAGTGATTGTTGAGTCAATTCAATGATTGGAGCAGACTCATGTCACCCGGGGTAAAGGCAGCAGTCTAGTCAAGACAACTGAGTTAGATCCATTGATTAAAGTCAAGAATATTACTCAATATAGTAATATGTCAAAGCTGCCAGGTCTAAAGTGTTTGTCCTAGAATTATGCTAAAGGAATGAACTAATGGGAAACACTGCACCTTGTGTCAGATGCCTGCAAACACTGAAATGCCATTAATACGAGGAAAGGTAAACATCACCAAGGCTGCAGACCAAGACAAGACAAGCCAACGAGCACAAAGTGACATTTGAAATTAGCCTATCTCTTCAACGAGCAAAATTTCAAATGTGCATTATAAAAGGCTGAGGAAGCTATTGAGAAAAGGTTACCTTGAATACCTGAACCACGAACAAGCAAGCAATATTCAAGCATTTAACCTGCATTATTCTCAAAGCTTATCAAGATAATCCTCAAGCCTGAAACTCGAAGGAACTCGATCCAACACAAGCTATGAAGGAAAGACAACTTCAAATCTGTTGAAGAGGAAACGTTAGAAGAAACCAAAGTGGTCTACTTTCCAAGTCAGGATTGTAGAAAGGTTCAAGGTCGAACCATTATCAAGTTTGTTGGAGGGCTTCCAAATCATATGCAAGAACTTGAGAAGTGAGCTGAAGTAGCAAGGCAACTGCCTTGTGAAGAAGCTGAGTCGCAAGAGAAGCCATCTGTGTGATCAAGGCTGTCTCCAGACTGTTCACCTCTTTGTAAACTGATCTGTTACATAGTGGATTCCTCCAGGATTCGGAGAAAAGAGGATTAGAAGAATTACCCCATCTCCGAACCTCTATAAAATATTTGTGTCATTTACTTTCAACAAACTTACTTTCCTGCATATTTACTTTATATCTGCTGTTAGTATTACATTTGCTATCCAACTGATAAATAACCAAGTGCTAAAAAATCAAGTGTTAGAAACAAGATTAAATCAAATCAAAGGGTGTTAAGTCTTTCACTGTTAAAAACCAATCAGCCAAGTTAAGTATTTGGCTTAAGCAGCCGAGTTATACTGTCAACAACTCTATCGAGTCTGTTTAGTGGGTAACTTTAGCTGAAAAGTCAACTTAGCTGTCCATCAAGGACACAGCTGATTGAGTCAACTCTGTTGAAATTTTTTTAAGGACTAAAATAGAAAATTTGGTAAGGTATATTCAACCCCCGCTTCTAAACCTTACTTCACACCCCTCGGGACCTACATCAACTCCACTCTTATTTCTCCTTTTATAATTCCTAGGCCATTTTCAACTCACAAAAGATTTATGAATTGAATGACTCTCCACAAATAGTTGTAGGTCTCCCGACTCGTTACACCCGTTTATGTCTGAATTTGATTTCCGTCTTTGTTAGAACTCATCTCCCGAATCTCGCACTAACAAATATGACATGCTAAATATTGATCCGATAAAAAGCAATTAAGAATAAGCACTCGAATTCATAAAATAGAAAACATGAATCAATTAAGAAAACAATTAATCAAGATTTAACATGAATCCACTGTTTTGATTATGCCCCTAAGATCCGAAAGATTAACCAAACATTGATAACAAATTCATAGACAAATTCAAAATCAGCATTATGACATCCTTTAAGCACAGACAAGAGATCTAGACATAGAAAGAAAACCCCTTCTTGTCAGGATGGATTCCCCTCCTAAGCCTTTGAAACTCTTGTGCTCCCGTAGATGCGAAAGGCCTTATGGTGTTCTTCGCGACTAACCTTCCTCTCTCAGAAGACCTTCGATCATGTGTTCCTGCATAATTTGATGTGTTTTATGTGGTATGAATGGATTCATTTTCGTGCAAGGCTTGGGTCCCTTTTATAGATGCATGGAGAGATCACTTGTAGAATTCTGGTAGGATTAGGAGACAATTCAGCACCAGAAATGTTGCACGCCCGTGTCAACCCACATAGTTTGGTCGTGTGATCGGAATTTGCTCCTGGGGTCTTCACAAAAAGTTGTGGCCCTTTCTCTTAGCTTTCCATAATCACTTGAATCACCACAATAGCAATTTTGTAAAGAAAGTTATGGCCAAATTACTAAACCCTGCCAGTACTGGAAACTGTTAGCGCGTTTGGATGTTTTTTGAAGGAAATTCCCTTTTGTTCAACCGTCCATGTGTCTTTGATTCATATTTTTTCTCGTTTTTTGACATATCATTTGAATGTGATATCACATTTGATTCAGTTTAGCTCCATTTTCTGTAGAATTCACAAGAGTACGCAGTATCACGCCCAACAAAGGAAACCAAGTAAAATACACCAACTATGCGTGCACATGCATCAATTATATATCAAAATAAGCCCTTAAATGCACGTATATTTTACATGTATCAGCCTAATCAAGATTACTGTTGCGGACCTGGCTACTCATTTCCCCCTTCCTTCAAGTGGGCTGAACGACATTGCTGAAAAAGATGTTAACCTGGCTGCGGCATGGAATGAGATCGCCAATCCAGAGTCTGCTGCTAAGGTTGTTTACACAGCCAATAAATCATTGATCAAAGACGACTATCATAAACTAATGGATTTTGTGTCCAAGTGTGTGGACATGAAGTTTGGCAGCTTCAATAAGCTGTCTCGACGAAGCTGACCGTCATGGCTGCGATTATGGAAGAGAAGAATGTGAACTGGGTTGAGTTCATCTTCAGCCAAATTTGCTAGAACGTCATAAAAAGAAAATTAACGATACTGGTCTATTTGTAAGTTCGCTAGGGTATGGCCTTGTGATTGGCCATTTGATGGAAGTGAAGGACATTCCCCTCAGGTATGGGAAACCCTTCCACGTGAACAAGAGGATGTTTAAGGCAAACCTTTCAAGTGCTCAGAGGCAAGCACATGCCAGAAGAGTTGACACCAGCGAAGGTGAGTCAGCTGATCCTGTCCCCTAGGACACCACTGCAACCGCCAAAGCTCCTTCTCCGAAGCCTATCCAGAAGAAGAAGAGAGCTGTTGCAACAAAGCCTGCCCCTGTCCCAGCAGCTGTTGAAGTCCAAGCACCTGCCCCTATAGCCGTCCAAGAATCTGCTCCTGCCCCAAAATCCGAGACTGAGAAGGACCCTCTTGTATCTTCTCCAGTCGTGAGAAAGAAGCGCACTGATGTGCCTAGGAAGGCAGCTGCATCGAAAAAGTGAAGATGGGTGAATCAACTTTTGCATTTGAAGAGCCTGAGGACGTGGAACCTGAAGTTCCATTGGTTAAGACCAAGATAAAGCGATTAGTTAGAAGATTAGCCTTGGAAAAGCCAGCCGAGTCTGGCACTGAGACTGTGAAAGAGACTGCTGAAGTGGTAGAATAGCAGTCTAAGGAAGTTGAGATGGTGAAGAAACCACCACTGTAGTTGAGAAGACTGCTGATGAAGGTCAGCAGACTGAAGAAGAGACAATTGTTCGTGAGACAGCTAAATAGAAAGAAACTGAAACAACTGACCAAGGCGAGGAGTTAGTTGTACACTCCCCTCAGACGGATGCTAGAACATCTGAGGAGGAGATGGCTCCCCTTGAGCCCATGCAGGAGGATGATGACCTTATGATGTTGTCTCCTGCATATCCCTATATACATGAGGGGCTTAAAAGTTGGAGGGCCTGGAAGTTGAGCATGTCTAGGCACCAATTCGAAAGCCCAGAATTCATTGAGGAGGAAGAATACCTCCTAGAGTTTTTGGGAGACGTTGGTGTATGCACTGCTTTGGATAAAGACTGTTGCATCAACATTCTATTTGATAGAAAGGAGAATGAAAAGCTTAAAGCTATTGAGAAGGTCAATGCTATTGAAGAATCAAATAAGCCTCATTCTTGTGCCTTCACAGACTGATGAGAATCTAGTCACGAAGGATTCGAGCAACACCAAATGCAAGCTATCTCGAGTTCTTGAAGACTATGTAATTGAATTCTCGAGTTCTTGTATTTATTTATCATAGATTAGGTGTTAATTTCCATTGTTTTGAGTCAATTGAGAGGCCAAGTTGATGTTAGAGGCCAAGTATATTGAGTCTAGAGTCATGTTAGTTAATCATGGGTCAAAAGAAAGCATTGACGATCGAAGAACAAGAGGTTGCGTTCAAGAGGCCAAGAACAACAATTTTCAGCACTGTCAGGGTTTAGTATTTTGGCCATAACTTTCTCTACAAAATTGATATTGAGCTGATTCAAGATGCTATGGAAAGCTAAGAGAAAGTGCTACAACTTTCATGAGACTCCAGGGGCTAATTACGTGAAGAACACGGCCTGGCCATGGTTATTTACATGGCCGTGTTTGGTGAAGACGTGACGAACATGGCCTAGCCGTGTTCAGAAGCACGACCGTGCTTTTGGCCGCGTTTTTTGAGTCTGTTCAGTTTTCGTTTTCTTTTTCAATTTTTAAGTTGTTTCCTAGTCGGTTTAGGGTTTATTTTGAGTCGCCTATATAAGGCAAACACTTGTTTATTTTTCATAAAAACTTGATATTGATATTGATATTGAGATTTTTCTCTTCAACCCTTTGGGTTTTTCTAAGAGCTTCAAGATTGTTCATATTGTTGCGATTACCAACTTATCAAGCAAACATACACATTCGTTTGTGGCGTCTACGCATACTGAGGTTCTTGCTTTTCTAAGCAACTGGTCGAGGTTTCCACCAATCTTAACCGAACTAGTGAAGATCTTTGGTTAACAACATATTGTTGTTGGGTCGTATGCATAGTCGTTGCTGTGGTTCACATAACTTGGTAATCTGAGCCATCTAGCAAGGTTAAATCTATCATTGTTTTCTTTTATTTTCCAGATTTTCTTTGTTATCCGTAAACCCTAGTTCTTCAAGGGTTGCCAAAAAAAACATCGAAATTAAAAAAAAAAAAAATGAGGCACTTGATTTCGTGATTTGTTGTGGGCGTGAGATTGGTTTTTTGGGATTGTTGTTGGTATTGTTGCACTTGTTTATACATCATGTCCGAGGAAAACCGACAACCGTTGAATTTAGGTAATAAGTTGGATATGGAGGTACTTACAAGTCTCATAAAGAAAGTGATGATCGAGACGTTATGGGATTCCAGGGAGGCGTCGAGAATAGAGGAGCCTGGTACTAGGGCGCGGAGGCCTAGGAAGTTTGAACTGGAGGAATGGACGGATGAGATGGATGATTTTGATTCCGAAAGGGAACAAAATTACAACTTTCGGAACAAAATTACAATCCGGGCAGAGGTCGGTGTGGAAATAGGGGTGATAGGGGACATGAGGATGGCAATTTGAGTAACATCAAATGCAAATCCCACCGTTCCAGGGAAAGAGTGATCTGGATGTCTATCTGGATTGGGAAAGAAAAATCGAGAATGTATTTGATTGCCAAAACTATTCCGAATTGAAAAAGGTGAAATTGGCATCAACTGAGTTCTCGGATTACGCAAGTATTTGGTGGGATCAATTGATGGTCTCGAGGAGAAGGAGAGGCAAGCGGCCCGTTTCCACATGGGAGGAGGTGAGGAGTATGATGCGACGTAGTTTTGTACCAAATCATTATTACAGAGGCATCTATCAAAGGTTGCAGAGGTTGACCCAGGGGTCGAAGAGCGTAGAGGATTATCATAAAGAGATGGAGATGTTGATGGCGAGGGCTAATATAGAGGAGGACCAGGAGGTTACGATGTCAAGGTTCATTGCCGGATTAAATACTCCTATAGCAGATGTCGTCGACTTACATCATTGTGTCGATCTTGAGGAGATGGTGCACATGGCGGTCAAGATTGGGCAACAGCTCAAGAAGAGGGGTTTTACATGGCAAAATCCCAACACTAGCACCAATACTTGGGGTTCGAATACTCCTACAATGGATGATGCACGTTTTTCACAACAGCCCAAAGTTGTGGAGAACAAGACAGATTCGGACAAGGCCAAACCATCAAGTAAATTTGATCCTTCTACTTCACGCACTAGAGACGTTGAGTGTTTTAAATGTCATGGACAAGGTCATAGAGCTAGTGAATGTCCGAATAGAAGAGTGCTGGTGATTCGGGCTAATGGTGATGTAGACTCCGAAAGTGAGGATGAGTCTGACTATAGTGATATGCTAGAGTTGGAGGAGGTCCCGGAGGTAGTTAAGCCAGTGAAGGGCAATGTGTTATCACTAGTGTCACATAGAGACTTGAATATTGAGCCGAAGTTAATTGATCATGAGCAACGAGAAAATATTTTTCACACTAGATGCTTAGATTAGGATAAAGTGTGTAGTATGATCATTGATGGAGGTGGTTGTACAAACGTGGCTAGTGTGAAATTGGTGGAGAAGTTAGAGATTCCTACACTTGAACATCCAGAGCCGTATACCCTACAATGGTTCAATGATTGTGGCGAGGTACGAGTTAATAAAAGAGTGTTAGTGTCTTTTCAAATTGGGGATTATAAGGATGATATATTATGTGATGTGGTACCAATGCGGGCTTATCATATCTTGTTGGGTAGACCATGGCAGTTTGATAGGCGAGTTGTGCATGATGGATACACTAATTGCTATACTGTTGAGCATGAGCGCAGAAAGTTCATACTTTCATCTCTTACACCTGCAGAAATCTATAATGATCATGTGAGGATGAGAGTTTGTGAGTCAAAAGAAAAGAGTGTTCGGCAAGTGAGCAAAAGAAAGTAAAACAAGAAAGAAGTACATCATTTGTTCTGAATGATGATGGTAGTTTGACGATCAACAATCTTTGTGTCCTTGATGTTGATGGCTTAAGGTATAAGATAATGGAAGAGGCTCATACTGCACCATATGCCATGCACCCAGGTAGTACAAAAATGTATCAAACCTTAAAAAGCCATTATTGGTGGTCTAGAATGAAGAAAAATATAGCCGAGTATGTTTCAAAATGCTTAACTTGCCAGCAGATTAAAGACGAACATCAAGCACCAGTGGGTAAGTTGCATCCGTTACCTATTCCTGTTTGGAAGTGGGAGCGTATTACTATGGATTTTCTTTATGGTCTGCCTGTGACACCGAGGAAAAATAATGCAGTTTGGGTAATTGTGGATCGACTAACAAAGTCAGCTCACTTTTTTACCTTTTAAATGGGGTTCTACTCTCGAAAATCTGGCAAAACGATATGTGAATGAGATTGTTAAACTACATGGTGTACCTTTATCTATTATTTCAGATCGCGACCCTCGTTTTACGTCTAGATTTTGGGGTAGCTTACAACAAGCATTAGGTACGAAATTACATTTTAGTACTGCATTTCATCCACAGACAGATTGGCAATCAGAGAGAACTATTCAGACTCTCGAGGATATGCTTAGGGCATGTGTTCTTGAATTCAAAGGCTCTTGGGATGAATATATTGCATTGATAGATTTTGCTTATAATAATCAGCATCATAGCAACATTGGTATGGCGCCTTATGAAGCATTATATGGTAGGAAATACAGGAGTCCAGTATGTTGGGATGAAGAGGGAATACGATTACTGGAAGGCCCAAATCTGATTCAAAACACATTTGAAAAAGTGAAAATAGTTAAAAGTCGATTCAAAGCAGCTCAAGATAGGCAAAAGATTTATATTGATCAACATAGGCGGGAAATGCAATAAGAAGTTGGTGAGAAAGTATTTCTACGTGTTTCCCCTTGGAAAGGTATTCTCAGATTTGGAAAGAAAGGTAAACTGAGTCCTCGTTATATCGGCCCATATGAAATACTTGAAAAGGTCAGACCAATAGCTTATAGGCTTGCTTTGCCACCTGAATTATCCCAGATTCATAATGTGTTCCATGTTAGTATGCTTCGTCAATACAGATCAGACCCGTCACTTGTTCTCCGAGATGAACCAGTTGAAATTGCTGATAATCTAAGTTATGTCGAGGAACCAATGGGAATAGTGGGATATAAAAAAAAATAACTTAGAAATAGAGTGATTCCGTTGGTAAAAGTGTTGTGAAGAAATCATTCTAGAGAAGAGGCTACGTGGGAAACGCAACAACATATGACAGATCAATATCCGTGGTTATTTACTGATACATGTACAAATTTCGAGGACGAAATTTTTATGGGGGGGAGAATTATCATAATCCGGAATACTTGCATTTTAATTCATAGGGTTAATTACTCATAAGCATAATTACACGCATTTTGACATCTCATATTCACATTAGAATGCATATAAAATAATGAAATGTCCAATTTTAGCATAATCATGTTAGTTATGAATATGGATAATTAAGTAGAAAAGACTAATATAATACATGATAGAGAATTGGATTTTATTTTGAGTATAAGTATGTATTATATACACATTATTAAAAAGGGGGAACACATACGTACAATAGTATATATTTAAAAAAAAGTGTGTTAAGTTACAAATAAAAGAATTTGACTAATAGATATATATGTACATATATATATATATATATATATGTACATACACACATGGCACATATTAATATATGTATACGTTTATGTGGGTGTGTGTCTGTGAAGCCCCGATTTTTCCGAAAATATAATTGATTCTTATTGTCGTCTATGTATTTGATCGACTATTTTACCGCGTCACTTTGACGGGTAATTATCATTAATATATATATTTTGTATTTTATTTCATTTTATTTATTACTTGTGATCATGATCTTTATTAATTCTATTTCACATTTATGATCACTTGATTGATCATTATTACTATTTTTGTATTTATTAGTCACCTTAGAATTTTAAGAGACTATTTATTTTAGAGACTTTTACCTTATAGAATTAAGATTTTGATTTATATTAAGTGATCATGAGACTTATAAGTGATCAAGGAAATCACTAATTATTTTGGAGATTGATATATTTCATCTATTATCATCAAATTTGGGACAAAAAAAAATATATATGGAATCACCATAATACCCCTATAGTGGACGGCATTGGTGATGATTTTTGGAGTAGAAATATCATCCAACTCTTGTACACTTACACCTTATATTAGTCATCTTGTGTATAATTATACCATTAATTCAAACATTATACACATTATCTTATACCTCAATTTTATATCATTAAATTCCCCAACATATTCTATTCTTCCCAACATTCTTCTTATTCCTCTCAACATTCCAATTTGACCCATACCTCTGACTACCAAATTGTCTCCATGCAAGAGACAAATTACAAGACACAAATTAAACAAAAAAATCTCTCCCTCTCTCCCCCCCATTTGGACGGCCAAGAGGCCATTTTACACAAAAAATTTATCAAAATTTTTATCCAACACATTTTAATTCTTAAGCAAATTCTCCTCCTTCTCTCTAACTTCTCTCTAACCTCATTCACATCTTCAAATCTTCAAACAAAATTCATTCATATCTTCAAACCTTCAAACACCAACTCTTCACATCTTCAAATCTTCAACATAAGTTCTTCATATCTTCAAGTACCACTTCTTCATATCTTCAAATATTCAAACACAAGTCCTTCACATCTTCAAACCCATCTTCATAACTCTAAGAACATCTTCTTCCTAACATCAAACATACTTTCTTTCTTCAAACATCTAAACCAAAACAAACAATCTTACCACTTAAACTCAAAAAATTCGATCACCCCCCTTTCTCAAGGTAAGAAATTTCACTCCTCAATTCAACTTAAATTATTTCTACTCATCACCTTCTTCTTTTAACTTAAGTTTATATTTTGGATTTTGAGGTACTTAGAATACCACTTGGAGACATGCATGCATAGTGGTGAAACTTGAAGACTTGAAGGTAAGAATTGGACACTAAAACCCTTCTTCATTTTTCTTCCTATTGTTTTCAAATTTTAACACCCCTTTTTCATTTCTGAGAAATAGGGGCTGACCTTAGGTGATTTTGGAGTTGAACCAAAAATTCAAAATTTAAAGCTTCAACTAGTCTCCAATCACCTACTACACAAGGTAAAGTGTAGTCTTTCTCATTTTCTTATTTCCTTCTTTATCTTTTTAATTTTTCTCTCATTTTTCTAACATCAAATTTTTGATATTTCTTGACTTAGGGGCTGACCTAAGTGACCTCATCCAAAAATTGTGAAATTTATCCTTTTATTTCACAATTTTCCAATTTTAAGGTGGGTGGAAAAATACTTTCCAACTTCTAGGTGTTTCTATTAAAATGCATGTAGAATTTCGAATATGAGCCCTTGAGATATATAATCTATGTATTGCATGTCAATTTTATCTATCAAATCATGAAAATTCTCAAGAGTTGCTCAAAATTGCTATTTATTGAATTTTAGGTGCATGCATGTACAATTTAATGTTTTATTTGATGAATTCTTGTATGTATTGGACATGCATGTGTATGATCTTTGAAATCCATGTTTTGGATGACTTATAACCTGGAAAAGTCGAGCATAATTGATTAAATTTAAATTTTGGACATAAAAATGTAAAAATGGAAATTAAAGTTGGTGGACTAAATTGTAAGAAAATGAAAGTTAAAGGACCCCTCTGCAAATTTCAATTTTTGGGACTGTACACAGGTTCAAAAATGACTTTTGGACATTTTACTAAAGTTTTAAGAGTTTTAAGATAAATAAAATCGACCTTTAAAAGCCCAAGGACTAGATTGTAAAATTTTAAAAGTTTAAGGGCTACTTTGCAAATTTTGAAACTGTACCAGACTTTAATTTTAAAATTTGAAATTTTTACTCTTAAGGTACTGGAAATGACATATTTTAAATGTATTCCAAAAATCCAAGTTTTTAGGGCTTGGAAAGTAATTTTTCTAAAATTGAGGGACTAAAGTGTAAAAGACTAAACTTGAGGACCCAACTTGAGGACCCATGCACCTGGAAATACTAACCTAATTGTAACTTAATTATATTTTGGACCCAAGGTTCAAATTTCATAACAATTGGACCCCTAAAAGCCTCAAAGGCAATTATTTCAAAATGGGGCAAAAATGATATATTCAAAAGTTAAAGGACCTAAACTTATTTCTTTTAAAACCTGCTTTTGTCCCAATATCCTACTAACCTTAGTGACATTTTCCAACTGGAATCACATTAAAATCCCTTCCGGTTTGTGAGTTCCGATTATTTTAACTTAAAGCCCGAAATGACAATTTTAACAAATTTGGGGCCAATGTGAGAATTTTATAAAAACTCGACCTCAAAACTTTAAAAACCTGAATCTCTGAACAATTTGGAGAATTTAGGAACTGACCTCATAATTGTTCAAGGTCGGGATATTTATTTATTCAATTTTTAACCCCAAAAGTATTAGTTTTTACAAACGGGGCTGATTGAAAATTTTCTTTTTATCAAGGACCTAACTCAAATTATTTTCCTTTTTCTAAAACAGCCCTGGACCCTTTGATTTTAATTATTAATTAAAATGTTTTATTTTCCCAAACGGGACTTATGTTCCACCTTATTTTTTTTCCAAGATATCGAAGATTGTTTATCCTTCCGATAATCATCTTCATCCAACAACTCCACCAACGCCATATTTGCCACTCGCGTTTTTCGAAAACTTTCTTGAACTGCTTCCCTGAATCAATAATACTCGACTGCCTGGTTGACTACCTGAACTTGTATTTACTTTCCTGCCTGAGTCAACTTGGTGTGTCGAGCTCACAGTCGGAATGGATACGTCGGGGGATGGAACCGGCAAGGCTACCGCTATTCCACTCTTCTGGCCCCATCGTCCTAATCCCGCAACTGAGGGATGGAGTGTCCAAGAGAAGCGGGTCGTAGAACTTGAGGTATAATCATGATTATGACAGATCTGAGCCTTGCAAGCTCCACTGTGGATTTTGTCTTTGCCTATGGAGCGATAAGATTACCGGTCTTGGACCATCTTGCCTGGGGAGTTACAAGGAAGAACGAAGGAATCGATGTCTGATCCACACGATTCCGGGGTTATCGGACCCGTTTGGTTGGCGCTACAAATCCGTACGCAACCGCTACTTGTTTTGCATTGGTTGGCGCTACAAATCCATACGCAACCATTATTTGTCTTGCATGGGATTGGCGTTACATTCCGTACGCAATCCTACCTGTCTTACCTGAATCACATAGTGCCTGTGTGACCATGAACTGTTTTCTTGAACTATATAAGTATATTATTTAAATTTATTTATCACGACGCTTGTGGACTGTGTGTGAATTCATGCGTCATACTCACGCGTTTTCATATAACTGATTTCTCGCATTAACTATATATATCGCCACATTTGCACACGATCACCCCATCCACTGAGATTTATGTCTCATCCCCACCTGTTTTCTAACCTTTAGATGAGGACTTCGTTGAAGATGCTGAATCGACCACGGATTGAGCCCTTGTACCCCGCTTGTTGGATTTACTATCTTTTGTTGTTGATGTCGCTGGACTTGTTACTATTATTTGTTGTTGGACTGACTACTACTTGTTGTTGTTGTTGTTGGACTCTTTTCTTGTGTTCGTCGTTGGACTCTTGTATTTCCTTTCATTCCGGTTTGTAACTGAAGGGCGTAGGACCTTTTGGCTTTTAAGTTCTTATTTTTAGATCATATCGGGGATGTAATTTGGATTATGGATATTGTGGACTGTAAGTTGTAATTGTACTTGTTCTTTTTTCCGTTGCCATTTAGACTCTGTTTCATTGGGTTCTCGATGATATTCGTCTAGACTGTTTGGTTATTTATATTTAAGTTGTGGATCATCGTCGCATCCTGTTTGGGGCATGACAGTTAGAGTGGTATCAGAGCTCGGCTAGTAAGATGGAAACTTACACCGAGCTGACCCAGGATAGGACCCTGGGTCTGTGTTTTGGGTAGTACCGCGACTTGACCAATTAAGTGTGAAATCGATTTCAAATTGGCATAGAACCGCCTTATTGATGTTTGAACTAAGTTAGAACGCATATTTTGAGATTCGATAGTCATACTTTCTTTGTTCATTCTTTCCTTATTCTCTTCTTATCTTTCCCTACGATATAACTTGCTTTACGCAAATAATTATTGTATTCATCTACTCGTGAATCGCAACTAACGCTTCAAGATACAGAATGGCCGAACATTGAGGACGTGGGAAACCTCGCCGCGTTCCACGAGGGGATGACGACGTACCCAGGGACCGGGTACCCTCACCTGAATTACCACTGCCTCCTCCACCTGCTGCAGGAGACAACCTGACCGCACAGGCCTTACAACAAATATTGGTTTTCATGAGGCAACAGGCAGAGCCTCAACCCCGTGCTCCCGAACCCGCCAGAGAGGCGAACGATCGCACATTGGAGCAATTTCTACGGTTCGACCCACCAGCCTTCTTAGGAGAGCCGGATGATTTGAAGGCAGAAGAATGGATAGAAAAACTGGAGAATATCTTCAATGCTCTCCAATACTCAGATGAGCAGAAAGTCACACTCGCCGTATTTCGTCTGGAATCGGCCGCTAGAGACTCGTGGAGGGCGCTTGAAAGAAGATGGGAACAGACCAGTAGCCGAACATGGGGAAATTTCTTGGCCGAGTTCAATGAATGCGACATTCCACAAAGTTGTGAAAGAGGCGTGCCGAGATGAATTCCACAGATTGAGGCAAGAGAACATGACTGTAGCTCAGTACGAGTCTGAATTTCACCGATTGTCCAAGTATGCTCTGGGGACAATCAGTACCGAAGAGGATAAGCTTTACAAGTTCACTCGAGGATTGAAACTGAACTTCGAAACAATCGCTGATCGTTGAATCGACAACCTACTCACCGCGAAAAAGGCACTCTCTCCGCATTGAGTCGGGATTGAACCGTATTGGACAGATTCAGCAGAGTAGGCCATCGAATAGTCTTAAGAGGACAGCTGTGGGACAACCATCTAAACCGCCTGCTAAGTTTCAGAAGGGACTAGTTAATAAGACAGATAAGGGAAAGGGACTAGTACAAGGAAAGCCGGGTCAATTGTGTGCATATTGCCAGAAATCGGGACATACCGCCAATAACTGTTGGCGTAAACAAGGAAGGTGTTTGCGCTGTGGTAGTAATCAGCATCAGCTAAAAGATTGCCCGAAGTACGAGGATCGAACCAAACAGATGCAGTTGCAGAAGCCGAGAAATGGCCAGGGTAATCGGGCAAGGATGCCTGCTCGAGCATTTGCACTAGCCGGACAGGAGGCTCCGGAGGCAACAGATGTGGTGGAAGGTACGCTTCTAGTATCTAACCACTACGCTAAAATATTGTTCGACCCTGGATCGACGCATTCATTCGTTGCACCGCATTTTTTACACAAACTGCATGCATGCATGGAACATATGCCTATATGTCTAGAAGTGTCAACTCCTATGGGTGCAAGTCAGATAACATATATTATCTATAATGCATGCGAAGTTAAGATTGCTGAGATAAACTTTCCTGCCGATTTAATCCTATTACCTATATCCGAATACGACGTGATATTGGGAATGAACTGGTTGTCTGCACACCATGCACAAATGGACTGCCATAACAAGTCCATTAAGCTATGTGAACCCGGAAAACCCAAAGTGGAAATTTCGGGAAGGGCACGAGTTAAGATTGCCCCAATCATTTCAACAATGAAAGCGAGAAAGGCGATCACTAGAGGGGCTCAAGGGTACTTGGCGTTTGTAATAAACAAACCCACGGTTGATACACACATTAACCAAGTACCTATAGTATCAGAATACACGGATGTATTTCCACAAGAACTCACCACTGTCCCTCTAGATAGGGAAGTCGAGTTCACCATCGCTAGAACCCTATATAGAATGGCTCCTCTTGAGTTACAAGAGTTTAAGACGCAATTACAGAAACTTATGGATGTGGAATTTATCCGACCGAGTACGTTTCCGTGGGGAGCACCTGTGCTGTTTGTCAAGAAGAAAGATGGCACATTAAGGCTGGGTATAGATTATCGTGGTCTTAATAGCGTGACCATCAAGAACAAATATCCCCTCCCGAGGATAGACGAACTATTTGATCAACTTCAAGGAGCCACGGTGTACTCGAAGTTTGATTTACAACAACGATATTACCAACTGAAGATCCGCGAAGAAGACATTTCCAAAACTGCATTTCAAACCCGATATGGACACTACGAGTTTGTAGTGATGCCTTTCGGTCTGACGAATGCACCAGCAACATTTATGGACCTGATGCATCGAGTCTTCCAACCTTATTTGGATCAATTCGTAGTGATATTCATTGATGACATACTCGTATACTCTAAGTCTAGAGAAGAGCATGAACGCTATCCAAAATCATTTTGGAGACACTACGAGAGCATAAGTTGTATGCCAAATTCAGCAAGTGCGAATTTTGGCTTAGTGAAGTCGCGTTCTTGGGACACATAGTATCCGACACCGGGATTGCGGTAGATCCTCGAAGGTACAGACAGGTGGTTGAATGGAAACAACTCGAGTCTCAGAATTAAATCGAGTTTCTCTAGACTAGCCGGATATTATCGAAGCTTTATCCAGGACTTTTCCAAGATAGTCGGACCACTCACCGACTAACCCGTAGAAGCAAGTCAAGTTTGAGTGGAATGACAAATGCGAGGCGAGTTTCAAGAGTCAAGAAAAACGACTTACTACAACTCGATCTTAGACCTTCCAAAGGGGACCGAAAACTTTGTCGTCTACAAATGCATCAAAAGAAGGACTATGAGCAAAGGTGCTCATGCGGAAGAAAAAGTTATCACTTACGCATCACGAAAGCTCAAGCCGTATGAAGCCAATTATCCAACGCATGACTTGGAAATGGCAAATGATAGTTTTCGCGTTCAACAAATGGAGACACTATCTCTATGAAGCAACATTCACGGTTTTCACGGATCATAAGAGCTTGAAGTATCTATTCTCTCGTAAAGACCTCAACTGAGGCAACGGAGATGGATGGAGTTGATTGAGGACTATCACTTTGATATTCAATACCATCCCTGAAAGCTAACGTCGTAGCAAACGCCTAAGCGAAAAGCGAGCTTAGCCAGGCTTATGATTCGAGAGTGGGAATAATTAGAAGAGAGTGAGCAATTGGAATCGACGAGAACCAATACTCGTTTTCGTGCGCTAACATTTCGGTTAAACCCGATCTGGCAAAGAGATCAAAGAAGCACAAGAGAAAGATGCACATCTTCAAAAATCAAGGAAAAGATACTTAAAGGAGAAAGATCGAATTCTCGGTACCAAGATGGAGTTATCGATTCCGAATCGAGTGTGTGTACTGAATGACGAGCAGATTAGGAATAGAATCCTAGCATAGGCACACCGTTCAAAATACACTATACATCCTGGAGGAAACAAGATGTATAAGGATTTGAAACGGAGTTATTGGTGGGTAAACATGAATAACTAGGTAGCGGAATTCATTGCGAGATGTTTGACTTGTCAACGAGTAAAAGCAGAACACCAACGACCGCCTGGTTTACTACAACCGTTGAGAATTCCCGAGTGGAAATGGGAACACATAACGATGGACTTCGTGATGGATCTACCAAGGACTAGAGGAGGCCATGATGCTATTTGGGTAGTCGTAGACCGACTCACGAAATCTGCACACTTTTTACCCATCAAGAAAATTGATAGCTTGCAGAAACTTGCATGAGACTTATATCCGAAAATTATTCGACCGCATGGAGTGCCACGACACGATGATCCGGCAGACCCGAGGTTTGTCTCCGGATTTTGGAAGTGCTTGCACAAGGAATTTGGTACCTCGCTAAGTTTCAGCACAACAGCACATCCACAAACCGATGGACAGTCTGAGCGAACAATTCAAACCCTTGAAGATATGTTGCGATCCTGCACATTAGATTTTCAAGGAAGTTGGGATTCACACTTACCATTAGCCGAGTTCGCCTACAATAACAGTTATCAGGCCACGATTGGGATGGCACCCTACGAGGCATTATATGGGCGAAAATGTAGATCCCCACTACAGTGGGAGATTGATGACCAATGGACTCCGAAATAGAAACGAAAGTCGCCCTCGATCCCAAAGGTTGACTTAGTTCAGGAGGCCATGGAGAAGGTCAAGCTGATCAAGGAGCGGATTCGCACAGCTCAGAGCCGCCAAAAGAGTTACGCGGACAAGAGAAGAAAGGATTTGGATTTTGAAGTCGGAGATGAAGTATTTCTCAGACTCTCACCATGGAAAGGACTAATCAATCCGAAGAAAGGAGGCAAGTTGAGTCCGAGATATGTTGGACCTTACAAGATTTTACAAAGGATCGGGAAATTAGCCTACCAACTCGAGTTACCAGCACCATATACGGGAATGCACGATGTATTCTACGTATCGAGATTAAAGAAGTATCAACCAGATCCCGAGCATATCATCACTAATGGAAAATCTATCCTACACCGAGAGACCAATCCGGATCATTGATTAGCAGATACGACAGTTGCGTAAGAGAGAAATTCCAATAGTTAAAGTGGTGTGGCAGAACCACAACCGAGACGAAGACGCAACGTGGCAGATGGAAGAAGACATGGGGAATCAATATCCAGAACTATTCTGAAGAGAATTTGGGGACCAAATTCTTTTAAGGAGGGGAGGATGTGAAGCCCCGATTTTTTCGAACATATAATTGATTCTTATTGTCGTCTATGTATTTGATCGACTATTTTACCGCGTTTGATGGGTAATTATCATTAATATATATATTTTGTATTTTATTTCATTTTATTTATTACTTGTGATCATGATCTTTATTAATTCTATTTCACATTTATGATCACTTGATTGATCATTATTACTATTTTTGTACTTATTAGTCACCTTAGAATTTTAAGAGACTATTTATTTTAGAGACTTTAACCTTATAGAATTAAGATTTTGATTTAGATTAAGTGATCATGAGACTTATAAGTGATCAAGGAAATCACTAATTATTTTGGAGATTGATATATTTAATCTATTATCATCAAATTTGGGACAAAAACAATATATGGAATTACCATAATACCCCTATAGTGGACGACATTGGTGATGATTTGTGGAGTAGAAATATCATCCAAATCTTGTACACTTACACCTTATATTAGTCATCTTGTGTATAATTATACCATTAATTCAAACATTATACACATTATCTTATACCTCAATTTTATATCATTAAATTCCCCAACATATTCTATTTTTCCCAACATTCTTCTTATTCCTCTCAACATTCCAATTTGACCCATACCTTTGACTACCAAATTGTCTCCATGCAAGAGACAAATTACAAGACACAAATTAAATAAAAAAATCTCTCCCTCTCTCCCCCCCATTTGGACGGCCAAGAGGCCATTTTACACAAAAACATTTATCAAAAATTTTATCCAACACATTTTAATTCTCAAGCAAATTCTCCTCCTTCTCTCTAACTTCTCTCTAACCTCATTCACATCTTCAAATCTTCAAACAAAATTCATTCATATCTTCAAACCTTCAACACCAACTCTTCACATCTTCAAATCTTCAACATAAGTTCTTCATATCTTCAAGTACCACTTCTTCATATCTTCAAATATTCAAACACAAGTCCTTCACATCTTCAAACCCATCTTCATAACTCCAAGAACATCTTCTTCCTAACATCAAACATACTTTCTTTCTTCAAACATCTAAACCAAAACAAACAATCTTACCACTTAAACTCAAAAAATTTGATCACCCCCCTTTCTCAAGGTAAGAAATTTCACTCCTCAATTCAACTTAAATTCTTTCTACTCATCACCTTCTTCTTTTAACTTAAGTTTATATTTTGGATTTTGAGGTACTTAGAAGACCACTTGGAGACATGCATGCATGGTGGTGAAACTTGAGGACTTGAAGAAGAACTAGTAAAGAAATTTGGACTACAAGGTAAGAATTTGACACTAGAACCCTTCTTCCTTTTTCTTCCTATTTTTTTCAAATTTTAAGACCCCTTTTTCATTTTTGAGAAATAGGGGCTGACCTTAGGGGATTTTGGAGTTGAACCAAAAATTCAAAATTTAAAGCTTCAACTAGTCTCCAATCACCTACTACACAAGGTAAAGTGTAGTCTTTCTCATTTTCTTATCTCCTTCTTTTTCTCCTTAATTTTTCTCTCATTTTTTTAAAATCAAATTTTTTATATTTCTTGACTTAGGGGCTGACCTAAGTGACCTCATCCAAAAATTGTGAAATTTATCCTTTTATTTCACAATTTTCCAATTTTAAGGTGGGTGGAAAAATACTTTCCAACTTCTAGGTGTTTTTATTAAAATGCATGTAGAATTTCGAATATGAGCCCTTGAGATATATAATCTATGTATTGCATGTCAATTTTATCTATCAAATCATGAAAATTCTCAAGAGTTGCTCAAAATTGCTATTTATTGAATTTTAGGTGCATGCATGTACAATTTAATGTTTTATTTGATGAATTTTTGTATGTATTGGACATGCATGTGTATGATCTTTGAAATCCATGTTTTGGATGACTTATAACCTGGAAAAGTCGAGCATAATTGATTAAATTTAAATTTTGGACTTAAAAATGTAAAAATGGAAAGTTGGTGGACTAAATTGTAAGAAAATAAAAGTTAAAGGACCCCTCTGCAAATTTCGAATTTTGGGACTGTACTCAGGTTCAAAAATGACTTTTGGACATTTTAATAAAGTTTTAAGAGTTTTAAGATAAATAAAATCGACCTTTAAAAGCCAAAGGACTAGATTGTAAAATTTTAAAAGTTTAAGGGCTACTTTGCAAATTTTGAAACTGTACCAGACCTTAATTTTAAAATTTGAAATTTTTACTCTTAAGGTACTGTAAATGACATATTTTAAATGTATTCCAAAAATCCAAGTGTTTAGGACTTGGAAAGTAATTTTTCTAAAATTGAGGGACTAAAGTGTAAAAGACTAAACTTGAGGACCCAAATGAAATTTCCAGGACTTATGCAGCCCATGCACCTGGAAATACTAACTTAATTGTAACTTAATTATATTTTGGACCCAAGGTTCAAATTTCATAACAATTGGACCTCTAAAAGCCTCAAAGGCAATTATTTCAAAATGGGACAAAAATGATATTTTCAAAAGTTAAAGGACCTAAACTTATTTCTTTTAAAAACTGTTTTTGTCCCAATATCCTACTAACCTTAGTGACATATTTCAACGGGAATCACATTGAAAGCCCTTCCGGTTTGTGAGTTCCGATTATTTTAACTTAAGGCCCGAAATGATAATTTTAATAAATTCTGGGCCAATGTGAGAATTTTATAAAACCTCGACCTCAAAACTTTAAAAACCTGAATCTCTAAACAATTTGGAGAATTTAAGAACTGACCTCATAATTTTTCAAGGTCGGGATATTTATTTATTCAATTTTTAACCCCAAAAGTATTAGTTTTTACAAACGGGGCTAATTGAAAATTTTCTTTTTATCAAGGACCTAACTCAAATTATTTTCCTTTTTCTAAAAAAGCCCTGGACCCTTTGATTTTAAATATTAATTAAAATGTTTTATTTTCCCAAAAATCCCTTGGCTTATCGGATCGTTTTGACCGATTAATACCCGATCGCGGGGCGACTTCCTTGTCTTGCGATTTCGAATCCATAACAGGACTTATGTTCCACCTTATTTTTTTTTCCAAGATATCGAAGATTGTTTATCCTTCCTATAATCATATTCATCCAACAACTCCACCAACGCCATAATTGCCACTCGCGTTTTTCGAAAACTTTCCTGAACTGCTTCCCTGAATCAATAATACTCGACTGCCTGGTTGACTACCCGAACTTGTATTTACTTTCTGCCCGAGTCAACTTGGTGTGTCGAGCTCACAGTTGGAATGGATACGTCGGGGATGGAACCGGGTAGCTCGGCTGCTATTCCACTCTTCCGGCCCCATCGTCCTAATCCCGCAACTGAGGGACGGAGTATCCAAGGGAAGCGGGTCGTAGTACTTGAGGTATAATCATGATTATGACAGATCCGAGCCTTGCAAGCTCTACTGTAGATTTTGTCTTTGCCTATGGAGCGATAAGGTGACCGGTCTTGGACCATCTTGCCTGGGGAGTTACAAGGAAGAGCGAAGGAATCGCTGTCTGATCCACACGATTCCGAGTTATTGGACCCGTTTGGTTGGCGCTACAAATCCGTTATCAACCGCTACTTGTTTTGCATTGGTTGACACTACAAATCCGTATGCAACCATTATTTGTCTTGCATGGGATTGGCGTTAGATTCCGTACGCAATCCTACCTGTCTTGCCTGAATCACATAGTGCCTGTGTAACCATGAACTGTTTTCTTGAACTGTATAAGTATATTATTTAAATGTATTTATCACGATGCTTGTGGACAGTGTGTGAATTCATGCATCATACTCACGCGTTTTCATATAACTGATTTCTCGCATTAACTATATATATCGCCACACTTGCAACGATCACCCCATCCACTGAGATTTATGTCTCATCCCCACCTGTTTTCTAACCTTTAGATGAGGACTTCGTTGAAGATGCTGAATCGACCACGGATTGAGCCCTTGTACCCCGCTTGTTGGATTTACTATCTTTTGTTGTTGATGTCGCTGGACTTGTTACTATTATTTGCTGTTGGATTGACTACTACTTGTTGTTGTTGTTGGACTATTTTCTTGTGTTTGTCGTTGGACTCTTGTATTTCCTTTCATTCCGATTTGTAACTGAAGGGCGTAGGACCTTTTGGCTTTTAAGTTCTTATTTTTAGATCATATCGGGGATGTAATTTGGATTATGGATATTGTGGACTGTAAGTTGTAATTGTACTTGTTCTTTTTTCCGCTGCCATTTAGACTCTGTTTCATTGGGTTCTCGATGATATTCGTCTACACTGTTTGGTTATTTGTATTTAAGTTGTGGATCGTCGTCGCGTCCCATTTGGGGCGTGATAGTGTCAGCATATAGATTACTTATTCTACTATAGATCCTTAAAGGCTAAGCAATTAAGATAGATATATAATATAATTTATGGGGATATAACTTAACCAAGCATGGTGCATACGTGTAGATCATATAGTTGATGTCATACACTTTTAATAATTCAACACACTTCACTGCCTTAATTAGAATATGAGAAAGCAAAAAGGGTAGGCAATATATAGATATAAGTTAATACTCACAAATACACATGTCGAAAACACAAAGGAGATGACATGGAGATGAGGGCGAGAATCTGGAGCAATTGGTAACCTTTATTTATTTTTATCGTTTAACACCTAATCTGCTAATTACATAAGAAACACCTTTGGATGTTGATTTCAGTTTTTTATTACATGAGAATCTTTTTAATTTATATGGCCTATTAATAAACGATAAGAAAATGATAGATTCACACACACACACACACATATATATATATATATATATTTTATATCGATTTATGTTAACTTACAAGAAGTAGAAATTAAAGATAGTACCTATGTTTGGATTTAGAAATTGGATAGTTAGACTAACAAACTTGGGTAGCTTACCACATGAAATTAATTAAAGTCTAGTTGCATGTACAAATAATTGCGGTCCCCTGGCTCGGTGGAATAATATTAAGAGATAAGTTCTTATTTAATTAAGCAAATAGAGATAAATTGGTTGAGAAATATCCAAATACATATAGTATAATAGTGAATTGCAATCCCTACACTAAACTCTGAATTTATTCTAAATTCTTACAACCAACTTTTTCCTTATAACAAAAGAATATATTATTAATGTTCAGAGACATTATTAAATGAAGGGATTAGTTGAATTGCAAGCAAATTACCTGTAAAAGAAATATACAAAATTTATATTTATGCGTATTGTAAAATTTATTATAATTAGTCAAACTAGAGATTTGAGGTCCATTATAAGATTCAATATAATAGATTTGTGAATCAGACTAAAAACTTGAATAAATGAGTTTATGTATCTGCTAGCTTCAAAATATCTAAACATTAAATTTGAATTTGGTTATGCATTGTGATATGTTAATAGGTAAAAATCCCGATAAAGAAGCAAACAAGGTCAAATAGGCGGATAGTGACGGGATAAGAACACCACTTGTAAGTATAACCTTTTAACTTGTTATTTGACTTGTGTGATTATATAATTGATATGTTCGAATGAATTGCTTCTTTGTTTGGCTATAGTGATTAGAAGTTTGTTGCGCTCTAATGTGAATTGTATGATTCTTTTTAGTGATATTGTGATGAAATTGAGATATATGATCTCTTTGTGATGACATTAAAATGGAATTGAGATATGTGATCTCCAATGATGTTATTGATATAAAAATGAGATATGCGATCTCTACTGATGTTGTTGATATGGAAATGAAATATGTGATTACAGGAAATGCATTCATGAGAGATTAATGGATTCTGTTATGGCTGCTAATGACCTTGAATCTTGTGTTACAAAATTACAGATATTCAGAAATTCTGGATTACAGAGTACCGTACGACCACCCCGAGTTCACTGAACTCTACGTGAATTAGGAATTATAGAGTGCCATGGCCATCATCGTGATCACGATTTATTCTTGGTATTAGCTGGCCCATAACAGTAAAAGAATATGATCAAGCACGTGCATTTATATTTTTGTGAATATTATAAACAAAAAATGTAAAACGATTATGATAATGTGCTTGTGTGATCTTAAATAACTTTTTATTGGATTATACTTGTTGAGCTTGCAACTCACCAAATGCAATGTTGTCAATTTTTAGTTGTTGTAGATAAAAGTTGATCCGTTAGGTGTGACGGAAGTTTAAAGCATGGATCAAAGGTCGGCTGGCTGGATTCTCATCCTTCTCCCTCAGCTCATCATTTGCATTTCATATAGGGAGTCTATTTTGATCTGTATATAAAAGAGCATGGTCGTTAAGGTCTCGTAATATGGATAAATGCACGTGTAAATAAGCATTGTTAAATCGTTTTGAGTAAATGCTTCCGCTCATGCAAAAAGGGTTACAATTGATGATTATCATGTTAATATCATGTGCAATGCAGCAGTGCTGCTTATGAACTACAGTTTTATGCTATAAAAATATGTGTTACAAGGGTAAGGGTGTTACATTAGTGGTGGTTGATGATTATTCAAGATATACAAGGACAATTTTCATGTGTAAAAAGAAGGAAACACTGCAGAAGTTACATCAACTGATGAAAGGAGTTCAAAATGAGAAGAGTCAAATCATTATTAAGATAAGATCTGACAGGGGAATTGAGTTTGTCAATGGGATTATAGCTCAGTATTGTGTTGAAAATGGTATTGCTCATGAATTATCAGCAGCAAGGACTCCACAGCAGAATGGAGTAGCTCAAAGAAAGAACATAACTCTCTAGGAAGCTGCAAGGACTATGTTAGCTGAAGCTGGATTGCCTAAGAGATTTTGGGCTGAAGCCATAAATGCAGCATGCTATACTCAAAATGGATGCATGATTAATAGGGAATTGACCAAAACTCCCTATGAGATTTGGACAGGGAGAAAGCCAAATGTTGGATATTTCAAGATATTTGGATGTGAATGCTTCATCCATAACAATGGCAAAGATAATTTGAAGCCTTTTGATGTTAAAGCTGATGAAGGTATCTTTTTGGGATACTCAGCTGAGAGGAAAGCCTATAGAATGCTGAACAAGAGGACTATGGTTACTGAAGAGTCTATCCATGTGGTTTTTGATGAACCTAATGTGAATGGAGAAGACATTGATGAGTTAGCTAATAAGCTGAATCAGCCAACTATGCAGAAGAGTCCTTATGTTGAAGCTGAAGTAAGAGCACTAAACCCTGATGAAGATGAGATAGCTGAATCTCAAAGACAGCTGGAAAGTCTACAGCTGAATGAGGATGAAAGAGTTGTTCAAGACAACTTAGCTGCGAGACGGTTGAATCCAGCAGACTTACTCCAACCTGATGTGGGATGGCTGAGAGACCATCCACCAGAGTTAGTCATTGGAGATGTTAGAGATGGCAAAAGAACCAGATCCAGAGCACAACATGAAGCTATGATCATTAAATTTCATTTCCCAGATAGAGCCTAAAGATGTGTCTCAAGCATTGGAAGACACACATTGGATTCAGACCATGTAAAAAGAGCTGAATCAGTTTGAAAGAACAAAGTATGGGAATTAGTTCAAAGGCCAACCCACCAAAATGTTACTGGTACTAAGTGGGTTTTCAGAAACAAGATGAATGAGGAAGGATCTGTTGTAAGAAACAAAGCAAGATTGGTAACCAAAGGGTATTTCCAAGAAGAGGGTATAGATTTTGATGAAACATTTGCTCATGTTGCCAGATTGGAAGCAATTAGGATGTTTCTTTCTTATGCTGCACACAAGAATTTCACTGTATATGAAAAGGATGTGAAGAGTGAATTTCTAAATGGACTGTTAGAAGAAGAAGTCTATGTTGAACAACCTCCAGGTTTTGAGTAGAAAAATATTGGAGATAAAGTCTACAAGCTTTATATGGATTGAAACAAGCACCAAGAGCATGTTATGATACATTGTCTCAATTTCTAACTGACAATGGATTCACCAAAGGCAAGGTTGATAGAACACTCTTCAGGATTCAAGATGGAGAGAGTATATTGCTTGTTCAAATATATGTGGATGACATCATTTTTGGTTCCACAAATAAAGAGTTGTGTGACAAGTTCTCAAACCTCATGCAAGGCAAATTTGAGATGAGCATGATGGGAGAGCTGACTTTCTTCTTAGGACTTCAAGTCAAGCAATTGAAGGATGAAACCTTCATAAGCCAAACCAAGTATACAAGAGATTTGATGAAGAAATTTGGTATGGAAGAGAAGTATACTGTGAAAATTCTAATGAATACATCAGTCAAGATGGACATGGATGCAGATGGCAAAGTTGTTGATAAAACCAGATATAGAGCCCTCATTGGATCATTGCTCTATCTAACAGCAAGGAGGCCAGATATAACCTTTGCAGTAGGTGAATGCGCAAGATTTCAATCTGCACCAAAAGAAATCCATATGATTGCAGCTAAGAGAATCCTAAGGTATTTGAAGGGATGCCAGGAAGTCGGCTTATGGTATCCAAAGGTTGGAGGATTCAAGCTGGTAGGATACTCAGACTCAGACTATGCTGGATGTAGAGTTGACAGGAAGAGTACTTCAGGCACATGTCAAATGCTTGGAAATAGATTGGTTTCTTGGTTCAACAAGAAACAAAACTCAATAGCTACATCTACAAACAAGAAGCAGTACATAGATGTGGGCGCGCTTGTTGTGCCCAAGTCTTATGGATGAGACAGCAACTGAGAGATTATGATATTGAAGAAAAAGAGATTTCAATTATTAGTGATAACACTAGTGCTATTGCAATCACTCAGAATCCAGTGTTGCATTCAAGAACAAAGCACATTGATGTCAGATAACATTTTATAAGAGATCATGTTGAAAAGAAAGACATCACTTTGGAATACATCTCAAATGATAAGCAGTTAGCTGATATATTCACAAAGCCATTATGTGAATCAAGGTTTGAAGAGCTCAAGAATGAGTTAGGGCTAATTGAGTTGAGTTAGTATGCTAAGTGTAATAGCCTAGTCGGGAAGTCAGCTGTATCGAGTTAGCTGACAGCTAAGTTACATCATGAGAAGAGAGAAGGAGAGTTGAGTCACTTTGGAAGAAAGTTGAATTATTTATGAGCTAAGTGACAAAAACGCAGTCGTTTTAATTGAGCGGGAATGTTTTTAAGGATGACATCAGCATAATTATGACTGTCAGCATAAAAGCTGCATAGTAAACCATATGATTGGATATAAATACTGTTGCATTTAAAGTGGGGAAATTAATGCAGTTTTGAAGGCTAAATCCTGACCGTTGATTTTGATCAATATTTTCAAATTCCAAAAACCGTCCTTTCATGTCCCTTATATACGGAATTTCACTCTCTCTCCCCTCACGCAAACCTACTCATCTTCAGCAAAAAATGTTCATTCTCTCTGCAACTAAGTTCAAAACCCTAGCTATCCAAGTTCGTTTTTCGCACTTTTAATCGGTAAAATATTCTGAAAATGGCTAGCACTCATGATTTCATGTTGTTGTCCGAGAAATCCACTCTGGATCGTCTGTGGATTTTGCTGGTATGATCAAAGAGGGCGTTGATGGTGCCCTTGTGAAGAAGATAGCTGAAAAGCTAGAGAAATCCGGCCTGAAGGACTTTTTGATGATGAAATTCACGCACACGTATTTGGAGGAAGTCGTCATGTTTTACGTGAATGGAGAGGTGCACGACGATGAACTCCGTTCATCCATCCACAACAAGGACATCAAAATCACTGCTAAAGACCTTGTTGAGCACTGCTTTTTGCCCGCTGAAGGATTGGAGGACATCGCTGAGAACGATGTCAACCTGGCTACAGCTTGGAAGGAAGTTGCAAAGCTAGAGTATGCTGCGAAGGCTGTGTATACAGCCAAGAAGGAGTTTCTGAAGGATGACTATCACAAACTGATGGACATCGTGTCCAAGTGTGTGTATATCAAGATTGGGAGCTTTAATCAGCTGTCCAAGACCAAGCTGATCGTGATGGTTGTGATCATGCAAGAGAAAAATTTGAATTGGGCTGAGCTCGTCTTCAGCCGAATATGCGAGAATGTGTTGAATAGGTCCTTCAAGGAGGATGGGACCTTTGATTGCTCGTTGGGATATGGCCTTGTCATTGGCCACCTAATGGAGGTGAAGGGCAATGTACTGTGCCATGGCAAGCCTTTCCATGCAAACAAGAAGATGTTCAAAGAGAACCTCTCAGGAGCCCAGAATAAAGCACATGCAAGAAAGGCTGATACAAGTGAGGGGGAATCAGCTGACCATGCTGAAGACACAGCTGAGACCTCCCCAGCTCTCTCTCCGAAGAAGACATCAAGAAGAGAGCTGCACCATCTAAGCCTGCCCCTGCCCCAGTAGCCAAGTCGAAGAAAGCACCTACCCCCACAGCCAGAACCAAAGCCCCTGCCCATGCAGCCGAGACACCTGCCCCTGCAGCCGAGACTGGGGAGGATTTAAGAAGTATGGACCAGAGAAGACAGCCGAGTCTGGTACTCAGCCGGAGAAGCAAGAGGAGACTACTGATGCTCAAGAGGAGCAGTCTCCAGAGATATTAGATGCCCCTGAGAAGACTGCTGATGCTGATCTGCAGAGAATCGAAGACCCAGCTATGCAGGAGACAGCTGAGGAGAAAGAAGCAGCTGAGACAACTGATCCCATGCAAGAACAAGTTGTCTCAACCCTTCAGACAGACGCTGCTGAGTCTGAGGAGGAGCAAGCCCCATTAGCCCCTATTCAGGAGATTGGACAAGAAGATGACGATGACTTGATTACGTATTCTCCAATCTACCCAGACATCCAGAGAAGATTAAGGGAATGGAGGGCGTGGAAGTTGGATTATTCCAGGCGTCAGTTTGCTCGCCCTGAATTCATTGAGGAGGATGAGGAACTTCTTAGGTTCCTTAGACATGCATCTGTCCAATGTGCTCTAAATGAAGAGAGTTGTATGGAAACCCTCCTCCTTATCAAGGAGAAAGAGAAGGAGAAAGCTAAGGAATGTGCACAAGCCTTGGACAAATCCAAGATTTGACAGCAGACAGGGACTTATGAGCACATCCATGAGTCTACTGATAGTGATGAAGACATTGAGCCAGCTGGTGCAGTAGAGAAGTCCGAGACGCAGCAAACTATGATAAAATCACGAGCTATGCACGAAATGAGTCTTCTATAGGGTCCAGGAGAGTAATCCAAAGTCTCTCCTAGGACTGATCCTTTGGGAGTGGCGCAGCTGATTGCAGCGGATATTGCTGCAACCACGTCCCCAGTGCACTCAATTGATGGCTCTCACGAACATGGCAATGAAGCTGGGACTTTGGGCCCCCAAGCCATGCCTAACCCTGAAGAAGATGTTGAGACACTTGCCCTTGCGGTTGTACACTCAGAGGGAATAGTAGCCGCGTCTCAGAAGAAGAGTGACCCCACCATCGTTCACTCAGCTGGTGCGCCAGCTGAGGGGGAAACTCTCTCCACCAAAGCAAGGTCGGAGGATGTTGTGAGAGACCAAACACTGCAGTTTGGAGGCGATGAAGAGAAAAGCAAAGAACAACAGAGTGACATTAACGATGCTCGGACAGTTGAGTCTGTCTCAGCTAAGATGTTCACTGCTTTGCCTACCGATGAAACTGTTGCCGCAGCTAAGGCAAAGGATGGCGAGACCCTGGGAGTTTAGACTCTGGGTCATGAAAGTGCAATCCAAGGAGTTGAGACTCCGATGGATGCCACTGTAGAAGACCCTAAGACAGCTGAGTCTGTCGAAGGGATTTTCCAAGGCCCCACAGCGGTTCAGACTGCTTGGGGTAATGAAGGCCCAAAGGAGGTTGAGACTTCCCTGGGTAAGGATCAAGGTGATAAGAACATCCCTCAAATGGAAGGAGCTGCTGCAGAAAAGGAGATCAACGCCCTTCACGATTCCCAACAGCACATTGATACTTCATTTTTGGGATCTGAGGATGAAGTCGAGTCCGCTAATCTTGAAGATTCTTCGAAGGACAAGGCTGAGGATGTTCTCAAATCTCAGAGTATGGTTAGTGATAAGACAACTCCTATGAGATTCAACTTCGATGATGAACCATCTCCCAAAGCCTCATCATCATCCGATGACGCTGATGATACATCTGAGGACCAGGTTACTCAATTGGAAAACACACTGAGACCAAGAAAACTGCTAAGATAGTTGAGGCTCAGCCAGCTGAGCAAACAATCTCAACTGCTCCAGCTAGAACCAAGTCAATTACTCAGGCTACCACAGCTGCAGCAGTGACGACTCCAACAGCTCAATCGCAGGCTTTCACAGTTGCACCAACATTTTCCAATCACGTTGCTGCAGCCGAGGCACAAAGAGCTAGATCATTGCAGGAACTTCAAAGTCAAGACCCCCAAGGTGAAGCCTCGAGGATACCATTTGTTCGCAATGATGTTTTTGAGGATATATTCCCATTCACTGCTAAACTGCCCGACATGGAGGATGAATCCGCTGCAGAACTTAAGAAATATACTGTGCAGGAAGATCCCATCATTCCTACAGATACGATTGTGCTAGTTAACTTCGATTTCGATGCAGAGTGGCCGGCAGTTGAGTCAAATCCGACAGCTGAGTTCTGTGAAGCCGTCAAGAAGATTTGTGAAGAGATTAAGAAGATGGAACGCCACCAGGCCTCTCTAGATTTGAGATTGGACAATCGAGATGCTACCCTCACAGCCAATTTGAGAGGGATTATAGTGCGTATAAGGGAATGGGCTGCACATCAGACAACCATGCATTCGGAGAAGGTCTGTTACTTCGAAACTATATTTGCCAAAATGCTAGTATGGAGTGCAGATACCTCAATGTATCAGCAGAGGATGATAGAATACATGATAAGGATGGAAACCTCTCACAAGTCGGATATGGAGCTGCTACAACACTTTCACAAGACTGAGATCACTCGACTTGAGAACAACATGAATGATAAGTTCAGCCTCCTTGTGGGTGAAATGAAGTTAGTTACAGCCGGGTCGAAGGCTACTCGCTCAGAGTTTCGCAAAGCCTATTCTACAGCAGACTCCAAATAGAACTCGACAAACAGTCGACTGGATTTCCTCCTTAGTGGACTATTCCCTAGGATACCTCTCTCTTTTGGTGATGATGCCAAAAAAAGGGGAAGATGAGGCCCCTAAGGGATTAAAAGAAGAATTGAAGAAAGGAGGTGACAAAGCTGAGGGGGAAGGAAGTTCAACCAAAAATCTTTCTTTAAAATTGATGTATGCTGAAACCCCACAGCTAGGCGAAGTCACAGCCTCCATTCTCAGCAAGCTACCCCTGAACCTACCTGTTGAAAGAGCTGAGGTGGCCATGAAGGATAAAAGAAAGGCCATTGAAGGTGCATTTGATGAAGTAGCTGAGAAGCAGTCAGCTCGCGTGTAAGAGCTTTTGAAGCAATATGGTGGTCCTCCAGCCGGAAAAGACTATGCTGCAATCAAGCCCCCGAAGGACATAACAATGCCTGATGCTGGATTTGAGCCCAGATCTCTAGAGGAGTTTCAGACTCTGGAAGCAGAAGGTTATTTTCAAGGAATGACTTTGCTTCAAGCGTGGGATGTATATTGGGAGAAGGGATTGGAAGTGTGTCAATCAGCTGATAAGAAGCAGACTTCCAGCAGTCACTCAGCTGGAAAGTCTAAGGCTCCAGTACAGTATACGCTAAGAGGAAGATGAGTTGAGTCAGGACGGGGAGGACATGGTGGCAGTGGAAGAGATTCTCAACCACGGCCAAGACCAAAAGATGTAATGTATGTTAATCCACAAAAGAAAGGGATCACATACTGGGTTGGACATGACTACCTTGCAAATCTAGAGGTTGCACGCAAGAACGCTGAAGCTCTCAGAAGGCAAGAAGCTGAGAATGAGGGAACTGCTTGCGAATGGGAAGAGAGGAAGCGAAGTGTAACGCCCCAGTTTTTAAAATATAGGAGTAACTGAATTTAATAAGAAAGCTATTTAAAAGCGCGTGAATAAGACATATTAAAAAATTAAGCAGTACTATTTTATTAATAAAACAAAAAATAAATACATCACTCTTCCGCTGCGCCACTCTCATTTTATAAAATATAGCCTAATTATAAAAGTTTGCGTTCAAATAAACAAAGTATTCAACTAAAAATCTTTGTCCTCCAAAAATAAAACACTAACTATTAATAGTAACTTAAATTCATTAATAAAATAAGATTTTCCTAAAATTTCAAATTAAATAAAAATCATTGACTTTGCATCCACCGCCTCCAATCCTCGCTCGGGCTCCTCAACCTGAAAAGTGTTAATAAATATGGGGTGAGCTTTCAACTCGCTTTGTGGGGATACGTTTGTCAAGATTAAATACAACAATAGGCATAATCGTAAACATTCAATATATAATTTTACTCTGTCCTTTTCCTTTGACTGGCCAGTTACTTTATAGTACTGTGGGTACACCCCGAGGATACGTCTGATCCCGGACCTTCTTACAGCCCCTGACTAAGTACTGCGGGTTCACCCCGAGGATACTTTTGATCCCAGACCTTCTTACAGCCCCAGACTAATTTTAGCACTGCAGGTTCACCCCGAGGATACTTCTGACCCCGGACCTTCTTACGGCCCCTGGCTAACTTGATTTATTTTCACATTGCACATAAACGAATACACATATACGAAGCATTTAATAATGACAAACAATAAGTGAATAGAAATATCCCCACCTTAAATAATTGCAGATATCTTGTGCAAATAATGTAAAAGATGCAGTAATTCTTATTCCTCATCTTTCCCGTTTCCTACCATAAATTATTAAAGTATAATTAATTATTAATATAATCAATGAGAATAAATAATAATAAAAGAAAATTGGAGGACTTACATTGAATACGGTAGTTGAATTTACTAGGAAGGAGGGTTAATTGATTGGTCAAAGAAGCTAGGCCAAATTGGTAAAAAGATTATCTTGAAAAGCTAAGAAAATTAGATGACATATATGTAATTTTTGGAAAATAGAGAGACTAGATTGAAAGAACCCCAAACTATTACAACAACCAAGCCCCCAAAAACTCAACTACAAGTCTGCAAAATTTCACCTTTTCTGATAATGATACTTTGGTTGTTGCTGGAAATATTGGAGGGTTGTGACTGAATTTTTGGGAATTGATTGGGATTCCGGTAAATGGTGGCGGTGCGGGAAAATGGTCGATCAAGAAAAAGATTGATTGGGCTAACCTTGAAATTAAACTAAAAGTCGGGGGGAAACACTGAAAATTTACATCTTTTGGGAAAAAGATCTGAAAAAAATCCCTAGGAGTATACTATGTATTTATAGGGCTAATTTTTGGTGTTTTAGATAAGTAGGACTTATTAAATGATAAGATAAAATCTGATTTTTGTGTCATCTAATAGAAGTTAAATTCTATCCTAATTGGGTTTTTAAATAAATCTGGACTTTAAAAGGATAATGACTGAATTATAAATATTAATATCTCATAAATAAAGTAATTAAGATAATTATAATATAAATAATAATAATGATAAATAGTTTTAAAAAAATAGGGGATATTACACGAAGGGATGACCCTGCTGCTAGGCGAGCATATAAGAAAAAGAAGAAAGAGGAAGAGGAGAAGAAGAGGAAGAGAGTTGACGATGACAGGAAGAGGGCTGAAGAAGAAGAGAGAAGAAGGAAGCAACAAAGGCGATGAAATGTGCTACGAAACTTTGGAAATACATATATGTAAGTCTTCTGTAATAAGCTCTACGAATTTCTTTATAATTTTCACCTCTATGTATCTTAGTCTAGATGTAAATTGTATTGTTATATATAAGGCTCTGATACCCATTGTAAACAGCTTTGTAAAGGACAAGAATGTTATGATCAATAAAATAATTATTCTAAGCATACATTCTTTGTTACTGCACTGCTTGTATGTTTGTTACTTACTTATGTTGTATGTTTTAAGTTTTGGCATCATGAAAAAAGGGGAAATTGTTAGGAAATTTATTTGTTAGATTTTGATGATACCATGTAAAACTTAAACTAGGAAGTTGGCACCCCATTTTCCCTGTAATTTGTATTTTAATAGATAGGACTGAAAAAGCTGAGTTAAGTCAGCTATGTCAAAGATTACAAGAAATCAACTGCGGACTGGAATGAAGAGTCTGCTGTGGGTCAGCTGAGTATGGCCTAGAAGGAAGTCAAGGACTCGACTGAAGAAGAGCCAGTTGAGGAACAACTGTGTGAAGTGTCAGTTAAGTCAAATCAAGAAGCCAAGTCTATCAGTTGAAGTGATAGTTGAGTCAATCCCATGATTGTAGCAGACTCAAGTCACCTGCGGTAAAGGCAGCAGTCAAGTTAAGACAACTGACTTAGATCCGTTGGAATAAAGTCAAGAATATTACTCGATATAGTAATATGTCAAGTTGCCAGGTCTTAAAGTGTTTAGCCCAGAATTGTACAAAAGAAAAGAACCAATGGGAAACACTGCACCTCCACCTTGTGTCAGAACTTGTAAACCTGAAATACCATTTAATACGAGGAAAGGTCAACATCACCATGGATGCAGACCAAGACAAGACTAGCCAACGAACATAAAGTTACATTTGAAACTAGCGTATCTCTTCAACGAGCAAATTTCAAATGTGCACTATCAAAGGCTGAGGAAGCTATTGAGAAAAAGTTACCTAAACCTAGCAAGAGCAAGCATTATTCAAGCAATTAACCTGCAAAATTCTCAAAGCAATTCAGGCAATTCCTCAAGCCTAAAACTCGAAGAAACTCGATCCAACATAAGGTGTGAAGGAGAGATAACTTCAACCAGTTGAATAGGAAACTTTTGAAGAAACAAAAGGGGTCTACTTTCCAAGTTGAAGGATTGTAGAAGGTTCAAGGTCGAACCAAGTATCAAGGTTGTTGGAGGTCTTCATGATCAAATCCAAGAACTTGAGAAGTGAGCTGAAGCAGAAAGGCAGCTGCCCGGTGAAGAAGCTGAGTCGCAAGAGAAGCTAGCTGTGTGATCAAGGTTGTCTCCAGACTGATAACTGCTTTGTAAACTGATATGTTACATAGTAGATTCCTCCATGAGTTGGAGAAGAGAGGACTAGAAGAATTACCCCATCTTCGAACCTCTATAATATACTTGTGTCATTTACTTTTAGCAGTTTACTTTCCTACATATTTACTTATATATGCTGTTAGTTTATACTTGCTATCCAACTGATAAATAACCAATTGTTAAAAATCAATTGTTTAAAACAAGCTTAAAACAAATCAAAGGGTGTTAAGTCTTCCGCTGTTAAAAAACAAATCAGCCAAGTTAAGTATTTGGCTTAAGCAGCCGAGTTATACTATCAACAGCTCTATCAAGTTTGTTGAGTGGGTAACTCAGCTCATTAGCCAACTTAGCTGTCCCCCAAGGACACAGCTGATTTGATCAACTCTGTTGAACTATTTAAAAGGACTAAAATCGAAAATTTGGTAAGGTTTATTCAATCCCCCCCTTCTAACCCTTACACCACACTCCTTGGGACCTACATATATTTTCAAGTTTTCTTTGAGACTCAACTAATTTGTCCTCATCAAGGTATAGTCTTCTAGGAAATGTCTCAGTATATGGACTATTCTAAATAGTTGGCTCATTTTGCTTCTCAGCTAACTCATTAATATCTCCAATACTAATGTTTGGCTCATTAAAGAAATCGACTCTTCTATTACCATAATTCTTTTGTTCAACACTCTATAGGCTTTACTTTCAAATGAATATCAAAGAAATATTACCTCATCTGCTTTAGTATCAAAAGCCTTCACATTATCCTTGCCATTGTTGCGAATAAAACACTTGCTTCCAAAGATATGAAATATTCAACACTAGGCTTCCTTCTTGTCAAAATTTCATAAGAGGTTTTGAAAAGTTGATCATCGATCATACACCTATTTTAATTATAGCACGATGCATTAATGGCTTCAACCCAAGATATAAAGTGTTGAATGTAAATGACATAGAGCAATTTTTATAGTTGTTTGAGGATGGGGTAATTCCTCTAATCCACTCTTCTCCAACCCCTGTAGATAATCTACTAAGTAATGGTGACTTTATTACAAAAATATGGCAGTCCGAGAGAGCCTTAATCACACGGCTGACTTTACTAAGTAATGGTGATTTTATTACAAAAATACGGTTGTCCTGCTACTTCAGCTCCTTCAGACTCTTGGATTTGTTCACACAGTCCTCCAACAAGTCCAAAGCTTCTAGTTCAAACTGGAACCTCACTACACTTCCTTCAACCTTGAATGTGCAGACCCTTTCTCTTTAAATAAGATTTCCTCTTCAATAGTTTGAAGTTGTCATTCCTTCACAGAGTGTGTTTGATTGATTTCTTTCGAGTTTTAGGCTTGAGGATAGTATTGAATGCTTGAGAGATTTTTGCTCTTGCTTGTAGGTTAGTGTCTGTTACTTTGCTTGCATTCGTAACCTTCTCTCAATGGATTACTCAGCCTTTTATAGTGCTTATTTGAAAAATATATCCGTTGAAGAGATAAATGTATTTTTCAAACTACACTTTGAGGTTGTTGGCTTGTCTTGTCTTGCAGCATAGAGGTAGACTGGTCCTGGTATTAATGCTCTGCAGCCTTTCCTGAATCTCTACAAGTTTCCACAGACATCCTATTTGTTCCTTGCTTTTTGCATTCTTTCAGCAAAATTACTTTAAGGATGGTAGTCTGACACATACCTACTTTCAGCAAATATTTGACTTTGCTTAACAGCGGATCTCTTTAGCTTTCTTAGATCCTTTTTGCGGCATAACCCCTTTGACAGTTAACTCCACTTATCTGGGAGTGACTCAGCTGTCAGTCTGCCGACTGAGACATCTTTTCTGTGACTTGACTCAGACTTATCTTCACTTCACTCAGCTGCCACTCAGCTGATTCTTCATCTTGGTCTCCAGCTGACTTCTGCAATCTTCAACTTGGCTACTTCACTCAGCCAATAGAACCCTATCTATTATAAGTTGATATACAGTAGAATTGGGGTGCCAACTATCTAATCTAAGTTTTACATGATATCATCAAAATCTATTACATAAATTTCCCAACAATTTCCCCCTTTTTTGATGATGCCAAAACCTAAATAAAAATAACAAAGTAAATAGTGCATAACAAAGAATGATTGTATGAATATGTTGTTTTATTGAACATATCATTCTTGCACTTTACAATGTGTTACAGAGTACAATGAAAATAAACAAAGTACTTACAATTTTCTGTGTATTTACAATCATGATAAAATACAACATGAAGGTGTCTGCAGCAGTCTTCATCTCTTATGTTGCTTCCTTCTTCTCTCTTCATCGCCAGCTCTTCTTCTGTCTTCATTATCTCTACTTCTCTTTCATCATCCTCTTTCCTTTTCTTCTCATAAGCTCTTCGAAAAGCTTCACCTTTTCTCCTTCTCTCCTCCCATTCTTGATCTTGCCTTATGTTTTCGAATTCCTGGCGCTTGACTGCCTTAGCATTCTTCCTGGCAACTTCTTCATTTTCCAGTTTCTTATGTCCATCCAAGTAAAGAATATGCTTTATCTGAGGATTAATATATTGAACATTTATTCTTGGTGGAGTGACTCTGCCTCTTCCACCATTTTTTCCTCTTCCTCTGCCAGAGTCAGCTCCTCCCCTGGGTGTGTACTGAACGGGCTGCGCTCTTGAAGCTAGCTGACTACTTCCTTAAGTCTGCTGTTTCTCCGCTATTTGTTAAATTTCCAAGCCCTTTTCCCAGTACCAGTCCCATGCCTGCTTGAGAGTCATTCCCTTGAAAAACCCTTCCGACTTGAGAGTCTGGAACTCCTCAAGTGAGCTTAGCTCAAATCCTGCATCGCGAGCGGGTTCCTGTGGGAGATTTGTAGCTGGAGAGTCTTGAAGTAACCTTGTTGGGGGATCATAATATTTGGAATGTAGACTTTAAATATGTCCAGGTTGCCTCTGATCAACTTATACAAATTCTGCTTCAAATGCTTCTCTGGTCTTCTTGAAGGCTAACTCAGCTTTTTCTTCAGCTGACAAGCTCTGCGGCAGCTGGGATAGGAGAGAGCCGGTTGATGAGCGAAGTTGGGGTTTTTCAAGTACGATCATCAAAGGGGCTTTCTTAAGGGATCCTTCCCTCTTAGTTCCATTGCCTTTCCTCTTTCTATCTTCCCCCTTTTTGGCATCTTCACTAATGAGAGAGGTCTGAGGAGATTTGGATAGAATGAGATCTAGTATTTCATGCGTTGTTGAGTGAGCTGCTCTATGTTCCGAATGAAGAGCCTTCATTTCTGCACTCATAATTTTCATTCCATTGTCCAATACCATCATCTCCGAATGTAGAGTGCTTTCAGTCCTTAGAAGGACTTGCTTGTGTTGAGCCTTGAGCAACTCCATGTCTGTTTTGTGCGTCTGGTCCATTGTGAACATATGATCCTGTTGTCTCTGTTGATACTCAGCATTGTCAGCACCCCAAATGGCCAATTTGGCGAAAAGAGATTTGAAGTAGTTGACTTGTTCTTTTATCATTGCCTTCGTCTGAGCTATCCATTCCTGAATCCTTAGAATTGAACCTCGAATATCTCCAGATATCATTGCATCATGATTGTCCAACTGTTGGTTAAGTTCAGCAAACCCTCTTTCTATATTTTCTATTTCAGAACATATTGCACTGAGTCGAAATCAAACCTAAACAGTACAACTTTTAAGTAATTTGGAGCCTCAAATTCTTCAAGATAGATGTGAACTGTGTACTTGGCACGTTTCGCAACAGTTTTGGTCTCCAACGGTACCTCCACAACAAACAGAAAGTAGTTAGAGAATCGATCATCTGGGACTACAGGAACATCTCCCACTTCTGTGTCAGGAGCCTTGCCTTTGTCCCTTTAACTTGCTTCAGCTCTATGTGCCTCAGTTGTGTCAGCATCGTCATTGGCTGTCGTAGATATGTTAGCCTGCAGAGCTGACTGATCCTCAGCTGTCTCAACAATTTCATTGGTCTCAATAGATACTCTCTTTTGAGTTTATGTGGCCTCAGCTGCCTCAGCAGCATCATGGGTTGGTGATGGCACCATTGGGGATGGGCCATCAACTAATACATACTTTAATAAGGAAGCTTACTCGCGCGCCTTCTTCATCTCTTCCGCCATTTCCTCAATTTATTCCTCCTCTGTAACTTTTTCTTTGGGAGCGGACTCAACTTCATCGTCAGTATCTAAGAATTCCACTGACATATTTTCTTCAGAGTCGTGCAGCGCACTAATTTCTTCTCTTTTAGGATACACTGAAGGAGGAATTGGCATTTTTCCTTTATCAGCACCAACATTACCCAAGGAAATCTCAACCTCCTATGGGCCTTCAGCAACCTCAATAATAGTCTTAATCGTTGTAAGGCCTTCTTCAATCCATTTTGCAGATTCAGCTGCATTAGGTCTTCTACAATCTTCCGTTCTGCAGACATAGCTGCATTAGGGTCTTGGACTGTGGCATCCTTTGAGGTCTCAACCTCTTGGATTGCACTTTCATGACCAACAGTCTCAACTGTCGTGGTCTACTGTCCATCCTTTGCCTCAGCTGTAGCAGCTGCGTCCTCGACCTGTAGTGCAGTTGGAAGTTCAGCTGAGACAGTCTTAACCGTCTGAGCTTCATCAATACCACTCTGTTGTTCCATTTCAGTCTCCCCTTCGCCTCTTATCTTCAAATTTGTAAGGTCTCCCATAGCCTCCTCCAACCCGGTTGTGGTGTGTGCAATTTTGTTGGACCTCAAGCACTTTACTGGATTGACAACTGTCCCCACAAACCAATACGAGTCTTTTCTAGAGCGCTTTGTCCTCACTCACACGCACCCTGGAGAACATCCGAGGGGGTCACTCAATGTCTACTCCAGGCCAAGCATGCTTAACCTTAGAGTTTCTATGTAATGGGCACTAGAAAGGAAGATGCATATGTTGGTATAGGTAGTCAATATCAAATCCTATAAGCTCTGCTTTAACTGTGCAATCCAGCGTTCACGAGTTTGAATCGTGGGCCGCGCCTGGCGCCTCTTTTAAAGCCCATTGTAGGCAGGATGCTAGGCCAAAGCCCAACAATCCCGCTCCCAGCACCTGCCAGCATCTCAGCTCCAGTGCTTGGCAACCTCTGTTGCCCACCAAACTTCTTCAGTTATAACGCCAACTTCTTCAGTTCAAGTGTCGCGTCATGGTAGCCTCTCAATTTCGGCCACCCAGCAACCTACACATACAGTTCCAGCCCGTTTATGTTAGTTCCGGCCACCTGCCAATCTACCATTCAGTTCTGGTCTGTTTACCTCCGTTGCGCCAGCATTTCAGTTCCACCGCTCCTGGCAACCTCCACTGTAGCATGCTTCCAAGGGAATTAGAACCCGTGACCTACTCTGATACTAGTGTTGGACCTCAAGCGCTTTACTGGATTGACGACTGTCTCCACAAACCAACACGAGTCTTTTCTAGCGCGCTTTGTCCTCACTCACGCGCAACCTGGAAAACTTCTCAGGGGGTCACCCATCCCATCTCTACTACAGGCCAAGCACACTTAACCTTAGAGTTTCTATGTAATGGGCACCAGAAAAGAAGATGCATCTATTGGTATAGGTAGTTAATATCAAATCCTATAAGCTCTCCTTTAACTGTGCAATCCAACACTCACAAGTTCGAATCGCGGGCCGCGCCTCGTGCCTCTTTTAAAGCCTATTGCAGACAGGATGCTGGACCAAAGCCCAACAAGTTTCCCCCTCAACTGGCGCACCAGCTGAATCACGATCAGTGGGGTCACTGGACACTTGAGACTCGACTGTTGTTCCCTTTGAGTGATGAGCCAATTAGGCAGTTGTCTCAACAACCTTTGCAGGGGGTGGCTCAGCTAAGTTGCCCACTACATCTTCATCCTTAACTTCATTGCCAATTTTCCTAGGCTGTCCATCAGAGTGAGCTGGTGAGATAGAGGCTTCAATGTTCCTCACCATCTCAAGAATGTCAGGGGTAGGAGTGATTTGCATGGATGATGACACTCCAGGGCCCTTTTGCAATGATTGCTCGTGCAACTCCTTGAACTCTTTCAAGGCTTGCTTGAGTTCAGCCTTCTCAACTGGATCAGCAACATCCAACTCTTCTACATCAATGTCACTGCTCACACATTCTAGAGCTTCTTGGATCATTTAGGCCACAAACATGAGGTTTTAGGAACTCCTCAATGGCCTTGGACTTCTTAATCGCCTTAACCTTTTCATCCTCCTTTCTGTCAAAAAGAACCAATATTTCCCAAAACTAGGAGGTATTCTTCCTCCCCAATAAACTCGCGCCTTTCAAATTGAAACCGGGCAAGTAATTAGCTTCCATGTCCTCCATATGCGCAGTCTTTCTTGAATATCTGGGTAAGCAGGGGATAGCATAATAAGTTCATCATCATCCTCCTGCTACATAGGCTCTTCAGCAGCCTGGCCTTCCTCAGCAACCATGGCATCGCTCTGAGAGGATTTTACAGCCAACTCTTCTCTCCCTGTGTCAGCTGTATCAGGTTTAGACGTCTCAGCTGTAGGTCGCACAATTGTCTCTTGTTCCAATAAGTGTGGCTGAGTAGCTACTAGAGATTCTTGATCAGTGGCCTCCACATCACTTCCATCTATCGATATATGTTGCTCATCATCATCAATCTTCTCTACTTCTGTAGTCCCACACTCAGCTGGCTCAGCAGCTAGGTCGGACTTCTTTACTAACCTCTTCCTCGTCTTTCTTTCCAATGCAACATCAGGTTCCACATTTTCTGGCTCCACAGCTGTAAAAGTTGTCTCTCCTTGTTTCTGTTTCTTGGCTGCAGCTAGCTTGCAAGGCACAACTGTTCTCTTCTTTCAGACAATTGGAGAGGGAGCTCGAGTAGGGGCTTTCTTCTTCGGGGCGGGAGCTGGAGCAGGCTTAGGTAAGGTGGCCTTGGCAGAAGCAGTTGCTTCCATGGGGACATGTTCAGCTGATTCCCTCTCGCTTGTAGCAGACTTCTTTGCATGTGTCTGCCTCTGGGCACCAGAAATGTTCACCTTAAACATTTTTTTATTCACATGGTAGGGTTTCCCATTACGGAGAGGAACACCCTTCTTCTCCATAAGATTACCTATAATTAGGGCATAAACCAAAGAGCTTCCAAACTTTCCGTCATCACCAACTGACATGTTCATCACATTTTGGCAGAGCTTGCCAAACATGAATTCTGCCCAGATTGACTTCTTTCTCTTCCAAGATGGCCGCCATTACAATCAGATTAGTGTGAGAGAGCTGATTGAATGAGCCAAAATTCATATCAATAGATTTTGCTACCACATCCATGAGCTTATGATAGTCTTCCTTAACCAGATTATTCAACGCTGAGTAATTTGGCTTTACAGCAGCCTCCGATTTGGTTATCTCTTTTCATGCAGCATCCAAATCGTCATCTTTACTAGTTATCTCCTTCAACCCACTGGTAGGGAGAAAACATTGCTCAACAAGGTCAGCAGCAGTCAACTTAAAGGATTTGTGGTCGACTGATGAGCGAATCTCATCATCATGAACCTCAGCATTCACGTAGTACAGGGCGACATCTCCAAGATAGGTGTGAGCTCCATGGTAAGAAACTTCTTGAGACCTGCTTTCTCAAGCTTCTCAGTAACATTCTTAGCCAACACCCTGTCATCCCCCTTCTTGACAAGGCCTTCAAAATCAACGGTCGCACCGGTGTGGATCTTCTCAGCGAGCTTTGCGTAGTCAAACGTTGGTGCCATTTTCAATCTTGAATGCTAGAAATGAACGATGAAAAACTAGGGTTTGATTCAAACTGCATTAATTTCCCCACATTAAATGCAACATCGTTTATATCCAATCATGGGTAAACCGTCGCAAGCTTTATTTGACACCATTTAATGATGCTGACGTCAAGCGTAAAAACATTCCCGCTCACAAAAAAATGAGTGTGTTTTGTCTCTTAGTTTCATAATGACTCTGAATTCTTTATATATGTCTCTTTCTTCAATATCATAATCCCTCAGTTGTTGCCTCATCCATAAAACTTGGGCACAACAGCTGCTTGCAACAATATACTCTGCTTCAGTTGTAGATGTCGCTAGTGAATTATGTTTCTTGCTGAACCAAGAAACCAACCTATTTCCAAGCATTTGACAGGTACCTGATGTACTTTTCATGTCAACTCTACAGCCGACATAGTCTGAGTCTGAGTAGCCAACCAACTTTTCATTTGGATACCATAGACCAACTTTCCGCATCCCTTCAAATACATTAGGATTCCCTTGGTTGTCATATGACTTTCCTTTGGAGCAGATTGAAATCTAGGACACATACACCTACAACAATGATCCAATGAGAGCTCTATACCTTGTCTGATCAACATCTTTGCTTTCTGCATCCATATCCATCTTGACCGGTGTGTTCATGGGAATCTTCATAGATGACTTTTCTTCCATACCAAATTTCTTCATCAAATCTCTGGTATATTTGGTTTTATTTATGAAGGTTCCATCCTCCATTTGCTTGACTTGAAGAACTAGGATGAAAGCCAGCTCTCCCATCATACTCATCTCAAAACTTTCATTGCATAAAGTTTGAGATTTTGTCACACAACTCTTTGTTTGTGGATCCAAAGATAATGTCATCTACATATATTTGAACAAACAGTATACTCTCTCCATCTTGAATTCTGAAGAGTGTTCTATCAACCTTGCCTTTAGTGAATCCATTATCTATTAGAAACTGAGACAGTGTGTCATACCAGGCTCTTGGTGGTTGCTTCAAAACATATAATGCCTTCTTGAGATTTTAGACTTTTTCTCCAGTAGTTTTCACTCAAAACCTGGAGGTTTTTCCACATAGACTTCTTATTCCAAAAGTCCATTCAAAAATGCACTCTTCACATCCATTTGATAGACTGTGAAGTTCTTGTGTGCTGCATAAGCAAGAAACATCATTATTACTTCCAATGTTGCAACAAGTGCAAAGGTTTCATCAAAATCTATGCCCTCTTCTTGGCAATACCCTTTGGCTACCAATATTGCTTTGTTCCTCACTACAGATCCCTCTTCATTCATCTTATTTCTAATTACCCACTTAGTACCAATAACATTCTGGTGGGTAGACCTTTGAACCAATTCCCAAACTTTATTTCTTTCAAACTGATTCAGCTCTTCTTGCATAGCTAGAATCCATTGCGTGTCATCCAATTCTCGTGACACATCTTTAGGCTCAATCTGGGAAATGAAACAAGTAAACATAGCTTCATGTTGAGTTCTGGATCTGGTTCTTACTCTTTCTCTAACATCTCCAATTACAAGATCTAGAGGATGGTTTCTCAGCCATCTTACATCTGGTTGGAGGAAGTCTGCTGGATTAAGTCTTCTTCCAGCTAAGTTGTCGTGAACAACTTCCTCTTGATCATCATTTAGCTACAAACCTTCCAGCTATCTCTGAGATTCAGCTATCTCATCTTCATCTAGGTTGAGTCTTCTAATATCTGCCTCAACATAGGGACTCTTCTTAACAGTTGGATGATCCATCTTTTCAGCTAACTAATCAATGTCTTTTCCATTAACATTAGGATCATCAAAAACCACATGGATAGACTCTTCTATGACCATAGTTCTCTTGTTCAGCACTCTAAAAGCTTTATTCTCAGCTGAGTATCCCAAAAATATACCTTCATCAGCTTTAGCATTAAAAGCTTTCAAGTTATCCTTGCCATTGTTGTGAATGAAGCATTTACATCCAAAGATATGGAAATATCAAACATTTGGCTTCCTCCCTATCCAAATTTCATAGGGGGTTTTGGGCAGCTGCCTATTGATCATACACCTATTCTGAGTGTAGCAGGCAATATTAATGACTTCAGCCAAAATATCTTAGGCAATCTAGGTTCAACTAACATGGTCCTTGCAGCTTCCTTGAGAGTTATGTTCCTTCTTTCAGCTACTCCATTTTGTTGTGGAGTTCTTGCAGCGTATAACTCATGACTAATGCCATTTTATGTGCAATACTGAGTTACAATCCCATTGACAAACTCAGTTCCTCTATTAGACTTATCTTGATAATGGTTTGACTCTTCTCATTTTGAACTCTTCTCATCAGTTGAGGAAGTTTCTGTAAAGTTTCCTTCTTTTTACACATAAAGATGGTCCATGTGTATCTTGAATAATAATCTACCACCACTAAGGTGTATTTGTTTTCACTGATGCTGGCTGGTTCAACAGGACCAAATAAATCCATATGAAATAAGTGCAATATCCTGGTTGAAGAAGGACTTGGCTTGTCCTTGAATGAAGACTTGATTTGCTTTCCCATCTGGCATGCATCACAAATGCTTTTCTTCTTGTACACTGAGTCTGGCAAACTTTCCACAAGATAACTCCTTGCAAGCTTGTTGATTGTCTTGAAATTCAGGTGACTCAATTTTTTGTTCCACATCCAACTTGATTCTACTGTACTCTTGGCTAGCAAACATGTACTTGGTGTAGCAGTTGACCAATCCACTACATACAAGTTTTTCTGTCTTGATCCTGATAGCACAATTTCATTAGATTCAGCATCCTTGATCTGGCATAGTCCCATGTTGAATCATACATTGTAGTCCTTATCAAAGAGTTGACTATGTTGAGTAGGTTGAAATTCAACCCTTCAACATAGGCTATATCTGTGATTTCCAGACCATTTTTCTTGATGGATCTAATGCCTTTGATCTCCCCTGGAGCTTCATTTCCTCCAAATATGACTTTTGCTCCTTTTGTTTCCTTGAAGTTTGATAAGTTATTCTTATTCCCTGTCATATGTCTTGAACAACCACTATCCATGTACCAGGTTCCTCGGCACTCAACTGCTCTTTGAACCTGTAATCAAGGAAATCAATTTTTAGGTACCCAAACCTATTTGGGTCCTGAGGGTTAGCACTATAAGGTGATCCAACCAACCTATAGCCAAATGGTCTGAAGAGGTTGCCACCTATCAGTTCCATAATCATAATGAATCTTTGCAAATTGCTTGGGAGCTTTAGGCTCATACAACTGTCTCTTTGTTTGTATGCCTGTGTGTGAGCTCGTGCATTCGCTTTTCTTGGGTTAATAATTAAACTTTTGTGCATATTGGACATTGTGCTTGGGTGCATATGTGTGGTGATAATGGTTCATTTGCCTTGAAAATGACCTATTTTGAGTCTGAGGTCTTTGCCACTTGGGCTTGTATCCCTTTGGACTTGGCTGATATCTCATTTGATTATTCCAATCAGCTTGGCTAGGATAATTTCTACCATTCCCAACATATGGCTTTCTTTGCTGAAACCTCTGGGCTTTTGGTAGTTCTGTTTTAATTTCACAGAACATTTTCTATTAGAAGCCTGCTGATGGACTCTTCTAAATTTAGTTTCAACTGTCTTGTCAGCATACTCTGCTGGTGTTTTGCCTTTGCCTTTATATCCTAGGTCAACATGGTTGTGATTGTGTTTGTGAGTGAGTATGGGTGGAACATATGGTGCTTTGGATTTTTGGACTCTCTCATTACTGGAGGATCCTTTTTCCAAACCACTCCTGGAGTTTGAGCATGTACAAAGGAATTGAATCTTATGCCCGTTTTATCTCCACTTTCCTTTTGTATCATTAGCATGTCATCATATGATTTAGATGCCTTGGTAAATGATTCAATCACATTTTTCACATTTTTTCCTCTTTTCTGTTTCAGCTAAGTCAACTTTGATCTTAGAAATCTCAGCCTTCAGCTCACTGTTCTCATAAGCTATGTGACTTAGAGTACTCAGCTCCTTAGTCGGCTGTGAGTTTTGTCTTTTGAGCTGGCTGTTTTCCTCATTCAAAAGTGTGTGAGAGGTTTTTACATGTTCAAAATCTTTCATCATTTTGCCTAATGAATCATAAAGATATGTGGGTGATGAAGTGTTAATGTCACTATCACTATCATCAGAATTAGAATGAGATGAGTTAGAATGTACCTCATATTCCTGTTCTTTGGCATCTTGTTCTTCGGCCATGAGGCAAATCAAAGCCTCTTCTTCAGTGTCTGAGGAGTAGTTAGTCTCACCGCTATCTGACTCAGCTAGTTCTTTGCACTTGGTTGTGTCGGTTTCAACAGCCAACATGGCTTTCTTCTTTTCTTGTCTTCCTCTCTGAAAACTTTTCTTTCCTCTTCATTTCTATACTTGTTGACTGGTGGATAGGGAAAGTCAACAACAAAGTGTCCTGGCTATCTGTAATTCCAACACAGGTTCTCAGCTTTCTGGAAGTCAACTCTATCAACTATTTCATTATCAGCTCTGATATTCAGTCCTCTGATGGTCAGCTCTCCTTGGTGGTCTTTCTTCTTTGGTCTTGGAAGGTGTTGAGTGTCTCCTGGATGATTCACCCTTGTCTCTTTTGTAGTTCTCATTGAAGAACTTGTTGAATCTCTTCACCATAAGGGCAATCTCCTCTTGGTCAATGGCTTCTTTGGATTCAGTTCTTTTGGATTCTTCAGCCATGAGTGCAGTTGTCTTAGGTGCAGCTGTCTCTTCTTGCTCATTCCTTCGGAGCTCGAACTCATAAGCTTTCAAGTCTGAGAATAGCTTGTGGTTGGATGTTCTTGTTAAGTCCATTGAATGTCTCAAGGCCATCGTCTTCATTTCCCACTCAGTTGGGCGTGATCTCAGTATCTTCATACATATTTATTTCTGTGTGCATTCTTTGCCTAGAGCTGAGAGCTCATTTGTTATCTCTGTGAATCTGGCATCCAGCTGATCCAGAGTTTCACCTGCAAACATTTTGAAATTCTCAAATTTTTGTACAACAACAATCAATTTATATTCTTTAATTTGATGAGATCCTTCACAAATTAAAGTAAAGTTTTCCCAATTTCTATAGCTGTTCTACAGGATTTCACTATGTTGAACATGGCTTTATCGAGGGTTTTATAGAAAATGTCCTTGGCAACATTGTCCAAGTTGTATCTTTTTCGATCATCATTTGTCCACTCGCATCGAGGCTTCTCGACCATGGCTGGTCATGGTGCAGTAGGTACAACTGGGACAACAAAAGCAGTAGCACGTGCGCCACGTGCAGCATGAGCTGCAGCAGCCTCTCCCTCAGCTACGGGTGCAAAGAATAAAGAAATTTCCTCGGGAGCAGGAGCCCTAACAACTGTGTTCACTTTCATTACTTGCAGTGGCCCATCTTCAATAACGAACCACATTTCATCATGGAGAGCTGAAAGATGTGCCTGCATGCGTATCTTCCAATCATCAAATTCCTCGACAATAAACATATGAATGCGATTAAAGTAAAGTTTTCCGAATTTCTTTAGCTGTTCTACAGGATTTCACTATGTTGAACATGGCTTTATCGAGGATTTTATACAAAATATTCTTGGCAACATTGTCCAAGTTGTATCTTTTTCGATCATCATTTGTCCACTCGCATTGAGGCTTCTCGACGATGGCCGGTCATGGTGCAGTAGGTACAACTGGGATAACAAAAGCAGTAGCACGTGTGCCACATGCAGCAGGAGCTGCAGCAGCCTCTCCCTCAGCTACGGGTGCAGCAACAGCAGCCTCAGGAGCAGGAGCCCTAACAATTGTGTTCACTTTCATTACTTGCAGTGGCCCATCTTCAATAACGAACCACATTTCATCATGGAGAGCTGAAAGATGTGCCTGCATGCATATTTTCCAATCATCCAATTCCTCGACAATAAACATTGGAATGCGAATTAGATTTTCTTCCATGATAATAACTTGCTTTGAAGGAAAAGCTTTAAAATTGCAAGTGTTGTATCTTTTTGAAAATGATTGAGATCTAGTTCAGTAAGCAGTGCGGAATGCTCAATGAACCAACCACTCTGCTACCACTTTTAGGTCCCAAGGGGTGATAGTGTAAATCTGGAGGGGGGTGGAATAGACTCTACCAACTTTTTGATTTTAGTCCTTTTAAAGTCATAGTTTAGTCACAAGTCAGCTGGGTCCTTGGTGGACAACTTAGTTTACCTTCACAGCAGAGTTAGCCACTCAACAGACTCGACTGAGCTATTGATAAGATAACTCCGCTGATTCAGTTAACTCTTTAGAAATTCAGTAGACTTGGTTTTACAGCGGAAGTCTTTCACCCTTTGATTAAAATGACTTTTTAAACACTTGTTTTAGGTTTAGTTATTATCAGTTGACTTAGTAAATATAACAAACAGCAATAAAAATATGCAAGATATAAAGTGATGAATGTAAATGATACAGAGCAATTTTTATACTAGTTTGAAGATGGGGTAATTCCTATAATACACTCTTCTCCAACCCCTGGAGGTAATCCACTGAGTAACGGTGACTTTGTTACAAAGGGATGGTAGTCCGAGATAGCCTTGATCACACAATGAGCTTCTCCTGGGACTCAGCTTCTTCACAAGACGGTTGTCCTACTACTCACCTCCTTCAGACTCTTGGATTTGTTCACACAGCCCTCACACAAGTCCAAAGCTTTTGGTTCGAATTGGAACCTCACTACACTTCATCCAACCTTGGATGTGCAGACCCCTTGTCTTTAAATAAGATTTCCTCTAGAATAGTTTGACGTTGTCTTTCGTTCACAGAGTGTGTTGGATTGATTTCCTTCAAGTTTAAGGCTTGAGGATAGTATTGAATGCTTGAGAGATTTTTTCTCTTGCTTGTAGGATAGTGTTTGTTACTTTGCTTGCATTTGTAACCTTCTCTCAATGGATTCCTCAGCCTTTTATAGTGCTTGTTTGAAAAATATATCCGTTGAAGAGATAAATGTATTTTTCAAACTACACTTTGAGGTTGTTGGCTTGTCTTGTCTTGCAACATAGATGTACACTGATCCTGGTATTAATGCTCAGGAGCCTTTCCTGAAACTCTATAGGTTTCGAGGGACATCCTATTGGTTCCTTGCTTTTTTCATTCTTTGAGCAAAACAACTTTAAGGATTGCAGTTTGACACATACCTACTTTCAGCAAACATTTGACTTTGTTTGACAATGGATTTCTTTAGCATTCTTGGATCCTTTTTGCTGCATAACACTTTGACAGTCAACTCCACTTATCTGGGAGTGACTCAGTTGTCAGTCTGCTGACTGAGACAGCTTTTCTGTCACTTGACTCAGACTAGTCTTCACTTCACTCAGTTGTCACACAACTGATTCTTCATCTTAGTCTCCAGCCGACTTCTGCAATCTTCAACTTGGCTGCTTCAACTCAGGTAATAGAACCCTATCTATTATAAGTTTATTTACAGTAGAATTGGGGTGCCAACTTCCTAATCTAAGTTTTACATGGTATCATCAAAATATATTACATAAATTTCCCAACATTCCTCATAGGCAACATCATTGATTTCCAGTCTAATTTTCTTGATTGATCCAATGCTCTTGATTTTCCTTAGAGCTTATTTCCTACAAATATGACTTTAGCTCCTTTTTATTATTTGAAATTTGATAAATAACTTATGTTCCTAGTCATGTTTCCTAGAACAACCACTATCCATGTACCATGTTCCTTGGCACTCAGTTGTCTTATGAACCTGCATAAAAGAAGTTAAACTTCAGGTACCCGTATCTGTTAGGGTCTTGAATGGTTAGTAGTATACAATTTCTAACCAACCTATAGCCAAAAGATCTGACTCGAATAGGTTGCCACCTTTTGTTCCATAATAATAATGAATAGTGGTAAAATGTTTAGGTGTTTTACCAACATACAACTCTCACTTGTATGTGTAAGTGTGATTGTGCATGTTATCATTTGCATTTTTATGATGGTGATGGAACTGTGTAGGTCCTAAGGGGTGTGAGTAAGGTATAGAAGGGGGGGTTGAATAAACCTTACCAACTTTTCGATTTTAGTCCTTTTAAAATTATTACAGAGTTAACTCAAACAATTGTGTCCTTTAGGGACATCTAAGTTGGTTATTCAGCTAAGTTAGCCACTCAACAGACTCGATAGAGTTGTTGATAGAATAACAAGACTGTTTAACCTGAACTTTAACTAAGCTGTGTTGGTTTTATCAGCGGAAGACTTAACACCCTTTAAATTGTTTTAAGCTTGTTTTAACACTTGATTTTAGCACTTGATTATTAATCAGTTGGATAGAAAATATGAGTTTATTAGCAGATATGATGTAAGTATGCAGAAATATAAATGTGCTGAAAAATAAATAACACAATTAATTTTTATAGAGGTTCGAAGATGGGGTAATTCTTCTAATCCTCTCTTCTCCAACTCCTGGAGGAATCCACTATTTAATAGATCTGTTTACAAAGTGGTCAACAGTCTAGAGACAACCTTGGTCGCACAGCTGGCTTCTCTTCCGACTCAGCTTCTTCACAGGGCAGCTGCCTTGCTACTTCAGCTCACTTTCTCAAGCCCTTGGATTTGATCACGAAGCCCTCCAATAACTTGATACTGGTTCAACCTTGAACCTTCCTACAATCCTCTTTGGAAAGTAGACCCATTTTGATTCTTCAAAAGGTTCCTCTTCAACAGTTTTGAAGTTGTCTTTCCTTCACAGCTTGTGTTGGATCGATTTCCTTCGAATTTCAGGCTTGAGGATTTGCTTGAATATACTTGAGAGTATTTGCAGGTTAATTGCTTGAATATTGCTTGATTTCTCAAGTGTGCAAGGCAACCTTTTCTCAATGAGTTTTCTCAGCCTTTTATAGTGAACTTTTGAAATTTTGCCCGTTGAAGAGATAGGTTGATTTCAAAAGTCACTTGTGTTCGTTGGCTTGTCTTGTTGCAGTCCTTGATGTTGACATTTCCTCGTATTTAATGTCTTGCAAAGATTGCAAATAAGCGTTTACGACACTTGGTGCGATCTTCCTCTTGGTTTGTTCCTTTTGCACACAACTGGAACTAACACTTTATCTCTGACAACTTTAACATGTTACCATTCTGAGTAACATTCTTGACTTTCATGAACGGATCTCGTTCAGTTGTCTTGACTTGACTGCAGTCTTTTATTCCCCAGGTGACTGAGTTAGCTTCCAATCCTTGGATGACTCATCTGTCACTTCAACTTAAGACTTGGCTTCTTGAGTTGACTTGACTGACTCTTCACATAGCTGATTCACAGCTGATACTTCTTCAGTCGAGTTCTTGACTTTCCTTCTTTGCCATACTTAGCTGTCTTGCAGCGGAGTCTTCACTTCAGTCTTCAGTTGACTTCTTGTATGTCTAGGCATAGCTGAATTGACTCAGCTTTTCCAGCCCTATCTATTACAATACAAATTACAAGGAAAATGGGGTGCCAACTTTCTAGTTTAAGGTTTACATGGTATCATCAAAATCTACAATATAAATTTCCTAACAAACTGCGCTTTGGGCTTAGGTGCATCATAACTTTGTGTATTGTATCTAGGTGCATATGTGTGCTGATGTTCATACCTAGGGAATGATCTAAGTTGTCTTTTAAGCTTTTGCCGTTGGGGCCTATTTTGCTTAGGACTCTATTGATATTTCATGGAAGGATTCCAATCAGCTTGAGTAGGATAATATTGTTCATTCCCTTCATTTGATTTCTTCCTATGAAGGTTCTGGGGTTTTGGCAATTCAGCTTTTTCTTAATAGAATACTTTCTATTTGGAGTCTACTTGTTGACTCTTCTGAATTGTGTTTCAACAGTCTTATCAGTGAATTCTGCAAAATTCTTTCCTTTTTCTTTGTATCCTAGACCGCTGTGTGTGTGATTTTGGTGATGTTTGTATGGAATATATGGTGTCTTAGATTTATTGCTACCCCCATTGCTTGGAGAGCCTTTTTCTAAGATCACTTTTGGAACTTTTACACTGACAAAGGAATTAAAGCCCAGTTCAGCTTTATCACCTATTTCCTTTTGTATCACCTTCAACTCATCAAATGTTTTAGATAATTTTTTGAGTGAAGCAATGACATTTTTGATCCCAACCTCTTTTCTCTTTAACGAACTCTCTGCTTTGATTAATGCAATTTCGGCCTTCAACTTTTCATTCTCTTCATCTAAGTTACTTATAAAACTAGCTCGTCAACTGTGAGTCTTTGCTTTTAATTTAGTTGTTTTCTTCATTTAAGAGTGTGTGTGAGGATTTGATGTGCTCGAAGTCTTTCACCTTTTCACCCAATGAGTCATATAGTTTTGTGGGTGAGGAAGTGTGTGTGTCATGATCACTGTAATGATCACATTTGTGGGTTAAGAATTACCTCATCTTCTTGTTCATTAGCCATTAGACAGGTTCGAGCATCTTCCTCAGTGTTAGAAGATTAATCAGCTTCACTGCTATCTGACCCTTCTGCTTTGTTACCTTTTGAAGCTTGTGTTTCAGCCACCATGGCTTTCTTTGTTTTCTTTCTTCTTTCCCTAAAGATTGTCTTCTCTTCTTAATTTATTTATTTCTTGAGTGGTGGATAAGTGCAGTTAACTGCAATATGACTAGGTTCCCTGCAGTTCAAACATAGGTCTTCAGCTTTCTTTTTCAGTTCTCTTGGGAGCTCTCTTCTCATTCCCTTTAATTGTAGTTGAATGTGTTCTGGAGGATTCTCGATTATTCATTTGATAGTTATTTTTGAAGAATTTGTTGTATCTTTTTACCATCGTGGTTATTTCCTCTTTGTCAAAGATATCTTTTCACTATGCTGATATTGACTCACCTACTACCAAAGCATCAGTCATAGGTGCATCAGTTTCATCCAGCTCTCTTTTTTTATCTCTAATTCATAAGCTTTCAGGTCTGAGAACATCACATGATTAGTCATTATCAGAGGAACAATGGAGAATCATGTAGAAGGCATTTAGGTCCCTCTAAAGGAAAAGAGGAGAGAACACCCAAGAGAGCTGATAAAAAGGTAGAAGACTTATGCTGGAACTACAGACAACCAGGTCACTTTGTAGTTGATTGCCTCTATCCACCAGTCAAGAAGTATACAAATGAAGAAAAAAAGAATGTCTTCAGGGAAAGAAGAAAATAATGAAAGAAGGCCATGTTGACTGAGACGCAAACAACTAAGTGCAAAGAAGCAGAAGAATCAGACAGTAGTGAAGCTGACTGCTTATCTAATACTGAGGAAGATGTTGTCTCATGGCCAAAGAAAAAGAAATGAGATAATCCCTAACTCATCTGATTCTGAGCTTAAATATGTTATTGCATCACTCAGCAAATCATCTAAAACATTGGATGAGTTGATGATGATATAAAATGAAATTGGAGACAAGGCTAGACTATGATTTAACTCCTTTGTGAGCACACACTCCAAGAGTGAACTTAGAGAAAGGCTCCTCAAGCAATGAAGAAAGCAATAAATTTAAGACACCATATATTGCACCAGCACATCACCATCTAAAGCACACACAAGTTGGACTTGGATATAAAGGCAAATGAAAGAAGCCAGTTGAGACTAAATTCAGAAAAGTCCATCAGTAGACTTCTAACGGGAAGTATTCTATGAAATCAAACCCAAACTACCAAAAACCCCAGAACTTTCAATGAAAGAAAGAAAATGATAGAAATGATAGAAAATACCCAAAACAAAATGATTGGAACCAACCCATGAAACATCAGCAGATTCCAAAGGGAAACAAGCCACAATGACAAAGTCTTAAGAACTAATATAGGTCATTCCCTAGGCATACAAAGCAGCACACTTGTGAACTTAGACATTATTCACACAAAGCATAACACTTTCCACATTATCACAAGAATGCAAATGTCCACATGCATACACAGACATACAGACAAAAGAGAGAGTTGTATCTAGCAAAAGCACCTAAATAGTTCGCTAAAATTCATTATTATTATGGAATAGAAAGGTGGCAAAAACTTAGAGTCAGACCATTTGGCTATAAGTTTGTTGGAACACCTTACAGTGATAAACACTCAGGCAAACACCGGTGCAGGTACCTAAATTTTGATTTTCTTTATTGCAGGTTCAGGGAACAACTAAGTGTCAAGTAACCTGGTACATGGATATTGGTTGTTCCAGATACATGACTAGAAATAAAAGTAATCTGACAAACTTGTGATGGAAAGAATAGTATTTGTGATGCTTGTCAGAAAGGAAAACAAATCAAATCATTATTCAAGGAAAAGACAAATTCTTCATCAACAAGGATTTTACATTTGCTGCATATGGACTTATTTGGACCAGTTGAGCCAGCTAGCATAAGTGGAAAGAAATATAACTTAGTGGTAGGGGATAATTTCTCAAGATACACATTGACTACTTTTATGAGTAAGAAGAATGAAACTCTGCAAAAGCTTCCCAGCTGATGGGGAGAGTTAAAAATGAGAAGAATCAGTCCATCATCAACATAAGATCTGACAGAGGAACTGAGTTTGTCAATGGGATTAGTTGAAGCTAGGCAGCCTAAGAGATTTTGGGCTGAAGCCATCAACACAACCTATTACACCCAGAACTGATGTATGATAAACATGCAACTGTCCAAAATCCCTGTGAAATTTAGACAGGAAGAAAGCCAAATGTGGGATATTTTCATTTCTTTTGAACCAAGTGTTTCATTCACAACAATGGAAAAGATAATTTGAAAGCATTTGATGCTAAAGCAGATATGGGAATATTCCTTGGATACTCATCTGAAAGTAAAACGTTTTGAGTTCTGAATTAAAGGACTATGGTCACAGAAGAGTCAATTCATGTGGTATTGAAAGAACCCAATGTCAGTGCAGAAAGACATTGATGAGTTACAGTTGTATCCCAATGATCAAGAAGAAGTTGCTCAACACAACTTAGCTGCAAATCAAAACAATCCAGCCATTTTTTCATTTCTAAAAAAAGTAATAAAAATTCTTCGTAAAAATAGTAGTAAAAATCTGTGAAAATTAAGAAATAATTAATATTTGTGATTTTACTATTTTTGAAAGTCAACTTTCTTTCAATAAATTACTTTTTAATGTTATATAAAAAATAGAACTATTTAAATAAGGTTTCCAAATTTGTGTGTGTACTGCATTAATTATTATATTTTTTATTTTTCTTTTTAAAATTTAACTTTTTCATTTTATATCAATTTTTTATGTATATTATATCTAATTAATCATCTTTTTACGACCTACGATTTGACACCGATTACGCATATATACAATAAAAATAAACACAATAAATAAAAACATATAAGATATATTTTTACTCATTATTTTTTTAATGTGCTTTAAAGATTATGCATTTGTGTTGTTGGACTTAGGACATCAATTTGTATATTCATGTATTATGGCTATTTATGATATATGTAAAGTTGTTAATTGGGCTTAAACCATTTCTTCGTAATTATATGAAATTGTATTAAAGTTGATTAAATTCAATCAAAAAAATAGTTATTTTAATTGAAGGTGATATCTCAAACTATGTATCCAAATATTATACATATATATTAAATATATACATACATAACATTGAATATTCATGTAAGAAAAAATAATTTTTTATTTAATATGAAATTATAGTCATAAAACATTTTTATATATGGAAAATATTTTTTATATTTATTTACGCAATTTTTATATTAATATAAATTATTTTTTGTATTTATCAAATGTGTATTGATATTCAATTTTTAAAATTGTACATTCGGACTATTAAATATGAATTTGTCTATTTGATTTTTATATATATATGTGTTTATAAAAAAAAGAATGGTTTTTATTTTTTTGAAATATTTTATTTTTCCATAAAATATGTTGCTAAATACAAACATGATTTTTATTTAATTTCTTTAATAATTCTAACAATTGTTCAACTTTCTTAACCCTAATAAGATATTGGAATTTGAAATGACTTTATTATTTATTGTATAAAAAACAATAAATTAAATATTCGACATTGACAAAACAAATTCAAATTTTTACTTTCATATAGATAAACATGTTCTATATATAGAAACAATTCACATTCACAAAATTTATTATCAGCCAAATATATTGTATTTTTTTCATAGTTTATAATAATTTGTTTTTCGGCGACAATCAACAACTTAAACAGAAATAAATCAAACAGTCTAGACAAATAATAACATAACCCCAAATGAGAACAGAGTCAAGTAGCAGCGGAAATAAAATACAAGTATGAATTACAACTTACAGTCCAACAAGTTTCCAATACAACCCAACAAAAATATCCAAAATTAACGTTACAGTCCAAAAACTAACCAAATCAACTTAAAGTCCAACAACAGAAACAAAGTACGCATCGCATCACAAGCTTAAGTGTCAAAGGGTCCTATGCCCTTAAGTTACAACTTAATACGGAAACAGAATAAGAGAAGTCCACAACAACAACAGTAATCAAAAGGAAGTAAATCCAACAGGCGGAGCACGGGAAATCAGACTGTGGTAGGTTCGGCCTCTTCAATGTACTCCTCATCTAGCCGTTAGAAAACATGAGGGGATGAGACGAAAATTCTCAGTGGATGGGGTGATCGTGTGTGAGTGTGGCGATATATATAGTTAAGTGCAAGAAAATTGTTGTATGAAAAATGCGTGAGTCATGATGCGTGGTTTCACACACAGTTCACAAGCATCTTGATATATATACTTAAAATAATATACTTATACGGTTTTGATGAAATAATTCATGATCATACAAGCACAATGTGATTCAAGCAAGAGAGGTAGTGGTTGCGTACAAAATGAAACGCCAACCCAAGAAATACAAGTAGTGGTTGCGTACGGATTTGTAGCGCCAACCAAACGGGTTGGAGTAACTCCAAAATCGTGTGGATCATACAGCGATTCCTTCGTTCTTCCTTGTAACTCCCCGAGCAAGATGGTCCAAGACCTGTCACTTTATTGCTCCATAGGCAAAGAGAAATCCACAGTAGAGCCAGCTAGGCCCGGATTGTCATAATCATGTTTATACCACAAGTACTACGACCCGCTTCCCTTGGACAAACTCCGTCCCTCAGTTGCGGGATTAGGACGATGGGGCCGGAGAGTGGAATAGCAACCGAGCTGCCCGGTTCCATCACCGACGTATCCATTCCGACTGTGAGCTCAACACACCAAGTTGACTCAGGCAGTAAATAATTACAAGTACAGGATATCAACCAGGCAGTCGAGTATATTGATTCAGGGAAGCAGTTCAAGAAAGTCTTCGAAAATTTGCGCATGGCATTTATTGGCTTTGGTGGAGTAATTTGGATGAAGTAAATCTCCCGACCTTGAAAAATTAGCCCCGTGTTGTAAAAACTAGTACTTTTGGGGTTAAAAATTGAATAAGTAAATGTCCCGACCTTGAAAAATTATAAGGTCAGTTCCTAAATTTGTTAAAATTGTCATTTCGGGCCCCAAGTTTAAAATAATCAGATCTCACAAACCGGAAGGGCTTTTAATGTGATTTCAATTGTAAAATGTCACTAAGATTGGTGGGATATTGGGACAAAATCGGTTTTTAAAATAAATAAGTGTAGGTCCCTTAACGTTTAAAAATCTCATTTTAGTCCCATTTTTAAATAATTGCCTTTAAAGCTTTTAGGGGTCCGATTATTATGAAATTTGAACCTTGGGTGCAAAATATCATAAGGTTATAGTAAAAGTGTATTTCCAGGTACATGGACTGTATATGTCCTGGAAATTTCATTTTGGTCCTCAAGTTTAGTCTTTTACAATTTGGTCCCTTAATTTTTATAAAATTTCTTCCCAAGCTCTAACCACTTGGTTTTTTTGGAATATCTTTAAAATATGTTATTTCCAGTCCTTTAAGAATTAAAATTTTAAAATTTAAAAAGTGGGGCTGGTACAGTTTCAAAAATTGCAAATTAACCCTTAAACTTCTAAAATTTTACAATCTAGTCTTTGGGCTTTCAAGGGTTGATTTTATTTATATCCAAACACTTAAAACTTTATTAAAATGTCAAAATACAAGTTTTGAACCTGAGTACAGTTCCAAAATTCGAAAATTACAGAGGGGTCTCTTAAGTTTTATTTTCTTGCAATTAAGTCCACCAATTTGCCATTTTTGCATTTTAAGTCCAAAAATTCGATTTTAATCAATTATGCTTGACTTTTCCAGTTTATAAGTCAAATAAAACATGGATATCAAGAATCATAAACATGCATATACATCTCATCCAATAACTCATCAAATAACTCATTAAAATGTACATGCATGCACCTAAATTGCAATAAATAGCATTTTTGAGCAACACTTGAGAATTTTTACAACTCAATACTTGAAATCAATATGAAATACATAATATATATATCTCAAGCTCTCAAGAGAAAAATAATACATGCATTTTAAAGAAAACACCAAGGAGTTGAAAGGACTTTTCCACCCACCTTAAAAATTGAATTGTTGTGAAATAAAAGGATAAATTTCACAACTTGAGTAGGAACTCAATTAGGAAAGGGGTCAAAGTATGGGTTGAATGGAAGAATTAAATATTGAGAAGAATGAGAAGAATGTTGGGAGATAGTGGAACATGTTGGGAGAAAATTTAATAAAGAATTGAGGTATAAGATAATGTGTATAAGGTTTGTAATATGGTGTAATTATACACAAGATGTATAATATAAGGTGTAAGTGTACAAGAGTTGGGAGACATTTCTACACCAAAAATCCCATGTTGGCCATACACTATAGGTATTATTGTGGTATCTATATATTGTTTTTTGGGAAAAGGACATGAATACCCCATTTTACATACCCAATCCCTGCACAATGCCCACCAGCCCCGATTGTTTCACAAAAATACCCGATCAGGCCCACTTGTTTCCCAATATATACCAGCTCCAGTAAATTGCGGACAAAAGTATCACTCTTTAGCGTCTTCAGCGAATTGCAGCATTTCCTCTCCAAAAATCACGGTACTGATCACAGCAAGATCTCTGATCCAAAATACAATCATCCCATCCCAAATATTAACGAAAAATAGAAGAAACGCACAGATACGAGGAAAACAAATCGAGGGAAAATTACTGGACTATTCGAGATCACAAGTCAAGCTCAATATCAAGAGGAAGAAGGAAGACCAAAACAGGTAAACACAACGCGATCTGTTTATCTTGTTCTGAGAATACATTATTTAGATATATTTCATGATTTTACAGATAAAAATTTAGGATTCAATGTTTATTGACTGAGATTGGCATTGAATTGAACCAATAATTTTGCATGCAAATCCAAAAACCTGGCAGTTGTGATCTTCAAAATGCTTATTTAGTTCGAATTATGATCCAAAATTCTACAAAGATTGCTTCTCGTGGTTATCTACGAATAAAACGTGTCAATCTGGAAAAAACTGAATGCAGTACATTACGTGATTGTTTCACGTATGTTTCTTTTATGTTTCACAATTGTTTCGTTCGCCTAATACAACACATTGCTTCTTGACGTACATAAACATTGTTTCCTACATGTTTCATTTATGTTTCTTGTATGTTTCACTTAGCCAACTATTCATTGAAATGCACAGTTGCATGGAGCAAATCCCAGTTGTCGTATACCACAATGGACAATGGGGAGAAAATAGAGAGTATAAGAACTTTGTGATAACAGGAATACTCATTCCAATGGAAAACACATTCAGCACACTAAGGGAAATCTTAGAACAACAAATTCAATACAAAAAGATGTAGAAGCTATGCAGATTAGATACAAATTGACAGAGACTCTGCCACCATTGAAGATTGAAAGTGATTACAATCTCAAATTCTACCTGGAAGTGAAAAGCAAAGAAACAGACTGGATGAAGTTTCCTTTGTGCATAGACATAGTAATAAACGAACCGAGCTTGGAAATAACAACACATCAAAATATAATGGAAGGAACGAGCAGCATGTCTATAGAGAGCTCACTGAAGGAAAACATGGGCAAAAACGCGATTGACTACATCGACTATGCAAACCTCATTAGCAGAAATGTGGTCGGAGAAGAAGACACGATGGAAATTCAAGAAATTACACATGCTGAAGAACAATTCCAAAAGGGAGATGTTTACAACACCAAGGAGGAATTGATCAAACAGGGCAGTTGTTATGCGTTGAAACATCATTTCCAATATAAGGTGAAGAGGTCGTGCAAGCAGAAATACTACGTAAACTGTATCGATGAAAATTGCAATTGGCATTTGAAAGCATCTTCCACATCAGGGACAACAACATTCATAGTAAGAGAGCACGAAAGAACACACACATGTCCGCTGGATAAGAGGATGAACGACAATAGGCACGCCACGGCAAAAATAGTTGGGGACCTTATCAAATCAAAGTACCTCAACAACATCAAAACAGTCTACACGCCAACCGATATAATTAGGGACATGAAGGACGAGCATGGAATAAGTCTCGACTGCAAAAATGCGTGGAGATCGAAAGAGAAAGCGCTGGAGGTAATAAAGGGAAGGCCGGATGAGTCTTTTCAGAAACTACCGGCTTACTTGTACATGTTGGAGGAAACAAATCCTGGATCGATCACTGAAATAGTATGAAAGGAGGATGACACGTTCTTCTTCTTGTTCATGGCTATCAGTGTATCGATAAAAGGATAGAGGCACTACAGGCCTGTAATTGTTGTTGACAGTACGTTCCTAAAAGCAAGCTATGGGGGGACTTTGTTATCTGCCTGCACACAGGATGGCAATGGGAACATTTTCCCATTGGCTTTTTCAGTAGTGGATTCTGAGAATGATGGGAGCTGGGTGTTGTTTTTCACAAAGATAAGACAAACCTTTGGTCTCAGGGAAGGGATGTGCATAGTCTAAGACAGACACGTGAGTATCGAGACAGCAATAAAGGAGGTACAAAATGTAAAATTTTTCTTTATATGATGTTTCACGTTTGTTTCTTATATGTTTCTTTCATGTTTCACATATAGTTTCAAAGACATTCCACTTTACAAAAATCTCAAGAGTATATTATTTTAACGATCAAATATATCGCGAGGCCTCTCACGGGCTATGCACGTATCATCTACTGAACAATTTGAAGGCAAACTTCAAAAGGAAAAACAGCGAAATATGAGATTCGTTCATAACAGCAGCAAAAGGATACACGAATGAAGAGTTCCAAAAGCAAATGTCTGCACTGGACAGCGTAAACAGCAGAATTAGACCCTATTTGTCCAACATCGGCTATGGGAAATGGACACGACTCCACTGTCAGAGCAAACGATACTTTGTCATGACTTCAAACATCGCAGAATCACTGAATGCAGCTACAGTGGCTAGGAGAGACCTACCGGTAATAGCTTTGCTCGAATACTTGAGATCTTTAGTTCAAGATTGGACGTGCAGACATCAGATTGAAGCAAGATCAACATTCACAAGGAAGACAAAAAGAGCTGAAGAGTATATGGGGAAAAACTACACCATTTCACTAAATTTAAGGGTAATTTAATGCAAACTTTCATCAGATGATCCATTGTTTCAAACATGTTTTTTATATATTTTAATTATGTTTCAGGTGAAGCGATCAAATGACTTTATCTTCAAAGTCACAGAAGCTGAGAAAATATTTGTCGTGGACCTGGAAAAAAGGACTTGAATGCAGATCCGTACCAATACTGCTCGGCATACTACATGAAGGAAACAATGGAAGCAACTTATTTGGAAATAGTGTATCTAATCCCACATGAAGGTACCGGGTTCCTGCCAGAAGAAATCAACACAATGAAGATTCTACCACCGGAGGGCAAGGCAAAATCTGGAAGGCCAAAGAAAAGAAGACACAAGGCAGCTTGGGAGAAAAGCACCAAAACCAAACGTGGTAGATGTGGGGATCCTGGTCATAATAGAAAAACATGTAGGAATCAACCAAAAACAAAATAGGACTCATAGTAGAATATTACTATTACGAATATACGTGTAATTAATACAGCTTCCACATATAGAAAATCAAAAGCAAATTGTTTCTATGTTGTTTCAAATATGTTTCTTACAATAAGATGACAAAACAAATGTTTGTTTTGAATGTGTTTCAGATATGTTTCTATTGCACAACAAAATCATTTACCAGATGGAGACAATAAGAAACGTAACACAAAACACACAATAATTTAAATCCCAAACCAAACAACATCGATACATTAATTGAAAAACATCTCATAACTCGTCTGCAAATTGTTCAAAAACGTACAACCAACAAAATCTAATCAATAATCAAAACAGCCACTAAACAATCCAAATCCTCCAAGGAAAGCTATTATAAATACCAAATATCCCATACTACTAAAAGTACCAAACTTAAGACAAATTTGTTCAGGTGGTTACACAAATTATCAAGATTTTCGTAACAACAATTCCCTGCAATCCTTAGGGAGTGGAGGCAGAATTTCAATGTCGTTGTCGTCCTCATTGCCGTTTTGTTGCTTCAGCTTCGCGTGATTGTAGAGCAAATGACTAAACCTTGACCGCTCATTCTCTACGTCAAACACCTCAACATCCATTTTCTTCCCGGCAACAAAATACTCAGCATAATAGGCAACAAAAACCCCACAGTCACTACAAAAAGAAATGTTAAAATAGACAGTCAGCCATATAAAACAACAAAAAAAAGAACAAAAAAGAACAAACAAATCGAAAATACATAGAAAAAACGTACTTCTTGGTCTGCAAAGGAATGTCTTTCACAACAATGACTTTCATAGCAGAATTCGGATCCCCGGAATATGCATCCCCACCAAGAACAGCATTGGGATGGACACCATAAAAGGCTACCAAGGACAGGAACCTAGGAAGGAGAGAGATGTAAGCTTTCACAGCTTGAGCAACGACTTTCAGAGAATCATCCGTCTTCAACGAATTGTACAGATAGATGGTTCTCTCCTTCATGCTCAACTGTCCCATTACCCAATGCTCCATATCAGTGCAATGTATGGGGAACAAGATGTGATCAACTTCCGATGATGGCCGTCCGCACTCTATATCATATCCCATGATATAGTCCACAACTGTGGTATTGACATTGATCATGGACAGATCAAAATGTTTCTTCTTTCTTTTGTTCACTTGGCAATATTTCTTATAAATGCTTTGGATGCACCAATCAAATATCAAATCAGTCATTGTGAATGTCACAGCAATATGCCAGTATAGGAACTTCTTCCTCAAATAGTAGAAAAGCACATCAATATGCTGCAAAATGAACACAAAACACAATCGAAAAACAGAAGGGACAATTCAAAAAACAACATGAAAGACAATAAAAACTTACAGAAGAAGCCAAGTACTCATCAACATAATACAGGCTGTGAAACCATGACTTCGACTTCACTTCACAGACACCAAGTTTCAAAGAAGGCTCAACTTTGTCATCTTTCTTCGAGTATCGATTTGGGCTAAAAAAGAGTATCAAATAAACACAAAAACAAAAACAACAAACTAATCACAAATTTATAAACATTTATGTAATTGTTTCGTATATGTTTTAAAATTGTTTCACAATTGTTTCAGATAGTTATTAATTACAAATATGAACATAATAAAGTTGTATACCCTTGAGAATCAAACCCTTCCGCAAGCCAGTCGTTTAAACCATCCGATAGGGCCCTTATCCCTGAACCTTCACCCATATTCTTGTCCAGTGGGCACCTTCCCTTAACAAAAGGCTTTGGAACTTTTTCGCCAGTATCCAAAACGGCATCTTTGTCGCCGGTGTCTTCCAATCCAATCACCACGTCCGCGGGTACACCACCTACAGCGACAACATCACCGGAAGACTCAAAGTTAGTGGTGAATGGAGTTCTCACCACGACAGACGGTTTCGAAACCCTCTTCATAAAAGGAGACAGATCGGATGAGACACCAACTGGACTTTTCAAAGCACCCTAAAGCGAAAAACAAAAAACAAAACAAAACGAAGTGGAATAAAATAACAAAGAACAAATAGAATCCAAAAACAACAAAATAACAGAAACTATAATTTAAACACACCTTCACCAGTGCAGCTTGGCTTGCACTGTTCAATATATCGTCAATTTGAGAAGGGGTGAGATCGTCAAGTTCCTGAGAACTAATGAATTTCTGCTCCTCCCCACCGTCCTTGCTCGTCTCATCAGCAACCTTCTCAACCTCACCATGGTCCTTGATTGATTCATCAAACACATTCGCCATCTCGCTACCATCCTTCCTTGATTCATCAACCACGTTATCCATGCCCTGTTCCAGACTCACCAACCCACTAGCTGCAACTCCCTCTGCAGCACTCAAATCACCTTCACCAGCGTCATCTTTTTTTCCAGCTTCCCCAATGGGAACATCCACATTCCCATCATCAACCTCATCCTCTCCATGTTTTTCCTCATCTGCATCTTCCTCAAAACCTGAACCTAATGACCTGCCATTAGATTCAGTTTCACTCGTAGACTCTGATTCATCAACCTTCTCAACTTCATCGACAACACCACGAACCTACATCAAAAACAACAACCATGTGATGAATAGAAACAACAAATAAATAATAATGAAACAAAAAGAAACAACAAGAAAAATCTAGAAAGATAACAAAAAAATACTTATAATTAAAAACAACAAAAAAAGTATGAGAACCTCTAGTTTCCTCTTAATATCGGCAAGTTCAGAGAAAACAATAGCAAATTGTTCTTCCAAGAATTTTGTAGTTGAAACCTTAAAAGCCTCAAAAACCTTAGAAAACAACCGCTGGTTCCTAGCAATGTCGTCAACAGTATGATTCAAGCCACTACCAACCACAGCCTCCTTCTGCTTCAACCTTCCAACAACAAAATCATCGTCAACCGGACTGAATGTGTACTTTGATTTATCATAGAATGTCTGAATGCACAGCTGCACAAGCTCATCATCAGTAGGCCACAAATTCTTCAAACCCAAATGAAATAAAAAAAATAAATCAAAAGTCAGAAACATAAAAGAAACAATTCTGAAACATAAATGAAACAAAACAGCAAGAAAAAAAATAGTAAAATCATATTGCATGTTCAGCCGACCGATTGAAGATCTTCATCTCCAAGTCTTCGGCACGAATTTTGTTGTCTTTCCCGGACTTTGAACAAGTCCAGTTTAAAATCCTCGGGATATCACAATCAACCCGAGCACAAAACTTGTCGTTCACCTCAGGGCAGCACTCATAGAACCATATCTGGAAAGCCAACGGAAATCCTTGAATTCTATACAATTTCGTACGCTTTCCACCAGGATTCTCCTCGCCTTGAAGTTTGTTTCTGTACAAGATTTGTTGCCTCAACTCACGCATCGTCACATCAAACAACTCACTCCCTCAAGGATATGTGTCAAAAACATCCATATCTTTGTCAACCAACTCAAAAAATGACATCTCGACAGAATCCTCATCACCTCAAACACGCAGTAAAAAAATGGAGAAAATAAAGTAAAGCCAATTTCAGGGCGTCTAAATCCTCATCACCCCAAACACGCAGTAAAAAACATTCCTCGATCGACTGCCTATTAAACTTGTTCCTACTAGCAAAATACTTCTGAAATATTACCGAGCTCCGAACATCCCTCGACAACGAAGGCCTAACACCAACACAATTCAAACCAGTCACAATAGCAAACTCACCCAACCGAAACCGCAACAACTTCCCACCCACAGACACAACAATTTCGTCCTTCTTCGAGTGGACGACTTGACGTTTCAACAGAGAATGGACAAGCTGATTCTGGAAATCAACTTCTTTCATGTCCAGGAAATATCCAAAACAGGTATTCTTAAATGCCTCCAGCTGGGTGTCAGTTAAGGTTTTCTTTATATTCTTAATAACATCAAACGAGAAGGCAGTATTTACTCGAGCACTGAACCAGTCAGCAGGGTCAAGAACATACTTGAAACCCTAGAAACAACAATGAAACAAAACAGAAATATAAAAGAAACACAAATTCAACAACCACTTCAACTTAAATACATAAAAGAACAAATGAAATATAACAGAAACAAACAAGAAACAAATAAGAAACAACATCGAAACAAACAAAAGAGTACAAATCAAAATACACAAAACTCATACCTCAACAACATCGGTTTCTTCAAAGGAAACCTTCTTCTAACCAGCAGCTTTAATACCGACATTCGATTTCACACCTTTGGAAGGCGATTTAACATCCAAAACCGCTTCTTCCTCAACAATTATTTCTACTTTCCTCTTCCTAGAATCCATAGAACTAGCAGCAACCTTCTGAACTTTCCTCTTTTTCGAGGAATTTGCTGCTACCTTTGAAGAACTTCTCAAAATTCTCTTATGATGAGAGTTTTTAGGAGCATTTTCAGGAGCCATTAAATAATACGAATACCAGTGGTTTGAAAAACAATAATGTGGCCACGAACGACTGAAGAAGCGCAAAAAAATTACGCGCAAAATCAAGTATGGAAAGAGAATGAAAAACCAGTAAGAAATTGCTTTACCTAGGTTAAGAAACTGGAGGGGGTAAAAAACTGAAAAGAAATGTAAACTGGGCGGGTATATTTGGGAAGAATAGGAGCGGGTCGGGTAGATTTGTGATTGGGTGGTATTTTTGTCATTTTTTGAAAAATCAGGGTATTTTGTGTAATTTTCTCTTTTTTTTTGGTCCCAAAATTGATGATAATAGATGAATAATATCAATCTCCAAAATAATTAGTGATTTTCTTGATCACTTATAGGTCTCATGATCACTTATTCTAAATCAAATTCTTAATTCTATAAGGTGACCAATAAATACCCAAATAATAATAATGATCAATCAAGTGATCATTAATGTGAAATAGAATTAATAAGGATCATTAATCACAAGTAATAAATAAAATGAAATTAAATGCGAAAATATATATATATATATATATATTAATATTTACCCGTCAAAGTGACGCGGTAAAATAGTCAAAATAGTACATAGACGATACATGAAATAAATACACGCTCGAGAAATCGAGGGCTTCACATCCTCCCCTCCTTAAAAGAATTTGGACCCCAAATTCCCTTCAGAATAGCTCTGGATATTGATTCCTCATGTCTTCTCCCATCTCCCACGTGGCGACTTCGTCTCGGTTATGGTTCTGCCACACCACTTTAACCATCGGGATCTCTCTCTCACGCAACTGACGTATCTGTCGGTCGATGATCCGAATCAGTTACTCAGTGTAGGACAAGTTCTCCATCAGAGGAGGAGCATCACGAGTCATGATATGCTTGGAATCTGGTCGGTACTTCTTAAATCTGGAGACGTGGAATACTTCGTGCATTCCCGCATACTGCGCTGACAACTCGAGTCGGTAGGCTAACTTCCCAGTCCTCTGCAAAATCTTGTAAGGTCCAACATACTCGGACTCAACTTGCCTCCTCTCTTTGGATTGATCAATCCTCTCCGTTGTGAGAGTCTGAGAAATACTTCATCTCCGACTTCAAACTCCAAATCCTTTCATCTCTTGTCCGCGTAACTCTTCTGGTGGCTCTAAGCCGTGCAGATCCGTTCCTTGATCAGTTTGACCTTCTCCATGGCCTCCTGAACTAGGTCAATCTTTGGAATCGATGTTGACTTTTGTTTCCCTTTTGGAGTCCATTGGTCATCAATCTCCCATTGTAGTGGGGATCTACACTTTCGCCCATATAGTGCCTCGTAGGGTGCCATCCCAATCGTGGCCTGATAGTTGTTATTATAGGCGAACTCGGCCAACGGTAAGTGCGAGTCCCAACTTCCTTAGAAATCCAATGTGCAGGCTCGCAACATATCTTCTAGGGTTTGAATTGTTCGCTCAGACTGTCCATCAATTTGTGGGTGTGCTGCTGTGCTGAAACTTAGCGAGGTACCCAACTTCTCGTCTAAGCACTTCCAAAATCTGGAAAAAACCTCGGTCTATGTCCGATACTATGTCGACTGGTACTCCATGTAGTTGAATGATCTATTGAATATAAATCTGCACGAGTTTCTGCAAGCTGTCAGTCTTCTTGATGGGTAAGAAGTGTGCTGATTTTGTGAGTCGGTCTACAACTACCCATATAGCATCATGGCCTCATCTGGTCCTTGGTAGGTCCGTCACGAAGTCCATTGTTATGTGTTCCCATTTCCACTCGGGAATCCTCAACGGCTGCAGTAAACCAGATGGTCGTTGGTGTTCTTCTTTTACTCATTGACAAGTTAAACATCTCGCAACGAACTCCGCTGCCTGGTTCTTCCTGTTTACCCACCAATAATTCCGTTTCAAGTCCTTATACATCTTGTTTCCTCCAGGATGTATAGCGTACTTTGAGCGGTGTGCCTCTGCCAGAATTCTATTCCTCATTTGCTCGTCATTCAGTACACACACTCAATTTTGAAATCTAATAATCCCGTCTTTGGGTATCGAGAATTTTGGTCTCTCTCCTTTAAGTTTCTTCTCTTTCAGCTTCTAAAGATGTACATTTGTCTACTCTGCTGCCTTGATCTCGTCCAGCAGATCTGGTTTAACCAAAATGTTAGCACATGTAATCTGAGTATTGGTTCTCGTCGGATTTTAATTGCTCAGTTCTTCTAATGATTCCCACTCTGGAATCATTAGTCTGGCTAAACTCGCCTTTCTGCTCAAGACGTCGGCGACTACATTAGCCTTCCCGGGATGGTATTGAATATCAAAGTGATAATCCTCAATTAACTCCATCCATCTTCGTTGCCTCAGAGTGAGATCTTTCTGAGAGAATAGATACTTTAGGCTCTTGTGATCTGTGAAAACCGTGAATGTTGCCCCGTAGAGATAGTGTCTCCATTTCTTTAATGCGAATACTATCGCTGCCATTTCCAAGTCATGCGTCGGGTAATTAGCCTCATACGGCTTGAGATTTTGTGATGCATAAGCAACGACATTTCCTTCCTGCATGAGTACTGCTCCTATTCCTTCTTTTGATGCATCACTGTAAACGACAAAGCTTTATGTTCCCTTTGGAAAGGCTAAGACTGGAGTTGTAGTAAGTCAGTTCTTCAGTTCTTGGAAACTAGCCTCGCACTTGTCGTTGCACTCAAACTTGACTTGCTTCTGGGTAAGTCGAGTGAGTGGCCCGGCTATCTTGGAGAAATCCTTGATAAATCTTCGATAATATCCAGCCAATCCTAACAAACTCCTGATCTCTGTTACTGACTCAGGTTGTTTCCATTCAACCACTGTTTATACCTTCGATGGATCTACTGCGATCCCATTGTCGGATACTATGTGTCCCAATAATGCGACTTCACTAAGCCAAAATTCACACTTGCTGAACTTGGCATACAACTTATGCTCTCATAGTGTCTCTAAAACGATTTTCAGATGATGTTCGTGCTCTTCTCTAGACTTAGAGTACAATAGTATGTTATCAATGAATATCACTACGAACTGATCCAAATATGGTCGAAAGACTCGATGCATCAGATCCATAAACGATGCAGGCACGTTCGTCAGACCGAAAGGCATTACTACAAACTCGTAGTGTCCATATCTGGTCTGGAATGCGGTTTTAGAAATGTCTTCTTCACGGATCTTCAGTTGGTAATATCCTTGTTGTAAATCAAACTTCGAGTACAATGTCGCTCCTTAAAATTGATCGAACAGTTCGTCTATCCTTGGAAGGGGATATTTATTCTTGATGGTCATACTATTAAGACCCTGGTAATCTATACACAGTCTTAATGTGCCATCCTTCTTCTTGACGAACAATACCGGAGCTCCCCATGGAGACGTACTCGGTCGGATAAATCCTACATCCATCAACTTCTGTAATTGAGTCTTCAACTCATGCAACTCAATGGGAGCCACTCTATACGACGTTCTAGCAATCGGGGCGGTTCCTGGTAATACCTCGATGGTGAAGTCAACTTCCCTATCTGGAGGGACGGTGGTGAGTTCTTGTGGAAATACATCTGTGTATTTCGATACTATGGGCACTTGGTGAATTTGTGTCTCTACCTTGGGTTTGTTAATTACAAACGCTAAGTACCCTTGTGCCCCTCTAGCGATCGCCTTCCTCGCTTTCATTGCAGAAATGATTGGGGCAATCTTAACTCGTGCCCTTCCCAAAATTTCTGCTTCAGGCTTTCCAGGTTCGCATAGTTTGATGGACTTGCGATGGCAGTCCATCTGCGTATGGTGTGTAGATAACTATTTCATTCCCAGTATCACGTAGTATTCGGATATAGGTAATAAGATCAGATCAACATGGAAATTTATCTCATCAATCTTAACTTCGCATGCATTATAGATAATATTTGTTATTTGGCTTGCGCCCATAGGAGTTGATACTTCTAGACATATAGGCATATGTTCCATGCATGCATGCCGCTTGTGTGCAAAATACGGTGCGACAAATGAACGTGATGATCCATGGTCAAACAATACTTTAGCATAGTGGTCAGATACTAGAAGCGTACCTTCCACCACGTTTGTTGCCTCCGGAGCCTCATGCCCGGCTAGTGCAAATTCTCGAGCAGGCATCCTCGCCCGATTACCCTGGCCATTGCCAGGCCTCTGTGGCTGCACCTGCTTGTTTCTGTCCTCATATTTCGAGCAATCCTTCAGCTGATGCTGATTACTGCCACATCCCAAGCACCTTCCTTATTTGCGCCAATAGTCATTGGCAGTATGTCCCGGTTTCTGGCAGTGTGCGCACGTCTGTCCCGCTTTCAAATCGTCCGTTCCTTTATCCATTCTCGCAATCGTCCTTCAAACTTGGCAGTCGCTTAGATGGTTGTCCCACAACCGCTTTTTTCGATCATTTTGATGGCCTTCGCTGATCTCGCCAATGCGGTTCAGTCCCGACTAAATGCGGAGAGTTGCCTTTACCGCGGCTGAGTATGTGGCCAATTCAACAGTCATAAGTTGTTTCTGAAGTTCCAGTTTCAGTCCCCTCGTGAACTTATACTGCTTATCCTCCTCAATATTGATTGTGCCCAGAGCGTACTTGGACAATCGATGGAATTTTGACTCGTACTGAGCCACCGACATGTTTCCCTATCTCAATCTTTGGAATTCATCCCGACGTGCTTCCTTTACCACTTGTGGGATATATTGTTCATTAAACTCAACCAAGAAAATTCTCCCAAGTTCTGGCTACCCTGTCCTGGTCCCATTTCCTTTCAACGGATCTCCACCACTCCCTAGTTGTCGATTCCAATCGAAATACATCGAGCATTACCTTCTGCTCGTCAGAGTATTGAAGAGCGTTAAATATGTTCTCTAATTTCTCAACCTAGTCTTCTGCTTTCAAATCTTCTACCTCTCCCATGAAAGTCGGCGGGTCAAACCGCAGAAAGTGTTCTAGAACTCGATCGTTCGCCTCTCGGGCGGGTTCAGGTGCACGCTGATTCGGCTCTGTGTAGTTAATTTCTCTCCTGCAGCTGGTGGAGGAGGTGGTGGCAACTCTGGCGAAGGTACCCGTTCCCTAGGTACATCGGCGTTCCCGCGGGGAACTCGGCGGGGTCTTCTGCGTCCTCTATATTCTGCCATTTTGTATCTCGAAGTGTTAGTTTCAATCCATAATAAATGATTACATTAAATGCTCGCGTAAAACAAGTCATAACATGACGAAAGTAATAGCAATACACAAGACACAAAATAAATACTAAGTAAAAGGCATATCCATTAATGTAAAATTTGGAGTACACCAAGTGAAGTTCATACAACAATAGTACAGAAATCTAAAGTGCAACGGAATAGAAAATAAGCATCTACTACAACAACAAGTACAATCCAGGAAATAAAAACTATCAACTCAGTAAGGGCGCCATCATCCTCGTTGTCACCCACGCCCACGGCCTGGACCTGATCAGGCTCGGGTAGTGCCTCGGTGTCCTGCCAATCGACGAACTCAAGCCACTAATCGAGTGCTTGAGCATCATCGAGAGGGGCAGCCTCAAATGCCTTGGGTTCCCAGCCTCAGCCAAATCCTCCTCGGGATCCTCGTCGTCATTCACCTCGGGGGCGGCTAATAGTTCTGTCTCGGGCGGTGGTAGTGCTGGCGCATTAGCTGCTAAAGCGGCTTCCAAGGCAGCGTCCCGCTGAGACAAGGCTTGTGTTAGGTCCTTAATCACCGTCATCTGTTTGATAATGGTCTCCTCTAGGCGGTCAATGGTTTCCCTCGACATGTGGGCGTCCATCTCCCACTTGGTGCGATGAAAGTACAATCCATGGGGTTGAGACTCCAGTGGATGCCACCACAGAAGACCCTAAGACAGCTGACACTGTCGAAAGGGAGGTCCAAGGCCACACTGCAGTTGAGACTGTAGGAGGTAATGAAAGGCCCACGGAAGTTGAGACTTCCCGGGGTAAAGAAGTCAAGTAGAGAACATCCCTCCCGCTATCATTGATCCATCCGAAAAGGAGATAAGCGCTTCATGATTCCCAGGATAATCCCGATGTAACCTTTCTCGATCGGAAGGTGACGAAGAAGAAGTCGAGTCATCCCCGTGACAGATCCAAAAGACTCACCAAGCGGATGTTCCCGGCCTGCAAGCAAGTCTAATCTCAAGACTACTCGTCAAACTTTCAATTTTGATGATGAGCCACCAATGGAAATCTCATCATCGTCCGATGACGCTCGATAAGGCCGAGGACCAGTCTACTCAATTGGAGAAACTAGCCGAGACCAACGGCCGTTGAGACAATGAGGCTCGCAAGCTTAGTCCACTTCACAATGACCCACCAAACAGAGTCCATCACGTAGGCTCCCCAAGCCGCAGCAGGTTCGACTCAAAAGGAACTTCACGCGCACCTCTCATCATTGAACAAATCCCGGTTGGCCGTGATGATTCCTTTGTAGAATCATTTCCTTTCTCCTTAGAGGTACCCGACCTCCATGAAGAGTCGAGAACGAGCTCGCACGCTTCCACGTACAGCTCCTGTCATTTCGCCAGTACCATCGTTCCAAATGACTATGACTTTGACGCGTGGTGGCTATCGATGCAAATCAAGAAACAAATTGAAGTTCGGGAAGTGTTCAAGGCATTATTTGCTGAAATTGAATGGATGGAGAGGCACAAGGCCTCTATGGACATGCGATCGACAACAGAGATGCCAACCTCATCGCCGACTTGAGAGGCATAACAATCGAGATAAGGGAATGGTGGCAATGAAGAAACAATGCGTGTGGAACAAGTTAGATACTTCAGGACATTGTTCAACAAGCGCTTGTATGGAGAGCCGAGAATGCCGATGCAAAACGAAATTGAGAGAACACATTGAGCACATGCATGAAGCTCACACCCGAGATAAAGTCGCTACGTGAGCAAAATAAGAGTGATCTCCAAATACGGGAAGAAAATATGGACGAAAATTCAGCCTTCTCATGGCTGAAATGAAGCTAATTTCAGCAGAGTCCAACGCTACTCGCTCAATTTCGTGGTCGCATACTCCACAAAGCAGACTCGAGATGAACTCTACTATCGCCAGGATCGATTTCACTGCTTGCCAAGATATGTTTCAGCATTCCTCTCTCCTTTGATGATGCCAAAAAGTGGAAAGAGGAATACCTTAAAGCACAAAAGAGATCTCAAGTCGAAAAGAGGATGCACTGCGAAGGGAAAGTCACCGAGGAAGTGTTGAAACAAAAGAAAGGAAAGTCCGTTGAGGGGAAGGATCGAAAGATGTGACCTTGATGATTGCACAAACCCCCAACAAAGTCTTGTCACAAAATGACATTATCGCCAAAGAAACTCCCAAAGTGACTTCCGCCACTCCAACACTCGCTATATCTATGGTTATGAAAAGAGAAAGACAATTGAAGCGGGGATGGAGGAAGTGGAAGGAAGAATGGATGCCCGAGTTATGAACATCTTGAAACAACATGGAGGCATTCCAAAGAGATAGAGAGACACTTATGCCATCTCGGATGTCGGACAGAGCCACGATCGTTGATGAATTTAAAACGCCGCATCTCAAGGATACTTTGCAAATATGTCTATGGCTCAAGCTTGGGACTTGTCTTGGGAAAAGGGTCTCACGTTATGTGAAGAAGGCGACAGCAAAGTGACTACCGGATCACTCTGTCACTGGTCACTCCGCCGGTCACTCACCGAAAGAAGAAGACCCCAAAGACAATACACGCCCCGGTAGAGGAAGAAGCGTGGTGGAGGAAGAGGTTTCGGACTCAGGCCTCCGCCCAAAACATTGAATACGTAGATGCAGGCAAGAAAGGAGGGATCATCAATGGTCTTGACCAAGTAGCAAATTTGCAAGTGGCTAAAAGTAATGCCGAGTATGCGAAAAGAATAGAAGAAGAACACAAGAGACAAACTCAGCTATGGGAGGAAAGACAAGAGAGATTAAGAAGAGATGAAGTCCGCCAGGAAGGCATAAGAAAAGAAGAAGAAGGCAAATTGACGATGAGAAAAAGAGAAGAAGAGCGTAAGATCTTTGAACAAGATGAAAGAAGGAGACAATAAGGAGATGAAGTGTTGCTGTCCACCCCTTCATGTATTTTATTATGTAAATACATACTATGTAAGTATTCTGCAATAAAGCTATAAATTCTTTATTTTTTTTGTGTAGACAAATGTTTGCTCTGATACACCTTGTAAACAGTTGTGTAAAAGAACAAGAATGTTACGATCAATAAAAGGATTGATTCTACGCATACATTCTATGTGAATACACTATCTGTATGTATCTTTGCTATTTACATTCTTGAATGGTTTCAGTTTTGGCATCATCAAAAAGGGGGAAATTGTTGGGAAATTTATTGTTTAGATTTTGATGAATGCCATGTAAAACTTAGAATAGGAAGTTGGCACCCCATTTTTGTTGTAAACGCATTGTAATAAATAAATGGGGTCAAGCCGAGTTAAGTCGCTATAGCCAAACATGCAAGAAGACAACCGAGACTAGAAGGAAGACTCCGCCGCGAGACAAATTGAGTATGGCAAAGAAGAGTAGACGGAAACTCTATCAGAGGAGCAAACAGATGCACTGAGTGGAGTATCACCAAGTCAACTCAAGAAAAGCCAAGTCTCAAGTTGAAGTGACATGAAGAGTCATCCAATAATTGGAAGTCGACTCTAAGTCACCTGGGAAAGCGAGGAAATGCAATCAAGTCGAGATAATCGATAAAGATCCGTTGCACGTAAATCAAGAGAATTACCTAAACAAGTAATATCTCCATACTACCTTTCTCGAAGTGCTCACCCTAAGCGTGCAAAAGGAATAAACCAATGGGAAGCACTACACCGTGTCGAACTCGAAAAAGGTGAAGAATAATTCATACGAGGAAATGGCAATTCCAAGGATCGCAACAAGACAAACCAACGACCACAAGTGACTTTCAAAAATAAGCCTATCTCTTCAACGGGCGATTTTTTTGAAAGATCACTATAAAAGGCCGAGGAATGACTCGAGACAAGTGACCGAACCAAAAACATTCAAGCAATTATTAGAATCAGAACAAATATTCTCAAGTTATTAAACGCAAAATCCTCAAGCCTACACTACGAAGAACATCAATCCAACACTCACCGTGAAGGAAAGATAACTTCAATCAGCTTGAAGAGGAAATTATCAAGAATCAAGGGGTCTACATTCCACGAAGGAGTGTAGGAAGGTTCAAGGTCGAACCAAGTCTTTAGCTTTTGGAGGGCTTCGTGATCAAATCCAAAGAGCTTGAGCAAGTGGGTCAGTAGCAAGGCAAAGCGCCTGTGAAGAAGTTGAGTCGCACGAGAAGCCACCGAGTGATCAAGGCGTCTCCGATCGAGTCCCAAAGGATCAAGTCACCGTGTGATCAAGACTTGTATCCGGACTGCTACCACTTTGTATACGATCAATACCTAGTGGATTTCTCCAGAGTTGGAGAAGAGAGGAGTAGAAGAATTACCCCATCTTCGAACCTCTATAAAAATCTTATTGTGTCATTTACATTTCAAAGACTTTAATTCTTGCATCATATTTGTTTAATTCTCACGACATATTTGCTATCCATTAGATAATCTCTAAGTACTAAATCAAGCTCTAAATCTCTACTTAACCAAACTTAAGGGTGTTAAGTCTTCCAATAAAACAAACCACGCTTGAGTTAATTTAGACTTAACACCGAGTTATTCCATCAACAAATCGCTTGAGTCCGTTGAGAGACTAACTCTACCGATTAACTAAATTGGTTGTCCACCAAGGACACAAATGTGTAGTATCAACTCGAACTTTTAAAAAGACTAAATCAAAAATTTCGTAAGGTTTATTCAACCCCCCTTCTAAACCTTACACTTACACCCCTTGGGACCTACAAGTGGTATCGAGCGGTTGGTTCATTGAGCCTTCCGCACCGGTTATCGAACTAGATCTCCAAACTTTTCAAAGTCCGCTTTAGTACTTAAACTTTCAAAACTCTTTTTATCATGGAAGCCAATTTGACACGCATCCCTATGTTCACAATTGAAGAATTTGATGATTGGAAAATTCGTGATGCGCTCATCTATCAAAGATTACATGATGAGATGTGGATAGTGATAGAGGATGGGCCACTCGCAAATCTTAAAGGTGAACACAACAAGAAGAAGAGTCGCAATGAGGGTGAAGAGGATGTCATCCCCAGACACCGCCATAGTTGAAAAACCAAGAACCGAATGGACAAATTATGACAAAAAGATACAACCTGGACAATGTAGCCAAGGACATCCTTTACAAAACCTTGACAAAGCCATGTTCAATAAAGTCAAATCATGCAAAACGGCCAAAGAAATCGGGACAAATTAACACCGATTTGTGAAGGCTCGAGCAGATCAAAGAAAACAAATTATCAGTCGTACGTAAATTTGAGAACTTCAAAATGATCTCGGGAGAAAACCTGGATCAACTGGATGCTCGGTTCACGTAAAATCTCCAACGAGCTATCTCGCACTTGGAAAGGAATATACACGAAGAAATGTGTATGAAGATCTTAAAAAGTCTCCCAACTTAATGGGAAATGAAGGTCATGGCACTAAGACATTCCATGGACCTATCGAAGACCTCCAACCATGAACTATTCTCAGATCTCAAAGCCTACGAATTTGAGCCGAGAAGAAAAGATCGTGAAGAGACAGTTGTACCCAAAACAGTTGCTCTAATTGTTAAGGATGGAAAGAGAGTTGAGGTCAAAGAAGTCATTGATCCGTAAGAAATAGCCCCGATGGTTAAAAGGTTCAACAAGTTCTTCAATAAGAACTACAAGAGAGGCATGGGCGAATCTTCCGAAGACACTCGGCTCCCTCCAAGTCAAGGGAAGATAGGCCAACCAAGAGAACAAATCATCAAAAAGTCAATATCAAAGGGTCGATAATCCAAGAATGGAAAGAGCCGATCAAAAGGTTGAATATCTATGCCGAATCAGAGACAACCAGGTCACTATGCCATTGATCGCCCCCATATCCTCGTAGTCAACAAATACAGAATGAAGAAGAAAGAAAGGTCTTCGAGAAAGAAGACAAGAAAAGAAAAAGGCAATGATAGTCACAGAGATCACCGAGACAAAAAAGTCAAGAGAGACAAATGATTCGAGAGCAAGAAGCCGACTACTCAAGTGACTCGAAGAAGAAGCCCCGATCCGTTTAATGGCCAAGGAACAAGATCAACCTGATCAAGAAGATGAGGTACACTCTAACTCATCAAACTCGGATTCTAGTGATAGTGATCGTGACACACACACTTCATCACCCACTCGATCTTTATGATTCATTAGGCAAAATGACGAAAGACTTTGAACACATTAAATCCTCACACACACTACTAAATGAGGAAAACAACCTACTCAAAAGCCAAAACTCACAAAATTTACTAAGGAGCCGAGTACTCTAAGTCAAATAGTCGATGAGAATGAAAGTTTAAAGGTGAAATGCTAAGCTAACATGCCAAAATAGTTGCCATAGAAAAGAGGGAGAATGACCTCAAAAATGTGATTGCATCATTCACTAAGGCATCTAAATCATTGGATGATCTTATTATGAGTCAAAGAGAATGTGGAGACAAGACAAAGCTTAGATTTAATTCCTCTGTTCTATGTCAAACTCCAAAAGTAATTTTGGAAAAAGGATCTTCAAGCAATGAAGAGTCTAAAAATCCAAAACTCTAAATGTTGCACACACATTCACTCCAAAGCATAATTACAAGCAAACCGGCCTTGGTTATAAAGGAAAAGGAAAACAACCGAGTTGAGTGCGCCAAAGGACACAAAATGAGAAGAGATTCAATCGAGTTCCTCAAAGAACTCCAAACAAAAATACTCAGTAAAGAAGAAGCAGAGCTACCAAAAACCCTTAAAATCTATAAAAGAAGTACATATGATGGGAATGGTAGAAAATATCCAAGCCAAGCCGATTGGAATGATGTGAACTATCGATGAGACTTATGGAATATAAGCCCAAATGGCAAAGGCCTAGAACTCAAAGAAAGGCCATTCCAAAAGTATAAGAGCTTTCATCAAAGACAAATATGCACCTAGGCACTACACTCGGAGACACCACAATTACCCAAAGAAGGCGATTGCTAAAACTTATACACAGCATACGACAAAAGAGACAAACAGTATGAACCTAAAATCCCCAAGCAATTTGCCAAGATTAATTATGATTATGGCACGATAGATGGCAACCCCTTAGAGTCAAATCATTTGGCTATAAGTTGGTTGGATCATCTTACAATTCTAACCCCTCAGACCTGCATAAATATGGGTACCTAAAACTTAATTTCCTTGATTGCGGGTTCAAGGAACAAGCTTGAGTGCCAAGGAACCTGGTACATGGGCCGAGGGTTGTTCCATACATATGACAGAAACAAGAAAAATCATCAAAATTCAAGGAAGTTAAAGGAGCAAAAGTCATATTTGGTGGAAATGAAGCTCCAGGTGAAATAAGAGGCATTGGATCTATCAAGAGGAACGGATTAGAAATCACAGATGTTGCATATGTTGAAGGACTCAACTTCAACTTGTTAAGCATCACCAACTCGTGACAAGGGCTATAATGTTGGATTTAACATGGGTATATGCCAAATCAAGGATACTCAATCTAATGAAGTTGTGTTGCAAGGATGCGCACAAAAGAACATGTATGTAGTAGATTGGTCAACCGCTACACCCAAAGACTGTCTATTAGCAAAGAGCACAAATGAATCAAGTTGGTTGTGGCACAAAAAAGCCGAGTCACCCGAATTTCAAAACGATTAACAAGTTTGCAAGAAGTAATCTTGTGGAAGGACTTCCGACTCGATATACAAGAAGGAGAGTATATGTGATGCATGTCGAAGGAAAACAAATCAAATCATCATTCAAAGAAAAGACATGCCCATCTTCAACAAGAATATTGCATCTCGCTACATATGGATCTATTTGGCCCAAGAGAACCAACTAGCATAAGTGGAAAGAAATACACCTTGGTGGTAGTAGATGACTACTCAAGATATACATGGACAATATTCATGTGTAAGAAGAAAGAAACTCTACAGAATCTACCACAACTGATAAAGAGGATTCAAAACGAGAAGAGCCAAACCATTATCAAAATAAGATCAAATGCAGAGAACCGAGTTTGTCAATGGAATAATAACTCAAAAGATTGTATTGAAAATGGTATTGGTCATGAACTATCTCAGCAAAGAAGGACTCCACAAAGCAGAATGGAGTTGCGAGAAGAAGGAAAGAACTCTCAAAGAAGCAAAGAAGGACCATGTTAGTCAAGCAGGGGTTACCAAAAAGATTTTGGGCTGAAGCAATCAACACAAATTGCTACACTCAAAACAGATGTATGATAAACAGACAGCTGACAAAGACTCCCTATGAGATTTGGACTGGAAGAAAACCAAATGTTGCATATTTTAGAATATTTGGATGTAAATGTTTCATCCACAATAATGCCAAAGACAATCTAAAGGCCTTTGATGCTAAAGCGAGATGAAGGTATCTTCTTGGGATACTCAAATGAAAGTAAAGCCTACAGTACTCAACAAAAGGACTATGGTTGCGTAAGAATCCATTCATGTGGTATTCGATGAGCCAAATGTAAATAGAGAAGACATTGAAGAGTCACCGATAAGTCAATCATCCAACCATATAGAAGAGTCCCTTGCAAGTCAAGCCGGAACTATTAACTCGTATGAAGATGAGATAGCCGAGTCTCATAAAATGCTTTGGAAAATTTGCGCTAAGTGAGTGCGAGAGAGAGAGTGATCAAAACAACACAACAAGCTAGACAATCGAACCCGCTAACTTACTTCAACCTCGATGTAAGATGGCCGAGAGACCATCCACCAGAACTTGTCATTGGAGATATAAGAGAAGGTGTCAAAACAAGATCCAGAACTCAACAAGAAGCTATGTTCACATGCTTTATCTCGCAAATAGAGCCCAAAGATGTGTTACAAGCATTGGATGACACACATTGGATTCAAGCTATGCAAGAAGAGCTGAATCAGTTTGAAAGAAATAAAGTATGGGAATTAGTTCAAAGACCCACACATCAAAACGTTATTGGTACTAAATGGGTGTTCAGAAACAAGATGAACGAGGAAGGTTCTGTGGTAAGAAACAAAGCAAGACTAGTAGCCAAAGGATATTGCCAAGAAGAAGGAATAGATTTTGATGAAACATTTGCTCCTGTAGCAAGATTGGAAGCAATAAGGATATTTCTTGCCTATGCTGCTCACAAGAATTTCATTGTATATCAGATGGATGTAAAAAGTGCATTCCTAAATGGTCTATTGGAAGAAGAAGTGTATGTTGAACAACCTCCAGGATTTGAGCAGAAGACTCTTGGAGATAAGGTATACAAACTCAAGAAAGCCTTGTATGGATTGAAACAGGCACCCAGAGCATGGTATGATACCTTGTCACAATTCCTAACTGAGAATGGATTCACAAAAGGAAAAGTAGATAGAACACTTTTCAGAATCCAAGACAAAAAGAGTATACTGCTTGTTCAAATATATGTGGATGACATCATTTTTTGATCCACAAACAAAGAACTCGTGTGAAAAATTTTCAAACCTCATGCAAAGTAAATTTGAAATGAGCATGATGGGAGAGTCGACATTCTTCCTTGGACTCCAAGTGAAACAACCAAGGATGGAACGTTCATAAGTCAAACAAAATACACCGTAGATTTAATGAAGAAATTTGGTATGGAGGAGAAGTCTTCAGTGAAAATACCAATGAATACATCACCAAAATGGACATGGATGCAGATGGCAAGCCTGTGGATCAAACAAGATACGAGCACTTATTGGATCATTGCTCTATCTCACAAAGAAGGGCCGTACATCACCTTTGTTTGTAGGTGTATGTGCAAGATTTCAATCGCTCCAAAAGAGAGCCATATGACAAAGAAATAAGAGAATCTTGAGATACTTGAAAGGAAGCCAAGAAGTTGGCTTATGGTATCCAAAGGAAGGTGGATTCAAGCTAATTGGCTATTCGACTCGACTATGCTTTGGATGCAGAGTTGACAGAAGAGCACCTCGGCACATGTCAAATGCTAGGAAACAGTCGATTTCCTGGTTTAGCAAGAAGCAAAATTCAATAGCCACCTCTACAACAAGCGAGAATACATAGTTGCGGGCAAATTTGTTGCCCAAGTCCTATGGATGAGACAAAGAAATGAGAGACTATGAAGTTGAAGAAAAAGAGATTCCAATTATGTGTGATAACACAAGTGCAATTGCAATCACTCAAAATCCTGTGTTGCACTCAAGAACAAAGCATATCGATGTCGATATCACTTCATAAGAGATCATGTTGAAAAGAAAGACATCATCTTGGAATATATCTCAACCGATAAACAATTGGCCGACATCTTCACAAAACCATTATGTGAATCAAGATTTGAAGAACTCAAGCATGAGTTAGGGTTAATTGAGCCGAGTGACACTCGGAAGAATCAAAGAAAAGAAATGGAACACGAAAAGGAAAAAGAGTCAACTCTAAAATCACCAATGAATCACCAGACGTAAAGACAACTACACCAAGTCACCGACAAATGAGTCACAAAGAGAACTCGTGAGAAGAAGAGTTAAACCAAATGAGGGTAAAAGTCAATCATTTATGAGAAAAGTGACAAAAACGCAATGTTTTTACTAAGCGGGAATGTTTTTAAGAATGACGCGTCAAAGATAATTATGACGTGTACAGCAAAAGCCGCACACCAAGCTTATGATTGGATATAAATGTTGCCGCATTAAATACGAGACATTAAATGCTAAATCGGCGTACAAAATCTAAGCCGTTGATTTCGATCACATTTCAAAACCACCCGCACGCCCTTTCATAAACCATACTTAAACCATTTTCGTCCGTTTCTCTCACACACTACCAAAACTGCTTCATTTCTCTCTCTCGAAGCAAAGGCAAAAACTCTCTCAAAACCCTATCTATCTTCAAATCAATATCTAAGTTTTCTTCGGTGAAATCCTGAAAAATGGCACCAACCTATGATTTTGTCAAGTTAGGAAAGCAAATCCACACCGGTCTCATCAGGGATTTCGACGGATGGTGAAACAAGGGTCCGACGACACCCTAGTGAAGAAAATTGCCGAGAAATTGGAAACGCCCGGATCAAAACCGCTTTCGACGTTGGAATATCCGATGACCTATGTGGAGGAGGTCGCACAATTCTACGTGAATGCCGAGATTCACGATGAAGGGATAAAGTCATCTGCTTCACGGAAAGAAGCTCACCATCTCTCGCCAAGGATTTGGCAACACCGCCACTACCGACGGAAGGAGCATCGAAAATCAACGGCCGATGTAAACCTGGCCGCCGCTTGGAAGGAAGTAGCCAAGCCCGACTATGCCGATAAAATAGTTTACACAAAGAAACAAGAGGTCGCTAAAGGAGGATTATCACAAGTCGTTGGACATAGTTGCCAAATGCATAGACATCAAATTTGGCGGCTTTGACCAATCACAAAAGCAAAGTTGATCGTAATGGCCGCGATCATTGAAGAAAGGAAAATAAATCAATGAGTTTGTCTACAAAGCAGACTATGCCAAAATGTAGGGAACAAATCCTTCAAGGAAGATGGTATATTTGGAGGATCCCTAGGATATGGCCCGTGATTGACGGCCGATGGAGGTGAAAGGAGTCCCTCTTAGACATGGAAAGGCGTTCCATGTAAACAAAAGGATGTTCGAGATCAAACCTCTCGGCGCACGAAGAGAGCCTACGCCAAGATTGCGACACGAGTGAGGGGAATCACCGACCAAGATACAAATTGTTTCCTCTCCACCAAAGAAGAAAGCTGCCCCGCACAATGCTAAGAAGACTGTTGCTCCCGCAAAGAAAGAAAGTTAAACTCTGCTCCCGCCTGAAAGCCGAGTCACCCCCCCTGCAGCGTGTCTCCCGCCTCAAAGAAGCTAGCGGTCGAGAAGCACTCTCACCTACCTTATCCGATCGTCAAAAAGAGGAGATCGACAAGCCAAGATGGCCACCTCCTCGTAAGAAAACACCAAAGATCGCCCCGCCGCCCAAGACTCGAGAATAAATCGTCGAACCGTAAATCCTCTCGGTACAAACTAGGAGACGAAGAAGAATCATCAAGCACTCCGAGCTTGAGAAACCGGGCCGAGTCGGCCACTCACCGAGCAGATATCGGAGATCTGCTGGAGAAGTAGAGTCTCCGATACTATAGATAAAACAGCTAAGTCTAAGTCAAGGCGATCAAAGCAGAGGCAAATCAAGAAATAGCCGTAGTCCGCGCAGCAATGAGACACAAGAAGAAGCCGATAGAGCGATAGTGATGTGATGATCCTATCCCCACCTTACGCAGACATCCAAAATCATCTCATGAGAGTGGAGGAAATGGAAATTGAGTCGATCCAGGGAAATGTTCCAACGGCCCGAGTTTATAGAAGAAGAAGAGGAACTCATTGAACTTCCTTGATCGACCTCTGTGATCCAAAGATCGATGAAGACAATCGCACGATATCCCGCAGATCTTCAAGGATAAGGAGAAGGAGCGATCGCGTAAGAAGGCGAGGCAAGAGAGAAGGCCAAAGATCTCGCCCTCTCACCGGAACCACAGAACATACGCATTCTCACTTCGATATTCTATCGAAAAGTGATGAGGATCTGACCTCTTCCGCCGCCACGTAAGAGTTGCAAATGCAAAATGAGCAATGCATGAATACAGAATTCTTCATGAGAAGAGCATGATGGAGGGACCAGAGAGTCCTCCAAAACACAAACTGAAATTGATCCAATGGGAGTGGTTCAAAAATCGCCACCGTTGTTGCTGCCACCACTTCCCCACTCACTCGGAAGAAGAAATTAAGGAAATGGCGATGAAATCGGGTTAGTGGGGACCCCGGTTGAGCCAACCCCTAATGAAGGTGTCTTACCACCGCCCCAACTACCGAACACTCAAGAGAAAAATGGGAGTTTGGAGATGAGTGACCCCATTCCAAGTCACTCACCGGTGCGCCACCGAGGGGGAAACTCCCTCCACCGCAGAAGGTCGGAGAATGCCGCAAATGACTCCACAATGAATCCGGGAGGCGAAGTGGAGAAAGTACAAACACAAACGGACAAAGAAAGTTGCCATCAACGAAGCTCGATAGTTGAGATCTGTCTCACCGAGGTGTCAACCGCTCAAGGCTAATGACGCTGCCGATGCAGCACGAGGCACGAAGGAATGTACTGGGAGTTAACACTGGCGATGAAAGTGCAATCCATGGGGTTGAGACTCCAGTGGATGCCACCACAGAAGACCCTAAGACAACCGACATCACGAAAGGGAGGTCCAAGGCCTCACCGCGCTTTAGATCGTAGGATGTAATGAAGGCCCACGGGAGGTTGAGACTTCCCGGGTAAAGAAGTCAAGAGAGAACATCCCTCCCGCTATCATTGATCCATCCGAAAAGGAGATAAGCGCGCTTCATGATTCCCAGATAATCTCGATGTAACCTTTCCGGATCGGGCGACGGCGAAGAAGCCGAGTCATCCCCCGTGATGCATCCAAAAGACTCACCGCGGATGTTCCCAAAGACAAGCAAGTCGATCTCAAGACTACTCACAAACTTTCAATTTTGATGATGAGCCACCAATGGAAATCTCATCATCGTCCGATGACGCTCGATAAGGCCGAGGACCACCCACTCAATTGGAGAAACCAAATGAGGCTCGCAAGTCGGGTCCACTTCACAACATGACCCACCAAACAGAGTCCATCACGAGGCTCCCCTGCCGCAAAGCAGTTCGACTCCAAAAGGAACTTCACGCGCACCTCTCATCATTGAACAAATCCTTGGCCGTGATGATTCCTTTGTAGAATCATTTCCTTTCTCCTTGGAGGTACCCGACCTCCATGAAGAGTCGAGAACGAGCTCGCACGCTTCCACGCACCAGCTCCTATCATTTCGTCAGTACCATCGTTCGGTGACTATGACTTTGACGCTTCGTGGCCATCGATGCAACGGAAGAAACAAATTAAGTTCGGGAAGTGTTCAAGGCATTATTTGCTTTAAATTGAACAGATGGAGAGGCACCAGTGCCTCTATTGACATGCGATCGACAACAGAGATGCCAACCTTATCACGACTTGAGAGGCATAACAACGAGATAAGGAATGGTGGCAATGAAAGAAGAAACAATGCGTGTGGAACAAGTTAGATACTTCAGACATTGTTCAACAAGTCGCTTGTATGGAGAGCCGAGAAATGCCGATGCAAAAACGAAATTGAGAGAACACATTGAGCACATGCATGAAGCTCACACCGCCGAGATAAAGTCATTGCGTGAGCAAAATAAGAGTGATCTCCAAATGCCTGGAAGAAAATATGGACAGAAAATTCAGCCTTCTCATGGCTGAAATGAAGCTAATTTCAAAGAGAGTCCAACGCTACTCGCTCCGAATTTCGTGCCGCATACTCCATAGCGACTCGAGACAGAACTCTACTATCGCAAGCTCGATTTCACCGCTTGCCAAGATATGTTTCCAGCATTCCTCTCTCCTTTGATGATGCCAAAAAGGGGGAAGAGGAATACCTTAAAGCACAAAAGAGATCCGGTCTGAAAAAGAGGATGCACTGCGAAGGAAAGTCACCGAGGAAGTGTTGAAACAAAAGAAAGGAAAGTCCGTTGAGGGGAAGGATCAAAAGATGTGACCTTGATGATTGCACAAACCCCCAACAAAGTCTTGTCACAACTGACATTATCAAAAAACTCCCAAAGTGATTCCGCCACTCCAACACTCTGCTATATCTATGGTGAAAAGAGAAAGACAATTGAAGCGGGGATGGAGGAAGTGGAAGGAAGAATGGATGCCCGAGTTATGAACATCTTGAAACAAAATGGAGGCATTCCAAAGAGATAGAGACACTTATGCCATCTCGGATGTCGGGACAGAGCCACGATCGCTTGATGAATTTAAAACGCCGCATCCGAAAGATACTTTGCAAATATGTCTATGGCTCAAGCTTGGGACTTGTACTTGGAAAAGGGTCTCACGTTATGTGAAGAAGGCCGACAGCAGCGAGACTACCTATCACTGCTGGTCACTCCGCCGGTCACTCACCGGAAAGAAGAAGACCCCCAAGACAATACACGCCCGAGGTAGAGGAAGAAGCGTGGTGGAGGAAGAGGTTTCGACCTAGGCCTCGCCCAAAAACATTGAATACGAGATGCAGGCAAGAAAGGAGGGATCTCTTCAATGCTGGTCTTGACCAAGTAGCAAATTTGCAAGTGGCTAAAAGTAATGCCGAGTATGCGAAAAGAATAGAAGAAGAAAACAAGAGACAAACTCAAATGGCGGCAGAAAGACAAGAGAGATTAAGAAGAGATGAAGCTGCCAGAAGGCATATGAAAAGAAGAAGCGGCAAATGACGATGAGAAAAAGAGAAGAAGAGCGAGAAGATGCTTTGAACAAGATGAAAGAAGGAGACAATAAGGAGATGAAGTGTTGTTTGTCCACCCCTTCATGTATTTTATTATGTAAATACATACTATGTAAGTCTTCCGCAATAAAGCTATAAATTCTTTATTTTTTTGTGTAGACAAATGTTTGCTCGATACACCTTGTAAACAACAGTGTAAAAGAACAAGAATGTTACGATCAATAAAAGGATTGATTCTACGCATACATTCTATGTGAATACACTATCTCGTATGTATCTTTGCTATTTACATTCTTGAATGGTTTCGATTTTGGCATCATCAAAAAGGGGGAAATTGTTGGGAAATTTATTGTTTAGATTTTGATGAATGCCATGTAAAAGTTAGAATAGGAAGTTGGCACCCCATTTTTGTTGTAAACCGCATTGTAATAAATAGGGCTGGTCAAGCCGAGTTAAGTCGCTATGCCCAAACATGCAAGAAGACAACTCGGAGACTAGAAGGAAGACTCCGCACGCGAGACAAATGAGTATGGCAAAGAAGAGTAGACGGAACTCTATCAGGAGCAAATGAGATGCACTGAGTGGAGTATCGATCAAGTGAACTCAAGAAAAGCCAAGTCTCAAGTTGAAGTGACAAAGAGTCATCCAATAATTGGAAGTCGACTCTAAGTCACCTGGGGAAAGCGAGGAAATGCAATCAAGTCGAGATAATCGATAAAGATCCGTTGCACGTAAATCAAGAGAATTACCTAAACAAGTAATATCTCCATACTACCTTTCTCGAAGTGCTCACCCCGGAAGCGTGCAAAAGGAATAAACCAATGGGAAGCACTACACCGTGTCGAACTCAAAAGGTGAAGAATAATTCATACGAGGAAATGGCAATTCCAAGGATCGCAACAAGACAAACCAACGACCACAAGTGACTTTCAAAAATAAGCCTATCTCTTCAACGGGCGATTTTTGAAAGATCACTATAAAAGGCCGAGGAATGACTCGAGACAAGTGACCGAACCAAAAACATTCAAGCAATTATTAGAATCAGAACCTCAAATATTCTCAAGTTATTAAACGCAAAATCCTCAAGCCTACACTACGAAGAACATCAATCCAACACTCACCGTGAAGGAAAGATAACTTCAATCGCTTGAAGAGGAAATTATCAAGAATCAAGGGGGGTCTACATTCCACGAAGGAGTGTAGGAAGGTTCAAGGTCGAACCAAGTCTTTAGCTTTTGGAGGGCTTCGTGATCAAATCCAAAGAGCTTGAGCAAGTGGGTCAGTAGTAGCAAGCGCAAATGCCCTGTGAAGAAGTTGAGTCGCACGAGAAGCCACCGAGTGATCAAGGCGTCTCGATCGAGTCCCAAAGGATCAAGTCACCAGTGATCAAGACTTGTATCCGGATCTGTACCACTTTGTATACTCGATCAATACCTAGTGGATTCCTCCAGGAGTTGGAGAAGAGAGGAGTAGAAGAATTACCCCATCTTCGAACCTCTATAAAAATCTTATTGTGTCATTTACATTTCAAAGACTTTAATTCTTGCATCATATTTGTTTAATTCTCACGACATATTTGCTATCCATTAGATAATCTCTAAGTACTAAATCAAGCTCTAAATCTCTACTTAACCAAACTTAAGGGTGTTAAGTCTTCCAATAAAAACAAACCACAGTTGAGTTAATTTAGACTTAACAAATGAGTTATTCCATCATCACTCCGTTGAGTCCGTTGAGAGACTAACTCTCTTGATTAACTAAATTGGTCATTCCACCAAGGACACAAACAGTAGTATCAACTCTGAATTTTTAAAAGGACTAAATCAAAAATTTGGTAAGGTTTATTCAACCCCCTTCTAAACCTTACACTTACACCCCTTGGGACCTACAAATGGGATTGTTAGATTTTAAGAATTCCTATGATTATTTAAAATTAAATCTATAATTGTTTGAATAATTGAGGATATATTTAATGAGTAGAGTTAGGATATTAAATTAGGGCACTAATACAAGTTATAGTCCTGTTGAGCCACTTAATTAGTTCACTAGGCAGTGTCAATTATAATTTTATTTTAATATGGAGTGCTTAAATTTTCAAGCATAAAATAACCCAACCCATGGCAATAAGCATTAGTGACCCCGCCCAAACAAAACCACAATCCTAGCTTATTTGCAAACCGACCCGCGACCCATCCAAACTAGGTCAAAGTAAACAGTTGACACCTAAATCATCATCCTCCTTTCACACCATAAATTTCCTCACTCTAGAAAATTCTTCTTTCTCTCGGCTGAAATGTGTGCCAAGAAGAAATACCATCCATCTTTTTCCTTTCCTGAATTTTCTTTTAATAAAATGATTAAAACTTTCTTGGTTTGGTTTGTTGGTAACTGAATTGGACTGAAGCTGGGGTGGATTTAGTATACCCTTTAAACAAAAAGAAAAAAAAGGAAGACTGCATTTTTTCAGTGCAGTAATCTTAAATATTTTATATATATATATATATATATATATATAGGATATGGATCAAATAGGTCCTCCTACTTGGGGTGAGTCCATGGGGACACATCCTAACCATAGATCAACAATTTTGGGTGGTCTAGATTTTTAGGGCTTTTTTATGTTTAGTTTTTTGTTTCAGCAATTAAAAAGGGTAGGGTGGTAATTTGGCACTTTAGAATCAGTTATTAAGATTTCATTCCTTCTTTCACGTGATTTCACCCACTTTTTAAGCACACTCTCTCTCCAGCGTTTCAGTTTCAAAAAAATTTCTCTGTTGCTTATGTAGTATAGGATTGTTGTTTATGACTTGCTTATGCAGTTAATGTATATGTGATGCATGTGTAGTGTATGTTCGTTGCTTATGTAGTATAGGCTTATTGCTTATGTAGTATGAGTTTGTTGCTTATGACTTGCTTATGTAGTTAATGTATTTGTGGTGCATACGTAGTGTATATTCGTTGCCTATGTAGTATAGACTTGTTGCTTATGTAGTATGAGTTTGTTGCTTATGACTTGCTTATGTAGTTAATGCAATTGTGGTGCATACATAGTGTATATTCGTTGCTTGTGTAGTATAGGCTTGTTGCTTATGTAATATGGGGTTGTTGCTTATGACTTCTTGTGTAGTTAATGCAATTGTGGTGCATACATAGTGTATATTCGTTGTTTGTGTAGTATAGGCTTGTTGCTTATGTAATATGGGGTTGTTGCTTATGACTTGCTTATGTAGTTAATGTATTCGTGGTGCATACGTAGTATATATTCGTTGCTTATGTAGTATATACTTATTGCTTATTAGTATGAATTTCTTGCTCATGACTTTCTTATGTAGTTAATATATCTAAAAGCACCATGACACATCTGTACAAGCAACAAATTACATCTTCATAAGCAACATTCGAACTGTAGCCAAGTTTTAGCAACTATGGCGAATTGTTTGCAACTTTTTTCAGCCCCTAATAATGCGTTGAAGAAGAAAGATGAAGAATTTCTCACAGTAGTGCATTGAAGAAGAAGGAGAAAGAAGAAGGAGGAGGATTGTTACGTGATTTTGTTTTGAGATTTGGAAGGATTGCGTGAATCCTATGAATATTGCTTTGAGAGGATGACTAATTTACCCCTGTGTTTAATTAACTAGCTTGTAATTTGTAATTTTGCCTCTTAAATCGCAGCCCTTGAAAAAATTAGATATATGGCTAGGATTGGTCCCTATGGACTTACCTTATGAAGTGGTCTCATATAACCCTCTCCCTATATATATGTATATTAAAGAGACTAGATTGCAAAGGATTAGCAAAATCTTAGTGTAAATTAAAAATTCGTAAAAGATTTGGAATATGTCCCAAAGGACCTAAAAATTTGGGGTCTAACTGTAATTATTTTCCAGACCATTTCTCATATACCTAATGAGAATTTGGAAAGAGAATGATGTTATGTTAATGATTTATTGGTAAGATTAGTGCGTTCTTATTTTATTAATGACATAAATGTTCTACTTAAGAACTAATCTGCAAATTGATAATATGCTGTGTTAATTCAAAGTTTGGGGTAAATAATTATTTTTTTTCTTTTCTAAATCTGGTAATAATCAGTAATTTAAATAAGAATACTACTTTGGACTGTAATTCATATATTAAATTATAGAGAATTACATATTATGTAATTAGCTGTGTGTATATTAACTTCGAATTAGAAATAACGACATATAAATGATGTAGATGTAATAAATTAAGGATAATCTTAAGTAAATAAAAATGCTGGGAACTAGTTACATTACTCTCAAACTTAACCCAATACATCTTTAGAAGAATGATTTTTTGGATTTATAATTATGATTAATTAAACCCAAAACTGTATTAATAAAAGACTGATTTTTAATTTTAAAACTTTAATAATGATTGGAAACACAGTTGTACTAAAATAGTAATAATAACTAATAACGGATAAAACATGATAATTATTTTGTGTTATTGTAGGAAACCTTGGAAGCTTGGACAAGGAATTTATTAGGAAAATTTGGTGATCAAGGTGAAGGTGGGCAAATTATCATTTTCCTAAGGAAAATTAGGTTTGTTTGCATTTCATAAATTTCATGACATTAGCTATTTCATAAACTTCACGACATTAAACTACGTCATAATATCATGGTATACGCCATTTTTTTAAAATAATTTAGTTGTAAAGAAAACATAAATTGTACCATTCATATTTGAGTTTACAATATCATTTGCATTTTAACTCTTGTAACTGTTTGACTTGGCCTTTTAGCAAATAAATATCATTTTGATAAAAAAAATATTGAACTGATTGAGTCCATTGCGGTGTGGGTAGGTTAGACAATGGATCGAACAGGTTGCCTGTGATCCCTTTTTGACTACCCATTTACCTACTCCCACTTTTGGGTCGGGCCGGAGACGGCGACAGAACTTGGGTCGTAGAACGGTATATCCATGAATTTGACGATCTTTGGGCAAAAGCTCATAGCTAAAGAGACGTCGAGCCTAGTGGGAGGGATAAAGTGACTGGGCTTCGGCCAAATATTATTGGGAGCAATAAGGAGAACGGACAGGGCGAGTGTCCGATCAACACTGATCCTACGTTTCTTATTTCGAGCTGACGAACTAATTGATTAACTATTTATATTTTGTTTCTAAAATTAGATATATCCCCTATTTATTTTAAAAATTGGCATATCCATGTAAGTCCAAGCGGCTACGATAATCTAGAGGGGGAGGTGAATAGATTATCTCCATCTTTTCGATTTTACCCTCTTTTTAGAACCGAATGCTCAAAGACAATAATAAAGGTGCGGAATGTAAACAACACACGTCGATTTAAAGAGGTTCAACCCACCTATGGCCTAATCCTCTACCACCCCAGTATATCCGGGATGGATTTCAAAAAGAAAAAGAATTTTATTAATTACCAAAATTAATACAACACCAACTTACAACAACACCTTGAAGAGCACCACACTCTTCTTCAACACCACCTTTGAGATTACCACAATCTCTTCTTGAAGATTACCACAATCTCCAACGGCACCTTGTGAAGATTACCACAATCTTCAACCTTGAAGAATACCAAATTCTTCAATACCTCAACAAGAAGAATACCACAATCTTCTCACACCTAACACCTAGATCACCCAAGTGTGTTCTTACCACAAGAACACTCACAAGGATATCTTGTGTTGAATGATAACCCAAAAATTCAAGATTACAACTCGATAATTGATAATACAATAGAGTGCAAGTGTAATCAAGAATAGCCTAGACCTCAAGAATGTGAAAGTGAATAGCTAGCCAAATTACAACAAGAAATAACACAATGTAAGAACAAGTGTATTCTTGAGTGTATCTTGTTGTGTTGTAGTTTTCTCTCTTATTGTTGTGCTTCAAATCTTCCTCTATTTATAGGAGATGATTGATACTTGATAGGCTCCTCTTGGAATCTGATATCTACAAAAAAAATTGCAATTAAAATCAAGATTATAGTTGTTAGAAATCAATCCCACAATTTAGGGAAAAGCTGTCTGCTGCACAACGGTTAGAATTTTGCTGTCAAAGCATAGGGCGACCGGTCGCACAGAAATAGAAGTTTGAAACATATAGCAGCAAATTTACACAGGGCGACCGGTCGAAGTGCACCTCGACCGGTCGAACCTATGTGCAACCGGTTGCACTGACCAAAAAATGAAAGATCAAAGTTTCTGTTTCGATGTTTTGCTCCCAGTGCACGGCCGCCTCTTTGGTCGACCGGTCGACCTCCTAAATGCAATGTTGTGCGATTTTTGACGAAAATAAACCTCAAGAAATATTCCGAAAAATTCTTAAAAACATTTTAAACCAATCGGAAGTATTTAGACAACATTTAGAAACCTTGTTTTGAAGTAAAAACATAAAAACAAAAAATCATTAGAAGTGTTGTCCAATTTTATCTAAAGTAAAACTTGAGGAAATACTCCGGAAAATATTAAAACCATTTTAAATCATTTAGGAGTATTTGGACAACCTTTAAAAACATTGTTTTGGTATAAAAACAAAATCATTCAAATCATTAAATGTGTTGTCCAATTTTATATCGAAAATAAACTTGAGGAAATACTCCAAAAAGTATTAAAACCATTTTAAATCATTTAGGAGTATTTGGACAACCTTTAAAAACATTGTTTTGGTATAAAAACAAAATCATCAAAATCATGATAAAACCATTTATCAAACAATCCATTGGCTGTTTGAAAAGCAAAATGTTTACCGTACTTGACCAACTGTTATACAATGTGCATTATATCATTGATAACATCAAAAATTAATATATCATTATTGAATTGCAACATGTTCTTGATTACTACGGTAAATAATTCTTATGTACATCATTATAATGCATACAAATATATTTTTAGGCACACTAAGTACTTGTCTCAAAGAAACACTTCATCTTTCATTAAACAGACATTGCATTCCCCTACCCTAACCTTCTGAGCTCGTTTAGCTCAACCCATATTTTCATAAAAACTTTCACAGACTAAATACTTTGATATCGATGAGACTGACAAGAAACTTCCAGTGGAGTGTTACTTCTACATAGCAGCCTCCTTTTGAAGAACTTATCTGTGAGTGTTCGAACATTCTAACTAGTTTATTTTGTAATACTTAGGTGACTTTTAGCTCTACTTAATTGTATCTTATAAATTACTAGAGTTTCGTTGTATTTATAGTTTTAGTTGTTTGTACTTTGGACAATAGCTCTTGTCAAGCCTAAGTTATTGAATATGTGGAGTTGTAATTGGGTATTATTTTGATTATGAAATTGGGGCGTGACATATATGGTATCAGAGCTTAGGTGTAAAAAGGAACCACACCTGAGCTGACCCCGGATAAGATCTTCGGTTTGTGATTGTACTACCTCTACTAGATAGCCTTAAGGATTTTGAATCTATGTGATGACTCTGGGTATTTGTGATGAAATATTGGTGAATGATTTTGTTATTGGCATTTGATTAGTTTATTGGTTGCACCAGACTACCCTAGGATAAATAGTTATAAGTTATGAACCCTGATCTAATGAACCTAAATAACAAAAGAATGGGTTTATTTGGGTACTAGTAGAATTATCACATTATGCTATAAATATTTGGATTTAGTAAGATTTGATGTCTCCAATGGTATGAGACTATCTAGTGGACATGGACATAAAGTCCACTCGATTATAACATTTTATTGAAGAGCTTTAGTTTAATTATTAAGGTGAGATGAGATGTTATGACTAAGTTTTGACAATTAGGGGTTAACTTAGGTCAATTATGGAGTATTAATAATCTTTTCCTTAAGCAGAATGAAGAGGAATGTTATCACAACAAGAAAGTTTTTAGTTTTGTTAAATCTTATTATAGTGTCATCAAAGGATCACTTCTTGATAATTAGACTTTAAGGGGTTTAATACCAAATGTAGGATGAGCTCGATATGTGTGAATCATATTTGAAATTAAAATAGGAATGGATCTTTAAATTATTAAAGTTTATAATGGGTACTGGTACTATTGTGGACTGAATCATTGATTGTATTTATTGTCCAGTGAGATGTTAATTACTTGGTCCTGAATTAGATAATTGTCAAGTCTCATAAGAACGCGAAGGAATTATTTTGGAATACTAACATTTTAACCTAATATTCTCGTGAAGATTCTAGTTACTAGAATAAGCCAAAGGACAAAAAGATTATTAATATAATATCATAGGTATATGATTGGTGTATGTATATTCAGAATACTCGAAGTCCTTATTTACAGATAGGAAAAGAAACATAAGATTACTTTCGAGGCTTTTTCTAGGGAGACTCCTATCATTAAGATTTGTGTAAAACGACTTATAGTTTTATGGTTGATGTCTAAATTATAACTATTGGTGGACACTAAGTTTCACACTAAGTTTCAATCGACCTTGTACATTTTATTGAGGAACTCTAGTATTATTTGTCAAGAGATCAAATGGGAAAATAAGTGTTGGCTATTAAGGATTAAAATGAGACCATTATAGTATCATTTTTTTTAAATAGATTACTTGTTGATTGTTTGACTAGTTATAAAAGCAAGAGTACTGTTTAAAGTATGATTATAAGAGGGATTATTGTAAGCTGAATTTTATAGGAAAACATATATTTATTTGAATGCACTTAAATGGATAAGTTACTTAATCTTCGACTTGGTTTATTGGTTAGTTTCTGTTGGAATAGAGTAGGTTTAAGTTTGGAATCTACTCATTCTGGGTGGCACGCTAATTTGAAGATAGTACTTATCTATCAATTGAGGTATCCTCCTTGCTCGGGAATAGGTTCCTAAATGGAGTGATTTACTAGGAATTTTATATTTAACACCAGTCTTAGCAAGGAATCGCACATCGACGTGGTGAATGGTTAAGTTCTTAGTAAAACATGATAGATAAATCTTTATGTGGAAACAATCAGATAATATATGTGTATAGTAGACGCATAAATGTATAGTGACCATATACTCGGACTATCGGATATAAATAGTCGATGGCTTAGATAGACAATATTTCTTTTGGGTTAGTACTGACACTTAGAGACTATACTGGGATTGTATATAAATGACTATGGAAACAATGTGTAATATAATCAAGAGGACCATAATATAATCAAGAGGGTCATGGAGCTATCTTTTGTACGATTATCAGTTAGGTTCTATTATGTTTGACTATAAGGCCTATTTAAGAATTTTGCTTTTACTGTTGATGTTTGAGTTTAAGATGAATGTGTGATCTTGAAGCCAGATTTACATGGACTGATGCACGATAGTAGTGAAATCATGTACACTTGGGTACTAGTAATAGAAGTTATTGTTAGATTTTCTATACTTTTTGGAGACTAAGTTAAATTTTGTTATAAGGCTTATAAATCTCTACTCACTTGGACTTCAGGAGAAACTGATAAAGATCTAATTATTAAGGTGATGAAAAAAAAATATGGGTAGAAGTAAGTGCTTGACAATTAGATTTTCATAAAATTTTCATAATAATTTTCAATCAATGACTAGTTTATTAGTTTTGGTATCTTTAATATTGACTGAGACTTTACCTTACAATTGGAATCGTTATTTATAAACTAGTTATTCGTTTGAAGTCCATGTGAGACTGTAAAGGCAAATGAATTATAATAGAATTTAACCGTAGTGAGACTTATGATGTCGTACGCATCGATCAACAATTTTTGTGTAGACACAAGAATGACTCAATAAGACTTTTGGGTCAAGATAGATTTTTATAATTAAGTCACTGGTTCTTCAAGGTTATTGATTTGGATTATTTAATATGTGTGGGCATTTAGGTTATTTATTGGCTAGTTAACGAGGTGAGTTGACATGAGCGTGGATTTTATTATCGAAATTTTGAAATTTAAGAAGGGTTAATTCAGTACATGGATGATGTTGTCTTGAAAAACGACTCAAGAATTGTCTCCGGCTTTTGAAAATGATATAGTAAATATTATTGGGAAAATCTCTTTTATATGGTTATTAACTTGAGTGGATTTATAAATTATTGATGTAAGCATTTCTCTTTAGTTTTATTATAAAAAGTTTAACATACGTGCATCAATTGAGTTGATTCAATCAGGTTTTCGTAATGAGATAACATATTTTGTGAGGATTAGGTAACCTAGAATAAATAATTTTGAACTTTACATGAGGGAATACTTGGGTTTCTATGTGTTGGATAATACAAAGATATGATGTGTTTAGGAAATTTATTTGTGACTACTTGTGGATTTTAGGCTTGAAAGAATGTACAATTGGTTATTATGACTTAGTGATAGATTTTTCTTTGTAACCTTAAGACAAAAGGGAATGAATGAGGGGTTTTAATTGATCCTTAGTTGCATAGAACTAAGAAAATAATTGAATTATATGTATCATGAGATGATTAGAAGGAGATACATACGAATGTAAATTGTATGAAGTAAGAATTGATTATAGAAATAGGATAACGACTTTATTGCTTAAGGATCATTTGTGGATATAAATCGAGTAATCGATTCTCCATATAACGCTTATGATTAACATCATCAGAAGTGTTTGTAAGTTCCAATTAACTAATATTATGAGTTCAAGTTTTATGGAAAATACTTGGGAAAAAACTAGTACTATTACTAATATCAGTGTGAGGGAAATAAAGAACTATTTTAAGAAAGAATTTGGGGACCAAATTCTTTAAAGGAGGAGAGAATGTAAGACTCACTTTCGGATAACTACGTAAAATTGTTATAAAAAATATTTTGGTAAAAAAAAGAAATTATTTGATATATTTCCTACTCGGATTAATTGTTTGGTATTTTATTTAGGTGGAACCTAGTATATTTAGACAATTTAAGATAACGAATCGATTAATGGGATTGTAAGATTTTAACAATTCCTATGATTATTTAAAATTAAAACTATAATTGTTTGACTAATTGAGGATATATTTAATGAGTAGAGCTGGATTTAAGTTGCCTGATTGGATTAAGATATTAAATTAGGGCACTAATCCAAGTTATAGTCCGGTTGAACCATTTAATTAGTTCACTAGGCAGTGCCAATTATAATTTTATTTTAGTAAGGAGTGTATAAATTTTCAAGCATAAAATAACCCAACCCATGGCAATAAGCAATTTATTAGCGACCCAACCCAAACAAAACCACCAGTGGCGGACGCAGGATTTCGACTTTGGGGGGGCGGAAAACGGACCGAATTTATAAATTTATACTATGTAAATTTTTTTTTTTCCATATACTACCCATAATTAATAGTTTTTTATATTGTAAAAGACAACTATTTAAAATTTTATCAAATTTTGGGGGGAAAATTGTAAATTAGTTCATTTATTTTACCTTTAAAAAATAATTTGGAAAATTTTTTGGGGGAAAAGAAATTTCTGGAAAATTTTTGGGGGGAATTCTTTCTTTTTTGAAAATTTTGGGGGGGCAATTGTAAATTAATTTATTTATTTTACCCTTTAAAATATAATTTCAAAAATTTTTGGAGGGGAAAAAAAAATTTTGGAAAATTTTGGGGGGACAGTGGCCCCCCCTTGCCCCCCCTTGGGTCCGCCATTGAAAACCACAATCCTAGCTTATTTGCAAACCGACCCGCGACCCATCCAAACTGGGTCAAAGTAAACAGTTGATACCTAAACCCTCATCCTCATTTCACACCATCAATTTCCTCACCCTAGAAAATTCTTCTTTCTCTCGGCTGAAAAGGTGTGCCAAGAAGAAATACCATTCATCTTCTTCCTTATCCACTTTGTTTGCTTCTAGATTTTCCATCTCCCCTCACACCTTACATCTCTCATACTTTCCTCGCATAAACACCCAAAAATCTTAATTTTCTTGGTTTCGGTCAAACACAACCTAGGAACAACTTACGGTGGAAAGGCTGTATTTGGGAGGTGATGCTCTCGGTTTCAGGTGTAAGATGATTTTCGAGCACCTATTTTCGATTTTAGATATTCTTTTTTTTCCTTTTCTGAATTTTCTTTTAATAAAATGATTAAAATTTTCTTGGTTTGGTTTGTTGGTAATTGAATTGGACTGAAGCTGGGGTGGATTTAGTATACCCTTTAAACAAAAAGAAAAAAAAAAGGAAGACTGAATTTTTTTAGTGCAGTAATCTTAAATATTATATATATATATATATATAGATATAGATCAAATAGGTCCTCCCATTTGGGGTGAGTCCATAGGACCCAATCCTAACCATAAATTAATACTTTTGGGTGGTCCAGATTTTTAGGGGGTTTTATATTTATTTTTTTTTGTTTCAACAACTTAAAAGGGTAGGGTGGTCATTTTATAATATAGAATCAGTTATTGAGATTTGATGAGATCTCAATCACGTTTAATTTGTTTCCTCATTTCACGCGGCACGTGGTTTCAGTTATTGAGTAACCCATATCCCTCATGTTCACTTTTTTTTTTTTTATCTCCAAATTGTATTCTATTGTTAATCGCTTATGTAATATAATCATATTGCATGTGTAGTATAACCATATTGCATGTGTAATTTAATCATATTTGTATTGCATATGTAGTGTATATTTGTTGCTTATGTAGAATAGGGTTGTTGCTTATTACTTGCTTATATGGTTAATATATTTGTGTTGCATATGTAGTGTATATTCGTTGCTTGTGTAGTATGAGTTTGTTGCTTATGACTTGCTTATGTAGTTAATGTATCTGTGGTGCATTTGTAGTGTATATTCATTGCTTATGTAGTATAGACTTGTTGCTTATGTAGTATGGGTTTGTTGCTTATGACTTACTTATGTAGTTAATGTAATTGTGGTGCATACGTTGTGTATATTCGTTGCTTATGTAGTATAGGCTTGTTGCTTATGTAATATGGGGTTGTTGCTTATGACTTGCTTATGTAGTTAATATATCTGTAGTGCATACATAGTGTATATTCGTTGCTTATGTAGTATAGACTTGTTGCTTATGTAGTATGGATTTGTTGCTAATGACTTGCTTATGTAGTTAATATATCTAAAAGCATCATGACACATCTATATAAGCAACAAATTACATATTTATAAGAAAGATGAATGATTTTTCATAGTAGTATGTTGAAGAAGAAGCAGTAGGTTTGTTACGTGATTTTATTTTGAGATTTGGAAGGATTGCGTGAATCCCATGAATATTGATTTGAGATGATGACTAATTTACCCCTGTGTTTAATTAACAAACTTGTAATTTGTAATTTTGCCTCTTAAATCGCAACCCTTGAAAAAATTAGATATATGGCCTTTGAGAACATATTGTGATTAATGAGATATGTTGGATTCTCATTATGTGTTTGGTACTGAATTTGTGAGTTGTCACCAGGCTTTGATTGGCCCTCTCACACGGGCAATCGCCCTGGCGCTAAGAGAGCGAACAGGATGAGACTTAAAAGATTGTGTCGCATAAGGAGGTTTGCGAATGATCGCCTTCACACTAGAGCAGTGAGGAAGGTTATTAAGTATAATTATCAGTCGCCTTAACTAGAGGTTAAGATGAGATCCGAGTTGATCGATTATGAAGTATATCCAAACTTCATAAAAGCCTGTTTGTAGCCAAATGTGCGAGCTATCGTATGACACTTTGGGAGTAACTACGAGTAGTACGCAGGTCGGGCGCTTGAATAGCGACTGGACTAAGATTTGTATGATGTCTAGAGCGTGACATGCCTAAATTGAGTGGGAGCTCCATCATAGCATGTATTCATACTACATGTGCTTTGAGGCGACCGCCTATGGAAAAGTGACTGAATGGGTCCCTGCTTTGTCACTGTGTGAGCCCATATTATTTTCTTGTACCCTTTGGGACTTTGGACCATGTCATGAGGTGTAAGCTTGATGACGCTACTTTAGCATGTATCTAATGTCCATGTGTGATTCGGTCTGTCGGAGCATGTCTAGGAAAGCTGTCAAGACCAAGCTAATTGGCATGTGGGGCCAAAGAAAGAATTAAGTTGGTAACGCACTTATGTTCTATGATTCATAGCCCGGGCGACTAAGTCAAAATGTGTTTGACTAGTCATGAATATAGAAACATATTTGAGTGAGTCGAGCATGCTCTATTTATTTCATTGAGGGATCTAGAGATGTTTGACTGGGTGCGACCACTTAGTTTGGGGTACATAGCGAGTTATTGAGTTGTAGGGTTATGTTAGTTTGGTGATAACTTAATATAACTCTCCTCACCTTTGCTTTCTCGCTTGGTCACATGCCTTATTCCCTGTATGAAAGAAGGGATGTGAGATGAGAATATTATAATGTGATTCGAATGAGTCAGATCAGATATGTATGAGTGGGAGATATTGGAGATTACATCCATATCTTTTAGATAAGGAAAGATATTGGGGATCCTAATTGATTAGCATGCATTTTGGGATTGCATCTAATATGGAAAGATCCAATTATAATAGGGATTGAGATATATCGTTTTGTATTCTCTTCCTATATTATTAGTAGTAGAGACATTAGACGTCTCCTACGGAATATCAGAAATCTCTCTCCTAAAATTTCTCTCTACGGTTTTCTTCTTGGAGCATCACCAATGTTCTCCGAGGGTTTAAGGTGTGCACATCAAAGTAAATAATTCTAGTAATTATTTACACCAACGAGAAAGGCGTTTCGTGGTTCAACCAATCTATGGGGTTTGTTCGTTTCTCACGATTCAATCAAGAGGAGACTTGTAGATGACTTAATCATTGATCAAAAGGAGGCTTGTAGACGGGTTCAATCCTGACTATGTGGATCGACAGTTCCGCTGCAAATAGGTATACTCGATCCACTTTATACGTGCAAATATGTGATTTATGATTCGACCCATATTTACTAACAGGTCCCCATGGACTCACCCTATGAGGTGGTCTCATATAACCCTCTCCCTATATATATATATATATGTTTATTAAAGAGACTAGATTGCAAAGGATTAGCAAAATCTTAGTGTAAATTCAAAATTCGTAAAAGATTTGGAATATGTCCCAAAGGACCGAAAATTTTGGGGTCTAACTGTAATTATTTTCCAGACCATTTCTCATATACCTAATGAGAATTTGGACAGAGAATGATGTTATGTTAATGAATTATTGGTAAGATTAGTGCGTTCTTATTTTACTAATGACATAAATGTTCTACTTAAGAACTAATCTGCAAATTGATAATATACTGTGTTAATTCAATGTTGGGGTAAATAATTATTTTTTTTCTTTTCTAAATCGGGTAATAATCAGTAATTTAAATAAGAATACTACTTTGGACTATAATTCATACATTAAATTATAGTGAATTACATATTATGTAACTAGCTGTGTGTATATATTAACTTTAAATTAGAAATAACGACATATAAATGATGTAGATGTAATATATTAAGGAAAATCTTAAGTAAATAAAAATGATGGGAACTAGTTACGAAACTTAACCCAATACATATTTAGAAGAATAATTTTTTGGATTTATAATTATGATTAATTAAACCCAAAACTGTATTAATAAAAGACTGATTTTTAATTTAAAAACTTTAATAATGATTGGAAAAACAGTGGTACTAAAATAGTAATAATAATTAATAACAGATAAAACATGATAATTATTTTGTGTTATTGTAGGAAACCTTGGAAGCTTGGACAAGGAATTCTATTAGGAAAATTTGGTGATCAAGGTGAAGGTGGGCAAATTATCATTTTTCTAAAGAAAATTAGGTTTGTTTGCATTTCATAAATTTCACGACATTAGTTATTTCATAAACTTCACGACATTAAACTACGTCATAATATCATGGTATACACCATTTTTTTAAAATAATTTAGTTGTAAAGAAAACATAAATTGTACAATTCATGTTTGAGTTTACAATATCATTTGCATTTTAACTCTTGTAACTGTTTGACTTGGCCTTTTGGCAAATAAATGTCATTTTGATAAAAATATTGACTGACTGAGTCCATTGCGGTGTGGGTAAGTTAGACAATAGATCGAACAGGTTGCCTGTGATCCCTGTTTGACTACCCATTTGCCTACTTCCACTTTCGGGTCGGGCCGGAAACGGTGACAGATATTGGGTCGTAGAACGGTATATTCATGAATATGACGATCTATGGGCAAAATCCCATAGCTAAAGAGACGTCGAGCCTAGTGGGAGGGATAAGGTGACTGGGCTTCGGCCAAATATTATTGGGAGCAATAAGGAGAACGGACAGGGTCAGTGTCCGATCAACACTGATCCTACGTTTCTTATTTCGGGCTGATGAACTAATTGATTGACTATTTATATTTTATTTTTAAAATGAGATATATCCCCTATTTATTTTAAAAATTGGGATATCCGCTGTTTGAAAAGCAAAATGTTTACCGTACTTGACCAACTATTATACAATATATTCATTATATCATTGATAGCATCAAAAATTAATATATCATTATTGAATTGCAACATGTTCTAGATTACTACGGTAGATAATTCTTATGTACATCATTATAATGCATACATATATATTTTTAGGCACACTAAGTGCTTTTCTCAAAGAAACACTTCATCTTTCATTAAACAGACATTGCATTCCCCTACCCCAACCTACTGAGCTCGTTTAGCTCACCCCATATTTTCATAAAAACTTTCACAGACTGAATACTTTGATATCGATGAGACTGACATGAAACTTCCAGCGGAGTGTTACTTCTACATAGCAGCTTCCTTTTGAAGAACTTATTTGTGAGTGTTCGAACAATCTAACTAGTTTATTTTGTAATAGTTAGAAGACTTTTATCTCTACTTAATTGTATCTTATAAATTACTAGAGTTTCGTTGTATTTATAGTTTTAGTTGTTTGTACTTTAGACAATAGCTCTTGTCAAGCCTAAGTTAATGAATATGTGGAGTTGTAATTGGGTATTATTTTGATTATGAAATTGGGGCGTGACATCGCGTGTGCGGTGACGTTCCTCCATCAGCCCGGTAGTGGCCCGGATACATTCCTGATGCTACTGGTTCTTCAGCACTCTATACTAGTCTCACTCCGCGCGAACCTCAAACACTTCCCACCAGGTCGGGGTGCTGGCTCCATCCTGGTCAAACACAACAAAGATGGATTAGATGAATATAAAAGGAAGGATAAAGAAGAATAAAGAAAGTCAGTCAAGTGTAAACTAAGTCAAGACAAGTATAACTATGGAATCTTCAAGTATATAATTCTTAACTCAGTCTAAACATCAAAAATACGGTTCTATGCCATTTTGAAATCGATTTCACACTTAATTAGTCAAGTTGTGGTACCACCCAACACAGACCGAGGGTCCTATCCTGGGTCAGCTCGGTGTAAGTTTCCATCTTACTAGCCGAGCTCTGATACCACTCTAACCTGTCACGCCCCGGACGAGACGCAACGACAATCAACAACTTAAGCAGAAATAAACCAAACAGTCTAGACAAATAATAACATAACCCCAAATGAGAACAGAGTCAAGTAGTAGCGGAAATAAAATACAAGTATGAATTACAACTTACAGTCCAACAAGTATCCAATACAACCCAACAGAAATATCCAAAATTAACCTTACAGTCCAAAAACTAACCAAATCAACTTAAAGTCCAACAAGAGAAACAAAGTACGCATCGCATCACAAGCTTAAGTGTCAAAGGGTCCTACGCCCTTAAGTTACAACTTAAAACGGAAACAGAATAAGAGAAGTCCACAACAACAACAGTAATCAAAAGGAAGTAAATCCAACAGGCGGAGCACGGGAAATCAGTCCGTGGCAGGTTCGGCCTCTTCAATGTACTCCTCATCTAGCCGTTAGAAAATTGGAGGGGATGAGACGAAAATTCTCAGTGGATGGGATGATCGTGTGTGAGTGTGGTGATATATATAGTTAAATGCAAGAAAACTATTGTATGAAAAATGCGTGAGTCATGATGCGTGGTTTCACACACAGTTCACAAACATCTTGATATATATACTTAAAATAATATACTTATACGGTTTTGATGAAATAGTTCATGATCATACAAGCACAATGTGATTCAAGAAAGACAGGTAGTGGTTGCGTACGGAATGTAACGCCAACCCAAGTAATACAAGTAGCGGTTGCGTACGGATTTGTAGCGCCAACCAAACAGGTCCGAGTAACTCCAGAATCGTGTGGATCAGACAGCGATTCCTTCGTTCTTCCTTGTAACTCCCGAGCAAGATGGTCCAAGACCTGTCACCTTATCTCTCCATAGGCAAAGAAAAATCCACAATAGAGCTAGCTAGGCCCGAATTATCATAATTATTATTATACCTCAAGTACTACAACCCGCTTCCCTTGGAAAAACTCCGTCCCTCAGTTGCGGGATTAGGACGATGGGGCCGGAGAGTGGAATAGCAGCCGAGCTACCTAGTTCCATCCCCGACGTATCCATTCCGACTGTGAGCTTGACACACGATGTCAACCAGGCAGTCGAGTATATTGATTCAGGGAAGCAGTTTAAGAAAGTTTTCGAAAATTTGCGCATGGCATTTATTGGCTTTGGTGGAGTAATTTGGATGAAGATAATTATCGGGAGGATAAATAATCTTCAATGACTTGAAGAATTAAGTGGGATATAGTCCAGTTGTAGATTCAGAATCGCAAGGTGAGGGAGTCACCCCGCGAACGCGTATTAATCGGTCAAAATGATCCGATAAGTCAAGGGATTTTTAAGAAAATAAAATATTTTAAATAATTATTATAAGTCAGAGGTTTCAGGGTTGTTCTAAATTTGTTAAAATTGTCAATTCGGGCCCCAAGTTTAAAATAATCGGATCTCACAAACCGGAAGGAATTTAATGTGATTCCAATTGTAAAATGTCACTAAGGTCAGTGGAATATTGGGACAAAAGCGTTTTTTAAAAGAAATAAATGTAGGTCCCTTAAATTTTGAAAATCTCATTTTAGTCCAATTTTTAAATAATTGCCTTTAAAGCTTTTAGGGGTCCGATTATTATGAAATTTTAACCTTGGGTTCAAAATATCATATGGTTATTGTTAAAAGTGTATTTTCAGGTACATGGACTATATAAGTCCTAGAAATTTCATTTTGGTCCTCAAGTTTAGTCTTTTACAATTTGGTCCCTCAATTTTTATAAAATTTCTTTCCAAGCTCTAACCACATAGATTTTTTGGAATATCTTTAAAATATGTTATTTCCAGTCCCTTAAGAATTAAAATTTCAAATTTTAAAAGGTGGGGCTGGTACATTTTCGAAAATTATAAATTAGCCCTTAAACTTCTAAAATTTTACAATCTAGTCCCTGGGCTTTCAAGGGTTGATTTTATTTATATCCAAACTCTTAAAACTTTATTAAAATGTCAAAATACAAGTTTTGAGCCTGATTACAGTCCTAAATTTCGAAAATTACAGAGGGGTCCCTTAAGTTTTATTTTCTTGCAATCAAGTCCACCAATTTGCCATTTTTGCATTTTAAGTCCAAAAATTCGATTTTAATCAATTATGCTCGACTTTTGCAGGTTATAAGTCAAATAAAACGTGGATATCAAGAATCATAAACATGCATATACATCTCATCCAATAATTCATCAAATAACTCATTAAAATGTAAATGCATGCACCTAAAATGTAATAAATAGCATTTTTGAGCAACAATTGAGAATTTGGACAACTGAATACTTGAAATCAACATGAAATACTTAATATATATATATATATATATATATATCTCAAGCTCTCAAGAAATAAATACTACATGCATTTTAAAGAAAACACCTAGGAGTTGAAAGGATTTTTCCACCCACCTTAATAATTGAATTGTTGTAAAATAAAAGGATAAATTTCACAACTTGAGTAGGAACTCACTTAGGACAGCCCCTAACTCAAGAAATACCAAAAAAAATAAGAGTTAGAAATTGGAGTATTAAAACAAGAAGAAGAAAAAGAAGAAGAAGAGGTCAAATACTACATTTACCTTGTGTAGTGGAAATTGTGTGTCAAGTAGGAGGTCTCAAAAAAATTTAACTTGATCACCCTCAAACAAATCCCTCAGGGTCAGCCCCTAAACCTCCAAAATTAAGAATGGAGAAGTCAAATTTTGAAAAAAAATAAGAAGAAGAAGGAAAAGGTACTAAAAATCTAATTCTTACCTTGTAGTCCAATTTTCTCAATAACTTGAGGTCTTTTTCAGGATGATCACAAGGCTCTTAGTATCTTCAAATGGTCTTCTAAGTATACCTCAAACCAAATTTAAAACTTAGTTAGAAGGTGAAAGAGATGAGCTAGGTGATATCAAAAATGGATTGAAAGAAGAAATTCCTTACCTTTGGAAGTAAAGTGTTCGAATTTTTTGGAAGAAATAGGAGAAGAATTCTTGAAATTTTCTAAGTGTTGAAGTGAAGAAGAAGAAGAAGAAATGAAGAGAGAAGTTGGAGGTTTTTCCTAGAGAGAAGGGATAGGAATACAAGACTTGGAGTAATCTTGTGTTGTGAAATGAAATGAAATTTTTGCACAATTTAGGCCTAATGGCCGATAACTACACAAGAGAGGGAGAGAGAATTTTTCTCAAGTATTGCAAATGGTCTCTTGCATGGAGACAAGGAAAGAGGTCAAAGTATATGGGTTGAATGGAAGAATGGAATATTCAGAAGAATGAGAAGAATGTTGGGAGATAGTGGAAGATGTTGGGAGAAAATATAATAAAGAATTGAGGTATAAGATAATGTGTGTAGGTCCCAAGGGGTGTGAGTGTAAGGTTTTGAGGGGGGGGTTGAATAAACCTTACTAACTTTTCAAATTTAGTCCTTTTAAATATTCAGAGTTAATACTACACAGCTAAGTCCTTGATGGACAGCTAAGTTAGTTAATCAGCGGAGTTAGTCACTCAACGCTGACCGAGCCGTTGATAGAATAACTAGCTGTTTTGACTAAAGACTTACCTTGACTGTGATATGTTTTCAGCGGAAGACTTAACACCCTTAATTTTGGTTTAAGTTTGTTTCAATACTTGGGTTTTAGCACTTTGTTGATTATCAATTGGATAGCAAATTTATCAGCAGATATAAATGTAATACGCAGAAATTAAAGTGTTGAAATGTAAATGACACAATAAGTTTTTATAGAGGTTCGAAGATGGGGTAATTCTTCTACTCCTCTCTTCTCCAACTCCTGGAGGAATCCACTAAGTATTGATCAATATACAAAGTGGTTAATCAGTCCAGATACAAGTCTTGATCACACAACTGACTTGATCCTTTGGGACTCGGTCTGGAGATGCCTTGGTCACACAGTTGGCTTCTCATACGACTCAGCTTCTTCACAGGGCAGTTGCCTTGCTACTACAACCCACTTGCTCAAGTTCCTTGGATTTGATCACGAAGCCCTCCAAATAACTTAAGCCTGGTTCGACCTTGAACCTTCCTACAATTCTTCGTGGAATGTAGACCCCTTGATTCTTCAAATGTTTCCTCTTCAACTGATTGAAGTCGTCTTTCCTTCACAGGTGAGTGTAGGATTGATTTCCTTCGTAATGTAGGCTTGGGGATTGAGCGTTTAATAACTTGAGAATATTTCAGGTTACAAATGTTTCTTTCTTGCTTGTATTCAATTCTCAGATGGTCAAGGTAACCTTTTCTCAAATAAATTCCTCAGCCTTTTATAGTGGTCTTTCAAAAATCTGCCCGTTGAAGAGATATGCTTATTTTTGAAAGTCACTTGTGGTCGTTCGCTTGTCTTGTTGCAGTTCTTGGAATTGACATTTCCTCGTATAAATGATCCTTCAGCTTTTCAAAGATCTGACACAGGTGCAGTGCTTCCCATTGGTTTATTTCTTTTGCACGCTTCTGGAACTGTGCACTTTAAGAAAGGTAGTATGGAAGTATTACTTGTTTAAGTAATCTCTTGATTTCTGTGCAATGGATCTCTTTCAGTTATCTCGACTTGACTGCATTTCCTTGCCTTCCCCAGGTGACTTCGAGTCAGCTTCCAATCATTGGATGACTCTTCTGTCACTTCAACTTGAGACTTGGCTATCTTGAGTTGACTTGACTGATACTTCACTCAGCTACACCTTCAGTCGAGTTCCTATCTTCTCTTCTTTGCCATACTCAGCTGCCTCACAGCGGAGTCTTCCTTCTAGTCTCCAGTTGTCTTCTTGCATGTTCAGGAATAGCTGACTTAACTCAGCTCGACCAGCTCTATCTATTACAATGCAATTTACAACAAAAATGGGGTGCCAACTTCCTATTCTAAGTTTTACATGGCATTCATCAAAATCTACAAAATAATTTCCCAACAATTTCCCCTTTTTTGATGATGCCAAAACTTAAAACATACATCAATAATTAAACAGCAAAGATACATACAGGCAAATGTAGAATCACAGAATGTATGCTTAAAATCGATCTTTTATTGATCATAACATTCTTGTTCTTTACATAGCTGTTTACAAAGTGTATCAGAGCTTGAATCAAAAGAGAATGTATCAGAGCTTAAATCAACCTTTAAGTAACCATGTAGTTCTATATCTCCACAAGTATAGAAATTGAACAATTTTATTCAATGTACAGAAGACTTACATAAAAATGTATTTGCATAGTAAAATACACGAAGGGGTGGACAACAACACTTCATCTCCTTCGCTGCCTCCTTCTTTCATCTTCTTCAGCTCTGTCATCTTCTGACCTTCTTCTCTTTTTCTCATCTTCAGCCGCCTTCTTTTTTTCATACGCCCTTCCAGCGGCGACTTCATCTCTTCTCGCCTCTTTCTTGTCTTTCCTCCCATAGCTTGAGTTTGTCTTTTATTTTCTTCTTCAATTCTCTTCACATACTCGGCATTGTTCTTAGCCACTTGCAGGTTGGCTACTTCACAAATCGGCCCAATAGATCCCTCCTTTCTTGCCGGATCTATATACTCAATATTTTTGGGCGGGTCTGGTATGAAACCTCTTCCTCTTCCTCCTGGGTGTGTCTTTGTCTTTGGGGTCTTCTTTTTCCCGGTGAGTAACTAGCAGAGTGACCAGCAGAGAGATCGCGATGAGTCTGGCCGATCGGCTTCTTCACATAGTGTGAGACCTTTTTCCCAAGACAAATCCTGTGCTTGAGCCGTGGACATATTTGCGAAGTAACCTTGAGATGCGGCGTCTTGAATTCATCAATAGATCTTGCCTCGGTTCGGATCTCGAAATGGCATAGGTGTCTCATGCATTTGGAATGCCTCCATGTTGTTTGAAATATCCATAACTCGGGCATCCATCCTTCCTTCCACTTCCTTCATCCCTGCTTCAATCGTCTTTCTATTTTCGGCCATAGGTACAAAGCAGTGTTGGAGTGGCGAGTCATCGGGGAGTTTGCTTGATAATATCACCGTGTGACAAGACCTTGTTGAGGGTTTTAGCAATCATCAAGGTCACATCTTTCGAACCTTCCCCCTCAACAGACTTCCTTTTTCTTCTTTTTATTACTTCCTCACTGTCTTTCCCTTCACAAATGCTTTTCCTTCTTAGCTTGATCCCTTCGGCGCTTTTTAGGTATTCCTCTTCCCCCTTTTTGGCATCATCAAAGGAGAGAGGAACCCCGAAACAAGCTAGCAAGCAAGAAGTCTAGTTTTTGATAGCCGAGGAGTTACGCTTCGAATCCGCGGAGTATCTTGCCGCACGGAACTCGGTCAAGGGTGGCGTTGGATTCACTTTCTACCAACTTCATCTCGGCCATGAGAAGACTGAATTTTCGATTCATATTCTCTTCCATGTGCCGGAGCTCGTTCTTATTGTGTTCACGCAACAGCTTTATCTGAGATTCATGCATTTGTTCGATGTGCTCTTGCAATTTTGTCTTTGCATCGCATTCTCACCGCCTTGGACTAGCAACTTGTTGAACAATGTCCTAAAATATCGAGCTTGTTCCACACGCATTGTCTGCTGCTGTTGCCACCACTCCCGGATCCTGACTATTATGCCTCGCAAATCAGCAGTAAGGTTGGTGTCTCTGTTATCCAGCCTCATGTCCAAAGTGAGGCCTGGTGCCTCTCCATCTTTTCAATCTCGGAAATAAGGCTTTGAAGACTTCCCGAACTTGATTGACTCCTCTGTTTGGTGACTGACGCCAAGCGCCAAAAAAGTCATAGTCACCGAAAAATGGTGTCGATGGAATAACAGGTCGGTCGTGGAAGCGCTCGCGATCTCTAGTTGATTATTCAGGGAGGTCGGGTACCTCCAGAGAGAAAGGAAATGATTCTATGAAAGGATCATCACGAGCAACTGGAATATGTTCAATGATAAATGGTGCTCGTGAATTCCCCTGTGGAGTCGAACTGCTGCGGCTGGGGAGCCTGCGCAGCGGGACTGTTTACTGCGTGGTCTCATTGTGAAGTCGACCCACTTTTGCCGAGCCTCACTGCCTCAACAGCTTCGTCGGTCTTAGCTGGTTTTTTCAAATGAGTTGACTGGTCCTCAGCCTTATCAAAAGCGTCATCGGACGATGACGAGATTGCCATGGGTGGCTCATCATTAAAGTTGAATGTTTGGCGAGTAGTCTTGAGGTCAGACTTACTCGTGGTTGGAACATTCTCAGCTGAGTCTTTTGGATCTGCAATAGGGGATGACTCAGCTTCATCTTCACCTTTGGATCCCGAAAAAGTTACATCGGGATTATCCTAGAGTCGTGAAGAGCACTTATCTCCTTTTTCTCGATGGATCAATGATGGCGGGAGGGATGTTACTGCCCTCGATCTTTTTTACCCCGGAAGTCTCAACCTCCCGTTGGCCTTCATTACCTCCTGCAGTCTCAACTGCAGCGAGGCCTTGGACATCCCCTTCCATAGTGTCAGCTGTCTTGGAGTCTTCTGTGGTGGCATCCACTGGAGTCTCAACTCCATGGATTGCACTTTCAGTGCCCAAAATGTTAACTCCCAGGGCAGTTCCTTCCTGTGCCTCAACTGCATCAGCAGCGTCATTGGCCTGCAGAGCATTTGGCACCTCAACTGAGACAGTCTCAACTATCTGAGCCTCGTTGATGACAACTTGCTGTGTATTCTGTGGTTGTTCCTTCTCCACTTTGCCTCCGAGATTCATTGTGGAGTCAGCTGTAGCATCCTCCGACCTTGCTGCAGCGTGGGAGGGAGTTTCCCCTCACCGGCACACACCGGTGAGTGACTTGTAATGGGGTCACTCGTCTCCAGACTCCCGGCTGTTCCCATTCGGTGGGGATAGGATCATCACATCATCATCATCTCTATCATCTTCTCCTTGCTTTGTCCCTCGTTCTCAGGGATAGAAGGTAGCTAGCTTTGTGCTCCATACCGTCACCGCGTCTTGCGGGAGGGGATATAACCTGTCAACAAAGTAGAGTTTGCTTTCTCGGCTACTTCTTGTGTCTCAAATTGCTCGAACTACAAACAGTGTCTTGATTTGCCTCTGCGATTGCCTTCAAAGAGACTTGGTCGTTTCATCAATAATTTACGGAGACTCGACTTCTCCAAAGCTCTCCAGATATCTGTTTTTGGTGAGTGGTGACTCAAATGGGTTTCTCAAGCTCGGAATGCTTGAAGATTCTTCTTCTTCTTTTGTTTGTACCGAGGGACTTTTGGTTCGGATAAGGTTTCTTCCGAGTCCTTGGCGGTGAGGGCCGTGCCGTCGTCTTCTTCTCGAGGAGCCGGTCGTCGTGGCTTATCGCTTCTCTTTTTCTTGACTACCGAGAAGGTATTTGAGATTCATTCTCTCCGCTGCTCATGAGGGCGGGAGACACGGCTGGGAGCGGTGACTCTCTGTTGGGGCGGGAGCAGCGATTTCTTTTTCTTTCTTTGCAGGGGCAAAGCGTGATCTTCTTGGCACCGCAGAGCGACCTTCTTTTGAGGAGGGGAGACAATTTGTATCATCGAGGTCACCGATTCCCCTCACTCGTGATCGCTCTTTTAGCGTAGGCTCTCTTCATGCGCCATAGAGGTTTGATCGAAACATCCTCTTGTTTACATGCAACGCCTTTCCATGTCGAAGAGGGACTTCCTTTACTTCCATCATTCGGCCAATCACCAGGCCGTATCCCAGGGAACCTCCAAATGTACCATTCTCCTTGAAGGATTTATTCCCAACATTCTCGGCGAGTCTGCGTATACAAACTCCAGTTCACTTTCTTTTCTTCAATGATCGCAGCCATCACGAACAACTTTGCTTTGGATAACTGGTCAAAGCTCCCAAATTTGATGTCTATGCATTTGGCAACGATGTCCAGCAATTTGTGGTATTTCTCCTTCAACAGCTTCTTATTAGCTGTATAGACTACTTCGACGACAATCGGACTTGGCTACTTCTTTCCAAGCGGCGGCCAGTCGATATCGCCTTCATAAATTTCCGCGATCCTTCCTCCCAACAAGCGATGTTCTCGCGGATCCTCGCGATAATGGTGAACTCCTTTCCATGAACAGAGGACTTGATGCCCTCATTGTGAACCTCGGCGTTCACGTAGAAACTGCATTTACCTCTTCTATGTAGGTCATTGGGAACTCCATCGCCAAAAATGGTCTTAATCCAGATTTTTCCGTTTCTCAAAGAATCTTCTTCACGAGGTGTCGTCGGACCCTTGTTTAACCATACCATCGAAGTCCACAAAGAGACCGGTGTGGATTTGCTTTCCTAGCTTGACAAAATCATGAGTAGATGCCATTTCGAGATGTTTTACCGAACGAAACTTGAAAATTAAGTCAAGATTGATAGGGTTTTGAGAGAAAATTTTGCTTTTGCTTTCGAGAGAGAGAGATGAACAGGTTTTGGGTAAAGTGAGTGAGAAACGGACGAAATAGTTTAAGTATGGTTTATGAAAGGACGTGCGGGTGGTTTTTGAAATTTGATCAAGATCAACGGCTTAGATCTTGCACGCCGATTAGCATTTAAGTTCTCGCATTTAATGCGGCAAAGATTTATATCCAATCATAAGCTTGGTGTGCGACTTTTTGACCGTCATAATTATCTTGACGTCATTCTTAAAAACATTCCCGCTTAGTAAAACGACCGCGTTTTTGTCACTTTGCTCACAAATGACTCAGCTTACTCCTTAGCTGATTCAATCCTTCTTCTCTCTATTCTCCTTGTGACTCAGCTGTCAGCTAACTCGGTACAGCTAACTTTATGATACGGCTGATTCACTTAGCTGAATTACGAGTTCAGCTCTTTTTCCTCTTTTCATGTTTCATCTCTTTTCTTTGAGTCTTCTGAGTGTCAACTCAGCTCAATTAACCCTAATTCATGCTTGAGTTCTTCAAATCTTGACTCACACAATGGTTTTGTGAAAATGTCGATAACCTTTTTATCAGTTGAAATATATTCCAAGGTGATGTCCTTCTTTTCAACATGATCTCTTATGAAGTGATATCTGATATCAATATGCTTTGTTCTTGAATGCAACACAGGATTTTGAGTGATTGCAATTGCACTTGTGTTATCACACATAATTGGAATTTCTTTTTGCTCAACCTCATAGTCTCTCACCTTTGTCTCATCCATAAGACTTGGGCACAACAATTTTGCCCATGACTATGTATTATGCTTCACCGTGGGAGGTGGCTATTGAATTTTGCTTCTTGCTAAACCAGGAAATTAGCTATTTCCAAGCATTTGACATGTGCCGAGGTGCTCTCTTCCCGTCAACTCTACATCCAAAGATAGTCAGTCCGAATAACCAATTAGCTTGAATTCACCTTCCTTTGGATACCATAAGCCAACTTCTTGGCTTCCTTTCAAATATCTCAAAATTCTCTTGGCTGCAGTCATGTGGCTTTCTTTTGGAGCAGATTGAAATCTTGCACATACACCTACAACAAAGGTGATGTCTAGCCTGCTTGTTGTGAGATAGAGCAATGATCCAATAAGTGCTCTGTATCTTGTTTGATCTACAGGCTTGCCATCTGCATCCATATCCATTTTGACTGTTGTATTCATTGGTATTTTCACAGAAGACTTCTCTTCCATACCGAATTTCTTCATTAATCTGGTGTATTTTGTCTGACTTATGAAGGTTCCATTCTTCAGCTGTTTCACTTGAAGTCCAAGGAAGAATATCAGCTCTCCCATCATGCTCATTTCGAATTTGCTTTGAATGAGATTTGAAAATTTATCACACAACTCTTTGTTTGTGGATCCAAAGATGATGTCATCCACATATATTTGAACAAGTAGTATACTCTTCCTATCTTGAATTCTGAAGAGTGTTCTGTCCACTTTGCCTTTTGTGAATTCGTTCTCAGTCAAGAATTGTGACAATGTATCATACCATGCTCTGGGTGCCTGTTTCAATCCATATAGAGCTTTATTGAGTTTGTATACTTTATCTCCAAGAGTCTTATACTCAAATCCTGGAGGTTGTTCAACATACACTTCTTCTTCCAATAAACCATTAAGAAATGCACTCTTTACATCCATTTGATATACAATAAAGTTCTTGTGAGCTGCATAGGCAAGAAACATCCTTATGGCTTCCAATCTTGCCACAGGAGCAAATGTTTCATCAAAATCTATCCCTTCTTCTTGGCAATATCCTTTGGCTACCAATATTGCTTTGTTTCTTACCACAGAACCTTCCTCATTCATCTTGTTTCTGAACACCCATTTAGTGCCAATAACATTTTGATGGGTAGGTCTTTGAACCAATTCCCACACTTTATTTCTTTCAAACTGATTCAGATCTTCTTGCATAGCCTGAATCCAATGTGTGTCATCCAATGCTTGAGACACATCTTTTGGTTCTATTTGTGAGATGAAGCATGTGAGCATTGCTTCTTGTTGAGTTCTGGATCTAGTTTTGACACCTTCTCTTACATCTCCAATGACTAGTTCTGGTGGATGGTCTCTCAGCCATCTTACATCAGGTTGGAGTAAGTTAGCTGGATTCAGTCGTCTTGCAGCTGTGCTATTTTGATCAGTTCTCTCATCATCACTTAGCTGCAAATTTTCTAGCTGTTTTTGAGACTCAGCTATCTCATCTTCTTCTGGGTTTATAATTCCAAATTGACTTCAACATAGGGACTCTTTTGCATGGTTGGTTGATTCAAATTTATCAACTGACTCTTCAATGTCTTCTCCATTTACATTGGGCTCATCGAACACCACATGGATGGATTATTCTGTAACCATAGTCCTCTTGTTGAGTACTCTGTAAGCTTGGCTTTCAGCTGAGTATCCCAAGAAGATACCTTCATCAGCTTTAGCATCAAAAGCCTTTAAATTATCTTTGCCATTGTTATGGATGAAGCATTTGCATCCCAATATTCTAAAATATACAACATTTGGCTTTTTCCCTGTCCAAATCTCATAGGGAGTCTTTGTCAGCTGTCTGTTTATCATGCATCTATTTTGAGTATAGCATGTTGTGTTTATTGCTTGACCCAAAAATCTTTTAGGTAGCCCTGCTTGACTAACATGGTCCTTCTTTGCTTCTTTAAGAGTTATGTTCCTTCTTTCTGCAACTCCATTTTGTTGTGGAGTCCTTGCTGCAGATAATTCATGACCAATACCATTTTCAATACAGTACTGAGTGATTATACCATTGATAAACTCAGTTCCTCTGTTAGATCTTATTTTGATAATGGTTTGACTCTTCTCATTTTGGATTCTTTTCATCAGCTGTGGTAGTTTCTGCAGAGTTTCTTTCTTCTTACACATGAATATTGTCCATGTATATCTTGAGTAGTCATCTACTACCACCAAGGTGTATTTCTTCCCACTTATGCTAGCTGGTTCAACTGGACCAACAAGATCCATATGTAGCAGGTGCAATATTCTAGTTGAAGATGGACATGTCTTTTCTTTGAATGATGATTTGATTTGCTTTCCCATCTGGCATGCATCACATACATTTTCCTTCTTGTACACTGAGTCTGGAAGTCCTTCTACAAGATTGCTCCTTGCAAGTTTGTTAATTGTTTTGAAATTCAGGTGACTCAGCTTCTTGTGCCACATCCAACTAGATTCGGTTGTGCTCTTTGCTAGCAGACAAGTGCTTGGTGTTGCAGTTGACCAATCTACCACATACATGTTCTTTTGTCTGCATCCTTGCAGCACAACTTCATTGGATTCAGTGTCCTTGATTTGACATATACCCATGTTGAATCCAACATTATAACCCTTGTCACAAAGTTGGCTGATGCTTAGCAAGTTGAAGTTGAGTCCTTCAACATATGCAACATTTGTGATTTCTAATCCATATTTCTTGATGGATCCAGTGCCCCTTATTTCTCCTGGAGCTTCATTTCCTCCAAATATGACTTTTGCACCTCTGACTTCCTTGAATTTTGACAGATTTTTCTTGTTTCCTGTCATATGTCTGGAACAACCACTATCCATGTACCAGGTTCCTTGGCACTCAGTTGTTCTTTGAACCTGCAATCAAGGAAATTAGACTTTAGGTACCCATACTTGCCTGGGTCCTGAGGGGTTAGTATTATAAGATGATCCAACCAGCCTATAGCCAAATGATTTGACTCTAAGAGGTTGCCATCCATCAGTGCCATAATCACAATTAACTTTAGCAAATTGCTTGGGGGTTTTAGGTTCATACAGGTGTCTCTTTTGTCTGTATGCCTGTGAATGTGTTTTAGCAATTGTTGTATTTGGGTAGTTGTGATATCTTTGAGTGTAGTGCCTAGGTGCATAAGTGTGCTGATGATAGCTCTTATGCCTTTGGAATGGCCTTTGTTGAGTTTTAGGCCTTTGCCATTTAGGCTTATATTCCATAGATCTTTGTTGATAGTTCACATTATTCAATCAGCTTGGCTTGGGTAGTTTCTACCATTCCCATCATATATATTTCTTTTATAGAATTTAAGGACTTTTGGTAGCTCTGTTTCTTCTTTACAGAGTATTTCCTATTCGGAGTTTGCTTTGAGGAACTCTACCGGATTTCTTCTCACTGTCCTCTCAAAGACACTCAATCGGCACTTTCCTTTTCCTTTATAACCAAGGCGGTTTGCTCGTGATTGTGCTTTGGAATAAATGTGTGTGCACCATTTGGAGTTTTGGATTTTGAGATACTTCATTACTTGAAGATCCTTTTTCCAAAATTACTTTTGGAGCTTGACATAGCACAGAGGAATTAAATCCTAAGCCTGTCTTGTCTCCCCATTCTCTTTGACTCATAATAAGGTCATCCAAGGAGTTAGATGCCTTAGTGAATGAGGCAATCACATTTTTGAGGTCATTCTCCTCTTTTCTATAGCGAATATTTCTCGCTATTAACTTAGTATTTTCAAATTTCTTTAGACTTTTATTCTCATCAGCTATTTGACTTAGAGTACTCATCTTCTTAGTCAGCTGAGAGTTTTGGCTCTTGAGTAGGCTGTTTTCCTCATTTAGTAATGTGTGTGAGGATTTAATGTGTTCAAAGTCTTTCATCATTTTGCCTAATGAATCATAAAGATCAGTGGGTGATGAAGTGTGTGTGTCACATGATCACTATCACTAGAATGAGTGTGATGAGTTAGAGTGTACCTCATCTTCTTGGTCAAGTTGGTCTTGTTCCTTGGCCATTAAACAGATCAATGCTTCTTCTTCGAGTCACTTGAGTAGTCGACTTCACTACTCTCTGAATCACCGTGTCTTTTGACTTGGCTTTGTCTCGGCGATCTCTGCGACCAACATTGCCTTTTTCTTTTCTTATCTTCTTTCTCTGAAGACCTTTCTTTCCTCTTCATTCTTGTATTTGTTGACTACAAGATATGAGCAATCAATGGCATAGTGACCTGGTTGTCTGCAGTTCCAGCATAGATTTTCAACCTTTTGATTAGCTCTTTCCATTCTTGGATTGTCAGCCCTTTGATATTCAACTTTTTGATGCTCTGCTCTCTTGGTTGGTCTATCTTCCCTTGACTTGGAGGGAGCTGAGTAACTTCTGGAGGATTCACCCTTGCCTCTCTTGTAGTTCTTATTGAAGAACTTGTTAAACCTTTTAACCATCAGGGCTATTTCCTCTTGGTCAATGACTTCTTTGACCTCGGCTCTCTTGCCATCCTTAACAATTAGAGCGATTTGTTTTGGGCACACTTGTCTCCTCTTGGTCTTTTCTCCTCGGCTCAAATTCGTAGGCCTTGAGATCCGAGAATAGCTCATGGTTGGATGTCTTGGATAGGTCCATGGAATGCCTCGATGCCATGACCTTCATTTCCCATTCAAATTTTAGACTTCTTAGAATCTTCATACACATTTCCTTTTGTGTATATTCTTTTCCAAGTGCGTAGATAGCTCATTGGTAATTTACGTAAACCGAGCATCCACCGATCCAAGGTCGCTCCTGCAAGCATTTTAAAATTCTCAAATTTTTGTGACAAAGAACAGATAGTTTATTTTCCTTGATTTGCTCTGAGCCTTCACAAATCAAGGTTAGCTTGTCCCAGATTTCTTTAGCCGTTTTGCATGATTTGACTTTATTGAACATGGCTTTGTCCAAAGTTTTGTAAAGAATGTCCTTGGCCACATTGTCCAAGTTATATCTTTTCCTGTCATCATTTGTCCATTCAGCTCTCGGTTTTTCAACCATAGCTGGTCTGGGAGCAACATCCTCTTCACCTTCAGCTGCAGTTCTCATTACAATTGTGTTCACTTTTAAAATTTGCAGTGGCCCATCTTCTATCACTATCCATATTTCATCGTGTTATGCTGATAAATGAGCCTACATACGAATTTTCCAATCATCAAATTCCTCAATAGTGAGCATAGGGATGCGTGTCAAATTTGCTTCCATGATAATAAATTTGCTGATTAAAAGAGTTTTGATAGATCAAGTACTGAAACAATCTTTGAAAGATTTGGAGATCTAGTTCAGTAACCAGTGCGGAAGGCTCAATGAAACAATGGCTCTGATACCACTTGTAGGTCCCAAGGGGTGTGAGTGTAAGGTTTAGAAGGGGGGTGAATAAACCTTACCAACTTTTCAAATTTAGTAATACTACACAACTAAGTCCTTGATGGACAGCTAAGTTAGTTAATCAGCGGAGTTAGTCACTCAACAGACTCGATTGAGCTGTTGATAGAATAACTCAGCTGTTTTGACTAAAGACTTAACTTGACTGTGATATGTTTTCAACAGAAGACTTAACACCCTTGATTTTGGTTTAAGTTTGTTTCAATACTTGGTTTTAGCACTTTGTTGATTATCAATTGGATAGCAAATTTATCAGCAGATATAAATGTAATACGCAGAAATTAAAGTGATGAAATGTAAATGACACAATAAGTTTTTATAGAGGTTCGAAGATGGGGTAATTCTTCTACTCCTCTCTTCTCCAACTCCTGGAGGAATCCACTAAGTATTGATCAATATACGAGTGGTTAATCGACCCGATACAAGTCTTGATCACACAAATGACTTGATCCTTTGGGACTCGATCCGGAGATACCTTGGTCACACAAACCGGCTTCTCATATGACTCGGCTTCTTCACAGGCACTTTGCCTTGCTACTACAGCCCACTTGCTCAAGTTCCTTGGATTTATTCACGAAGCCCTCCAAATAACTTAAGCCTGGTTCGACCTTGAACCTTCCTACAATTCTTCGTGGAATGTAGACCCCTTGATTCTTCAAATGTTTCCTCTTCAACTGATTGAAGTCGTCTTTCCTTTACAGGTGAGTGTAGGATTGATTTCCTTCGTAATGTAGGCTTGCGGATTGAGTGTTTAATAACTTGAGAATATTTCAGGTTACAAATGTGTCTTTCTTGATTGTATTCAATTCTCAGATGGTCCAGGTAACCTTTTCTCAAATAAACTCCTCAGCCTTTTATAGTGGTCTTTCAAAAATCTGCCCGTTAAAGAGATAGGCTTATTTTTGAAAGTCACTTGTGGTCGTTCGCTTGTCTTGTTGCAGTTCTTGGAATTGACATTTTCTCGTATAAATGATCCTTGACTTTTCGAGAGATCGACACACAGTGCAAAGTGCTTCCCATTGGTTTATTCCTTTTGCACGCTTCGGGATCTGCACTTTAAGAAAGGTAGTATGGAAGTATTACTTGTTTAAGTAATTCTCTTGATTTACGTGCAATGGATCTCTTTCGATTATCTCGACTTATCGCATTTCCTTGCCTTCCCCAGGTGACTTAGTCGACTTCCAATCATTGGATGACTCTTCCTGTCACTTCAACTTGAGACTTGGCTATCTTGAGTTGACTTGACCGATACTTCACTCACCGCACCTTCACGAGTTCCTATCTTCTCTTCTTTGCCATACTCACCGCCTCACTCAATGAGTCTTCCTTCTAGTCTCCGGTTGTCTTCTTGCATGTTCGGGCATAGGCCGACTTAACTCACTTCGACCACTCAATCTATTACAATGCAATTTACAACAAAAATGGGGTGCCAACTTCCTATTCTAAGTTTTACATGGCATTCATCAAAATCTACAAAATAATTTCCCAACAATGTGTATAAGGTTTGTAATATGGTGTAATTATACACAAGATATATAATATAAGGTGTAAGTGTACAAGAGTTGGGAGATATTTCTACACCAAAAATCCCATGTTGGTCGTCCACTATAGGTATTATTGTGGTATCCATATATTATTTTTTTGTCCCAAAATTGATGATAATAGATGAATAATATCAATCTTCAAAATAATTAGTGATTTTCTTGATCACTTATAAGTCTCTTGATCACTTATTCTAAATCAAATTCTTAATTCTATAAGGTATAAGTCTCTAAAATAAATAGTCTCTTAAAATTCTAAGGTGACCAATAAATACCCAAATAATAATAATGATCAATCAAGTGATCATTAATGTGAAATAGAATTAATAAGGATCATTAATCACAAGTAATAAATAAAATAAAATGAAATGCGGAAATATGTATATTAATATTTACCCGTCAAAGTGACGCGGTAAAGTAGTCAAAATAGTACATAGACGATACATGAAATAAATACACGCTCAAAAAATCAAGGGCTTCACAAATTATATTTATATTTTTTAATTATTTATTGAAATTCGAAACTTTTTGCAATCACTAAAATTACCAAATATGAAAAATACCAAATATGAGATAAATAGTTTGTGCATCACATGGTATGAAAAATACCAAATACAATAACCCGAATATAACATAATAATTGGCAAAATCCAAATAATACAATATAAATCCTCAGAACAAAATTTCAAAAATTTAAAAACTAGCTTAACAACGTGAATAAATAAAATACATGACAAAATCCACAAAAACTAAAAATATCTCCAAAAAAAATAAAAATAAAAATATCAATAATGTTATCAAAACTATGTTTTATTGGCTCTTATGTCCTTAATTAATACACTTAGTTCTCCTACATATACAAACAAATTTGGAAAATAGATTTGCATTCGAAATTACTACTACAACCTTGAAACAATTATGACACATATTTTCACACTTATTAGGAATCTAAACTTGACTAAAATAAAATGGGTGATGAAGGTGCACCTGTGGGTTTTTATGAAAAATCAGTTTTCAAAGATCAAACAGAAATACATAACCTATTTTTTATGATTCCGAGGTATGATATTTTTGCGTTTTTGACTTTATCAATAAAGCACATTAAATTGTATTTAATTCATATTGTTTGATGTTATATTAAAATTATTACAATTCAAAAAATAAAATTCGTAGAACTATTAGAAAAATACACATGTCATAGTACAAAATGAACACCTCACAAATAAACACGTGTGCATCGCATGGGGAAAAACTATTTGTAAAATTAAGAATGAGAACAAGTAAAAAATTAAATATTATTGGGTTTGATTTTTGTAATTAATAAAATAAAAAAATATAAATAGAATTAATATTAATAATAGATAAATAAAATATAGATATTCGGGGAATGTCGATGAGAACAAAGATTCCCCATTTTATCTAATCAGAATGGGAAGGGGGATGGGGATAAAAATACCATCCATGTCCCAACCTCAGTTCTTAAGAAGAAGAGAATCTCCATCCTTGCTCTCATCCCCAAATTAACCGGGGATTCCCCGTCCCATTCTATTCAATTACTAATAGAGATGGTTCCCCGCGGGGATATTGTCATCCGTAAATGAAATAGATAAATTTCGTATAACTATTGGAAAAATGTAGATTTTAGGAAATTTATTGTTAGTCACTAACCCTATATAAGGGTGTTGACCAGGGTTCGAACCCTGTATCTTTCAGTTTCTTTAGAATTTATCTCCTCCCTCTAACCAGTACTCCCAATTTATTAAAAAAAATGGAAATTTATTGTTAGATTTTGATGATACCATGTAAAACTTAGAATAGAAAGTTGGCACCTCATTTTTCTGGTATTTCTATTTGTAATAGATAAGACTGCCTGAGCTGAGTGAAGTCAGCTATGTTGAAGAATACAAGAGTTGACTGAAGACTGAAGAGAAGACCCAGCCGTGTGTAATCAAGATGGAAGGCACAGACTCGACTGAAGAAGAGATTCAGCTGTGGGAAAGCTGAGTAAAGGATGAAGAAGTGACAGTCAAGTCAGTTAAAAACCAAGTCTACCAGTTGAACTGACAGTTGAGTCATTCCTAAAAGGTTGGAGCTGACTTAAGTCAAAGGGCTCATCCCAGAAGCGTCCAAATAGAATAAACCAATTGGAAGCACTGAGCTTATGTCAGGACCTGAAAAGCTGCAAACATCATTTAATACGAGGATATATCACCATCACAAGCAGCAGGTCAATAAAACACAGGGCAACGAACAAGAGGTGTTATTTGAAAATTGTCTCTCTCTTCAACGGACAAATTTTCAAATAAGCACTATAAAAGGCTGAGGAAGCAAGTGAGAGAAGGTTACGAAACTGAACGAATTTACAAGCAATACAAGCAAACAAAACCTGCAAAAATACTCTCAAGCTTTCATAGACATTCCTCAAGCCTAAAATCGAAGGAACTCGATCCAACACATTCAGTGAAGGAAATAATACTTCATCAAGTTGAAGAGAAACAGTTTAAAGAACTACAGGGGTCTACTCTCCAAGATTGACCGAGCCATAGTAAGGTCCAAGGTCGAACCAGAAGAATTGAGCTCGTTGGAAGGCTGTGTGATCAATTCCAAGGTTTCGAAGGGAGCTGAAGTAGCAAGGCAACTGTCTTGTGAAGAAGCTGAGTCCCAGCAGCCAGCTGTGTGATCAAGGCTGACTCGGACTGATAACTGCTTTGTAACTTGATCTGTTACTTAGTGGATTCCTCCAGGAGTTGGAGAAAGTGGATTAGAGGAATTACTCCATCCTTGAACCACTATAAAATTTGTTTTGTGTCATTTTACTTGAAGCACTTTACTCTCCTGCATATTTTTTATATCTGTTGTTAAGTTAATATTGCTAACCTAGCTGTTAATAGCATTGCTAAAAACGAGTGTTAAAAATAAGTTTAAATCATCAAGAGTGATAAGTCTTCTGCTGAACAAAACCAAATCAACTGTTAATCTAAGTGTTAGTTGATCACAACTAAGTTATACTATCAACAAGTCAGTCGAGTCTGTTGATTGGGTAACTTTGCTGAAGTAAGTCAACCTAACTGTCCCTCAAGGACTTAGCTGATTTGAGTAAACTCTGAAATTATTTAAAAGGACTAAATTTGAGAACTTGGTAAGGTTTATTCATCCCCCCTCCCCTCTAAACCTTACAACTCACCCCTTGGGACCTACAGTAGACTAGTCTTTTTCTAACATGAGATTAACGAGAATATATGTTTTATTGTTTACAAAGTTGTAATTGAACTCGTGAGCCTATGAATCACCTTTAGTCTAAAGGGCAACAAAAAGAGATAAAAATAGTCTCTGTCTGTGACAATCAGATTCAATTGCGTTCTATCCTTAAATTGGATACTTTATTTTTCAAAACTATTCTTTCAATTGTTATATGATATGAAACAACAAAGACTTGGCATCATTCATCTCGAACATTGTGTTGGGTTTGCAAGGAAATGAAAATTTTGAAAAAAAATGTTTGTTTTTTGTTCGTGGATTATTCATTTAAGTGACTTGCATCGTTCAGTTGGTCATTATATCATTGAAGCCAATAATTATTTTGAATTTTTAATATAATAATTTTAGAAATATCATCATAGATGAATTTTTTTTCTAGGAAGCCCTTTGTGTTAATTGCACTTGAATATACTTTCTTATCCCCCACGATAGTGGCTTTTGAGCTTGTATATACAATCCTTAATTATTTGGCTTCAAAAGCTTTCTAGAGGACAACAAGAAGTATGTATGTGGAAAATTTTGCAAAACAATTCATACAAAAATAATGATATAAGATAAAATTTCATATGTCAACTCTTTTATTTAAATTATTCTCTAGTACAAACTTTATTCATCACTAGTGTCCCTATCAATGTCTTCCATAAGATACTTCAATAAGATAATGCATATATGCATTGATACATATTTTATATATCTTTATGATCATTATTTAAGATAAGAGTTGGCGAGAAATATGGGAATACATAATTAACACATGATAATACACTTTTCTTCTTCAATATGACTAGGGTCATCCATGCTTGAGTCCTTTTCATGCATATCCTTAGTAGCAAGATGATTCCCGAAAGACTGTTCACAACCACCAAGAAAAGAACAAATAATGTCGTGGATGAGTATGTTTTTTTCTCCAAGAAAACTTCGGTCGAGAATGCTCGATTCCACTTTTTCTTGTACTTTTTCAATATTTGGATGGTCTTCAATACTTGATGTAATAGTGGACCGTTTACAACCACCCGTAAGAGAACAATATAGAAGTGGAAGAATTTTTTCTTCAGTTGGATGACTAGGGTCCGCTATATTTGAATTTTCTGCAAGAAGATGAGCTTCGCCATTACATGGAAAATTCATAACTATCAATATCGATACCAGCATGAAGCATTTTGCAAAAGTCATTATTATTTGTTATAAGATTTTGTTAGTTAAAGTACAAGAAATGTGTGATTTTAATGTTTCCATTCACATGTTTAAATAGGAATAAAAAAATTGTAGTCAAGGAACATTGCTTCAATTTATTGACTATCTAACTCACAACATAATGCAATTATTACAAATTAATTTGAGTTAGGTACAACATAATAAGACCAGCACCTACATTATTTTTGTTCAATCCAATTTATAAAAGTTATATTTTATATCTCATGAAAAGTATAATGATGGATGTATAATGTGGTGTCTAGGACATTTGGCAGTGATAGAAAAATATAGTTTTCCAAAATATTCCAGGTACTTTTAGCCTTTAAAATAGCTAAAATAAGATATGGCAACCTTATATGAATAAACAACTCATTGAGACACAACGACAAGCTAATTCATTTCGATACCATATACTTAAGTTATTTCCTCCTATTTCCTCTATAGTTTATATTAATCTTACGTTATATGTTGAATGTTTGTTGTGATGTTACAATTCATAGCTTTACATATAACTTAACCCACTGGATTAGCCATTGATTTCATAAGCTTTAAGTAAATCAAGTAAAGTGTGTACACATCGACAAGTTTGCCCACTTTAATTACAAGGTTAGTTGTTGTCATATCTAAACCAATATAGTTTGTATATATCGCTATTGGGTTTAAGTTGAATTACATGAAAATTTATATGTTTATATTAAGATTCTATCATTGAGTTTTAAAATTGTCTTAGGTTAATATGCAATACATGTTAGATATATATTTAGAAAAAAATTAGAACACAATAAAGTTTTTAAAAAATAACAAATTTTTAGCATACAAATCTTACGAACATGTCTTGAGCTCCACTTTGATATATTGAGATTTTTCTCGTTAGGTCGCCAAAATACTTTCTCAAACTTAGCTTTTGTATGGTTTATTATTTTTAAGGTTAGGCTGCAATAATTGAAGGACGGCATACGAGTTAAGACTTATTGAGGGAGCCTTTTTATTAGTCTACTACAATTAGAAATAAATTTTGTAGATGGTATACCGTGTCACAATGCTACAAAGGGTGAAAAGAAAAATGAGTATATGGTTACCAACTTATCCAATAATGAAGTAAATGTGTAGATAAATTAGGGACTAAAGGCACAAGCATTCAATTTACAGAATCATACTTTATTTCATAAATAATATGACTCTATAATATAGCTTGGCAACCTATAATTTTTCTTTTCTAAGATTTAGTAAACAGATTGATATATAATTCATGATTTTGGACATAGCTTTTGCTACCATGCCAAACAATAAAAAACTATTAATAACTCTTTTGTTCACACATTTTGAACTCTCGCTCACTTTAGTGAAATATACTTTTATATTATATACAAGTCGACAAACACCATGATTACCGATTATGTTTGAAAGAAATAAATTAATATTGATACTCAAATCTCTCGACTTTTGTAGAAGGCCAATCATACATTTCGAGAAATGTACCTATGAGTTTAATTTATGGAAACAACCATTTTCAAAGACTAGTCGATTTTTTTCTTTCTAGTTGTTGTATTTATTATTTAACACTTATGTTTATTTTAAGAAATTGTATTTTTTAATATTCTAAAATCATAATATTGACTTGTTAAACTTCCAACTTACTTAATTGAATCACAATACAATTTTGCGTTCAATATGTTAACATAAATAGTGTTGCTTATTTTTGTATATAGCTAAGCTCTAGTTTAACACAATTATATTATTATTTAAGTTAACCATTAGGTATCTAAATTGTTAGTTATAAAGCTATACAAACATATTAATGGCATGTTCTCGAAGTAAGATTAAAAAATTTATTGTGATAATTAAGACTTAGTGTTAGTCAAATTATTTGGCCAGAAAATAAAAAAAGGCATTGTATCGATAATATGATTGTATTGTGTATATGTCATTAATCATAACAACAACATATATTCATAAAATATCGAATATAATATCTCATTATCCAAAACCGCTATTATGCCTCGATTGAAACTTAGAGAACCAAAAAATATGACTACTTACATCAAAAAAATAAGTGTGTCGAAAAACAAAATAATTCTAACGAAGTATCTGTATTCAACCAAATATACTTAAATTGGCATGTTTGAATACATAAAATTTCAAGATTCAATCGAAAATAACAAAACATAGACTCTTCTTTTGTATTGTATATTCTCTTGTGTGGCACACCATAAAGCAAATTACCTCAAGAATTAGGCCAGGTCATACAAAATAATCAGTGCACTTCACTTGTTGGTTTACATGCTTTGCGGGACCGCCATTAGGCCAGGTCCACTCTTGGCTAAGCTCTTTGGGCAGGCCCATCACTTAACCCGGTGAAGAAGAGCTTCCTATCGAAGATGCTTAACACACCTAACCTAAGCTCATTCATCTACTTATTTTGTATCCAATACAGCTTTTCCAGACATTTGTAAGCATCTGAGACAGCAGGAAGTGCTCGGCTCAATAGATAATTATATTTGGAGTTATGTTGTATCCGTTTCAAAAACCATTAAATCGGCGGGTCCAAGTAGGAAATAAATTACTAAGAATAAGAAGCGAAAAATCCAGGTTATGACAATAATTTACTATTGACGTTCTGTCTCGCGAGTGACCTTTGGGCCGGATCCTATCTTTTCTTTCAACAGTACATGTTACCTTTAGTGTAATACTAAATTTAAAAGCCAATGGTTATGGTTATTTGTTAATTAAGTATAACGTTCAAGAACATAGAAATAATTTAAATTTGTACGGAAATTAGATGAAGTCTAATGTTTGTTTAATATTCTTATAGTAATAAAAGAGTTAAGGATCAAATGATATTGACCACTTTTGTACTCGTGTAAAACATTCTTTTGAATTAACCTACATAAACTAGGAGAGTTTTATTTTGATGCATAATCTATTATTTTCTATAAAGTCTTTAGGTCCTACCTTGATACGGGACATCGTTGTATTTGATGTCGATCATGAGATATATATTTATTTTTTATTGTATTTTACAATGAATCATTGTGGTAGGACACCAATATTTAGGCAATATTTCAACGTGCTATTTAAGCTCAAAAGTAAGATGTCTCAATTTAAGGACAATAGTGCTAGCTAGTACGCAGTTTTCGCAGTGGAACTTGTACCCTTAACTGGTTAATTATCAAGAATATAAATTGTAAAATACTAATAGTATACAAACAAACAATATTGTGTTAACATGACCATGGAGTAAACTAGTTATGGTGCTACATAAAAAAAAATTACGGATTCTAACATGAGATTAATGAGAATATATGTTTTATTGTTTACAAAATGATTTTTGAACCCGCGAGCTTCATGAATCACCTATTGGCTAAAGCACAACAAAAAGAGATAACATTAGTCGTAGTCTATTTCTCTAAGTTTCAATTACTTTTTATTCTTAAATTGAATACTTTCTTTCCAAAACTATTTTCAAAATTGTTATTATGATATGACACAACAAAGACTTGCCTAAATATTAAAAATAGATTAAATATACACAAAACATTAGATTTGACATCATTCATCTCAAACAGTGTATTGGGTAAAATTGTACAAATAAATATTGTTGAAAAAACAATTATTTGCTTTTTGGTCATGGATTATTCACTTAGACCGCTTACATCATTCAAATAAAACTTTTTGTAATTAAATGACCGTTAAGCCAGTAATTGTTATAAATTCTAACTATAATGATGTTACGAATATTACCATATATGACTTCTTTTTTCTAAGTATCACTTTGTTCTAATTGTGTTTGAATATATTCTCTTCTCCTCAAGATGGTAACTTTTGAGCTTTATACACTATCCTTATTGATTTGGCTTCAAAAGCTTTCTAGACTACAACAAGAAGCATGCATGTGGAAAAATGGTGAAACACAACATGTAAAAATAATGATACAAGATAATATTTCATATATCAACTCTTTTATTTAAATTATCATTTAGTACAAACATTATTTATCACTAGCGTCCATGTCAAAGACTTGACAAGTACATGTTTTATATGTATTTAGGCTCATTATTCAAGATAAGAGTTGGAGAGAAATAGGAGGACATAATTAACAACCAATAATACACTTTTCTTCTCCAATATGACCGGGCCACCCATGCTTGAGTCATTTCGATGCATATCCTTAGTAGCTAGATGATTCTCAAAAGCTTGTTCACAACCACCAGGAAGAGTACAAATAATGTCGTGGGTTATATTATTTTCTCCAAGATAACTTGGGTCGAGAATGTTCGAGTCCTTTTTACCTTGTACGTTTTCAATCTTTGGATGGTCTTCAATACTTGATGTAATAGTGGACCGTTTACAACCACCCATAAGAGAACAATATAGAAGTGGAAGAAACTTTTCTTCAGCTGGATGACTAGGGTCCGCTAGATTTGAATTTTCTGCAAGAAGACGAGCTTCGCCATTACATGAAAAATTCATAACTATCAATATCGATACCAGCATGAAGCATTTTGCAAAAGTCATTATTATTTGTTATAAGATTTTGTTAGTTAAAGTACAAGAAATGTGTGATTTTAATGTTTCCATTCACATGTTTAAATAGGAATAAAAAAATTGTAGTCAAGGAACATTGCTTCAATTTATTGACTATCTAACTCACAACATAATGCAATTATTACAAATTAATTTGAGTTAGGTACAACATAATAAGACCAGCACCTACATTATTTTTGTTCAATCCAATTTATAAAAGTTATATTTTATATCTCATGAAAAGTATAATGATGGATGTATAATGTGGTGTCTAGGACATTTGGCAGTGATAGAAAAATATAGTTTTCCAAAACATTCCAGGTACTTTTAGCCTTTAAAATAGCTAAAATAAGATATGGCAAACTTATATGAATAAACAACTCATTGAGACACAACGACAAGTTAATTCATTTCGATACCATATACTTAAGTTATTTCCTCCTATTTCCTCTATAGTTTATATTAATCTTACGTTGTATGTTGAATGTTTGTTGTGATGTTACAATTCATAGCTTTACATATAACTTAACCCACTGGATTAGCCATTGATTTCATAAGCTTTAAGTAAATCAAGTAAAGTGTGTACACATCGACAAGTTTGCCCACTTTAATTACAAGGTTAGTTGTTGTCATATCTAAACCAATATAGTTTGTATATATCGCTATTGGGTTTAAGTTGAATTACATGAAAATTTATATGTTTATATTAAGATTCTATCATTGAGTTTTAAAATTATCTTCCGGTTAATGTGCAATACATGTTAGATATATATTTAGAAAAAAAAATTAGAACACAATAAAGTTTTTAAAAAATAACAAATTTTTAGCATACAAATCTTACGAACATGTCTTGAGCTCTCTTGATATATTGAGATTTTTCGTTAGGTCGCCAAAATACTTTCTCAAACTTAGCTTTTGTATGGTTTATTATTTTTAAGGTTAGGCTGCAATAATTGAAGGACTGGCATACGAGTTAAGACTTATTGAGGGAGCCTTTTTTATTAGTCTGCTACAATTAGAAATAAATTTTGCGGATGGTATACCGTGTCACAATGCTACAAAGGGTGAAAAGAAAAATGAGTATATGGTTACCAACTTATCCAATAATGAAGTAAATGTGTAGATAAATTAGGGACTAAAGGCACAAGCATTCAATTTACAGAATCACACTTTATTTCATAAATAATATGACTCTATAGTATAGCTTGGCAACCTATAATTTTTCTTTTCTAAGATTTAGTAAACAGATTGATATATAATTCATGATTTTGGACATAGCTTTTGCTACCATGCCAAACAATAAAAAACTATTAATAACTCTTTTGTTCACACATTTTGAACTCTCGCTCACTTTAGTGAAATATACTTTTTATATTATATACAAGTCGACAAACACCATGATTACCAGTTATGTTTGAAAGAAATAAATTAATATTGATACTCAAATCTCTCAGCTTTTGTAGAAGCCCAATCATACATTTCGAGAAATGTACCTATGAGTTTAATTTATGGAAACAACCATTTTCAAAGACTGAGTCTGATTTTTTTCTTTCTAGTTGTTGTATTTATTATTTAACACTTATGTTTATTTTAAGAAATTGTATTTTTTAATATTCTAAAATCATAATATTGACTTGTTAAACTTCCAACTTACTTAATTGAATCACAATACAATTTTGCGTTCAATATGTTAACATAAATAGTGTTGCTTATTTTTGTATATAGCTAAGCTCTAGTATAGCACAATTATATTATTATTTAAGTTAACCATTAGGTATCTAAATTGTTAGTTATAAAGCTATACAAACATATTAATGGCATGTTCTCGAAGTAAGATTAAAAAAATTTATTGTGATAATTAAGACTTAGTGTTAGTCAAATTATTTGGCCAGAAAATAAAAAAAAAGGCATTGTATCGATAATATGATTGTATTGTGTATATGTCATTAATCATAACAACAACATATATTCATAAAATATCGAATATAATATCTCATTATCCAAAACCGCTATTATGCCTCGATTGAAACTTAGAGAACCAAAAAATATGACTACTTACATCAAAAAAATAAGTGTGTCGAAAACCAAAATAATTCTAACGAAGTATCTGTATTCAACCAAATATACTTAAATTAGCATGTTTGAATACATAAAATTTCAAGATTCAATCGAAAATAACAAAACATAGACTCTTCTTTTGTATTGTATATTCTCTTGTATGGCACACCATAAAGCAAATTACCTCAAGAATTAGGCCAGGTCATACAAAATAATCAGTGCACTTCACTTGTTGGTTTACATGCTTTGGGGACCGCCATTAGGCCAGTCCACTCTTGGCTAAGCTCTTTGGGCGGCCCATCACTTAACCCGGTGAAGAAGAGCTTCCTATCGAAGATGCTTAACACACCTAACCTAAGCTAATTCATCTACTTATTTTGTATCCAATACAGCTTTTCCAGACATTTGTAAGCATCTGAGACAGCAGGAAGTGCTCCGCTCAATAGATAATTATATTTGGAGTTATGTTGTATCCGTTTCAAAAACCATTAAATCGGCGGGTCCAAGTAGGAAATAAATTACTAAGAATAAGAAGCGAAAAATCAAGGTTATGACAATAATTTACTATTGACGTTCTGTCTCGCGAGTGACCTTTGGGCCGGATCCTATCTTTTCTTTCAACAAGACATGTTACATTTACCTTTAGTGTAATACTAAATTTAAAAGCCAATGGTTATGGCTATTTGTTAATTAAGTATAACGTTCAAGAACATAGAAATAATTTAAATTTGTACGGAAATTAGATGAAGTCTAATGTTTGTTTAATATTCTTATAGTAATAAAAGAGTTAAGGATCAAATGATATTGACCACTTTTGTACTCGTGTAAAACATTCTTTTGAATTAACCTACATAAACTAGGAGAGTTTTATTTTGATGCATAATCTATTATTTTCTATAAAGTCTTTAGGTCCTACCTTGATACGGGACATCGTTGTATTTGATGTCGATCATGAAATATATATTTATTTTTTATTGTATTTTACAATGAATCATTGTGGTAGGACACCAATATTTAGGCAATATTTCAACGTGCTATTTAAGCTCAAAAGTAAGATGTCTCAATTTAAGGACAATAGTGCTAGCTAGTACGCAGTTTTCGCAGTGGAACTTGTACCCTTAACTGGTTAATTGTCAAGAATATAAATTGTAAAATACTAATAGTATACAAACAAACAATATTGTGTTAACATGACCATGGAGTAAACTAGTTATGGTGCTACATAAAAAAAAATACGGATTCTAACATGAGATTAATGAGAATATATGTTTTATTGTTTACAAAATGATTTTTGAACCCGCGAGCTTCATGAATCACCTATTGGCTAAAGCACAACAAAAAGAGATAACATTAGTCGTAGTCTATTTCTCTAAGTTTCAATTACTTTTTATTCTTAAATTGAATACTTTCTTTCCAAAACTATTTTCAAAATTGTTATTATGATATGACACAACAAAGACTTGCCTAAATATTAAAAATAGATTAAATATACACAAAACATTAGATTTGACATCATTCATCTCAAACAAGCAGTGTATTGGGTAAAATTGTACAAATAAATGTTGTTGAAAAAACAATTATTTGCTTTTTGGTCATGGATTATTCACTTAGACCGCTTACATCATTCAAATAAAACTTTTTGTAATTAAATGACCGTTAAGCCAGTAATTGTTATAAATTCTAACTATAATGATGTTACGAATATTACCATATATGACTTCTTTTTTCTAAGTATCACTTTGTTCTAATTGTGTTTGAATATATTCTCTTCTCCTCAAGATGGTAACTTTTGAGCTTTATACACTATCCTTATTGATTTGGCTTCAAAAGCTTTCTAGACTACAACAAGAAGCATGCATGTGGAAAAATGGTGAAACACAACATGTAAAAATAATGATACAAGATAATATTTCATATATCAACTCTTTTATTTAAATTATCATTTAGTACAAACATTATTTATCACTAGCGTCCATGTCAAAGACTTCGACAAGTACATGTTTTATATGTATTTAGGCTCATTATTCAAGATAAGAGTTGGAGAGAAATAGGAGGACAGATAATTAACAACCAATAATACACTTTTCTTCTCCAATATGGTAGGGCCACCCATGCTTGAGTCATTTCGATGCATATCCTTAGTAGCTAGATGATTCTCAAAAGCTTGTTCACAACCACCGGAAGAGTACAAATAATATCGTGGGTTATATTATTTTCTCCAAGATAACTTGGGTCGAGAATGTTCGAGTCCTTTTTACCTTGTACGTTTTCAATCTTTGGATGGTCTTCAATACTTGATGTAATAGTGGACCGTTTACAACCACCCATAAGAGAACAATATAGAAGTGGAAGAAACTTTTCTTCAGCTGGATGACTAGGGTCCGCTAGATTTGAATTTTCCGCAGAAGAAGACGAGCTTCGCCATTACATGAAAAATTCATAACTATCAATATCGATACCAGCATGAAGCATTTTGCAAAAGTCATTATTATTTGTTATAAGATTTTGTTAGTTAAAGTACAAGAAATGTGTGATTTTAATGTTTCCATTCACATGTTTAAATAGGAATAAAAAAATTGTAGTCAAGGAACATTGCTTCAATTTATTGACTATCTAACTCACAACATAATGCAATTATTACAAATTAATTTGAGTTAGGTACAACATAATAAGACCAAACACCTACATTATTTTTGTTCAATCCAATTTATAAAAGTTATATTTTATATCTCATGAAAAGTATAATGATGGATGTATAATGTGGTGTCTAGGACATTTGGCGAGTGATAGAAAAATATAGTTTTCCAAAATATTCCAGTACTTTTAGCCTTTAAAATAGCTAAAATAAGATATGTCAACCTTATATGGATAAACAACTCATTGAGACACAACGACAAGCTAATTCATTTCGATACCATATACTTAAGTTATTTCCTCCTATTTCCTCTATAGTTTATATTAATCTTACGTTGTATGTTGAATGTTTGTTGTGATGTTACAATTCATAGCTTTACATATAACTTAACCCACTGGATTAGCCATTGATTTCATAAGCTTTAAGTAAATCAAGTAAAGTGTGTACACATCGACAAGTTTGCCCACTTTAATTACAAGGTTAGTTGTTGTCATATCTAAACCAATATAGTTTGTATATATCGCTATTGGGTTTAAGTTGAATTACATGAAAATTTATATGTTTATATTAAGATTCTATCATTGAGTTTTAAAATTGTCTTCCGGTTAATGTGCAATACATGTTAGATATATATTTAGAAAAAAAAAATTAGAACACAATAAAGTTTTTAAAAAATAACAAATTTTTAGCATACAAATCTTACGAACATGTCTTGAGCTCCACTGATATATTGAGATTTTTCTGTTAGGTCGCCAAAATACTTTCTCAAACTTAGCTTTTGTATGGTTTATTATTTTTAAGGTTAGGCCTGCAATAATTGAAGGACTGGCATACGAGTTAAGACTTATTGAGGGAGCCTTTTTATTAGTCTGCTACAATTAGAAATAAATTTTGTAGATGGTATACCGTGTCACAATGCTACAAAGGGTGAAAAGAAAAATGAGTATATGGTTACCAACTTATCCAATAATGAAGTAAATGTGTAGATAAATTAGGGACTAAAGGCACAAGCATTCAATTTACAGAATCACACTTTATTTCATAAATAATATGACTCTATAGTATAGCTTGGCAACCTATAATTTTTCTTTTCTAAGATTTAGTAAACAGATTGATATATAATTCATGATTTTGGACATAGCTTTTGCTACCATGCCAAACAATAAAAAACTATTAATAACTCTTTTGTTCACACATTTTGAACTCTCGCTCACTTTAGTGAAATATACTTTTTATATTATATACAAGTCGACAAACACCATGATTACCAGTTATGTTTGAAAGAAATAAATTAATATTGATACTCAAATCTCTCGGCTTTTGTAGAAGCCCAATCATACATTTAGAAATGTACCTATGAGTTTAATTTATGGAAACAACCATTTTCAAAGACTGAGTCTGATTTTTTTCTTTCTAGTTGTTGTATTTATTATTTAACACTTATGTTTATTTTAAGAAATTGTATTTTTTAATATTCTAAAATCATAATATTGACTTGTTAAACTTCCAACTTACTTAATTGAATCACAATACAATTTTGCGTTCAATATGTTAACATAAATAGTGTTGCTTATTTTTGTATATAGCTAAGCTCTAGTATAGCACAATTATATTATTATTTAAGTTAACCATTAGGTATCTAAATTGTTAGTTATAAAGCTATACAAACATATTAATGGCATGTTCTCGAAGTAAGATTAAAAAAATTTATTGTGATAATTAAGACTTAGTGTTAGTCAAATTATTTGGCCAGAAAATAAAAAAAAGGCATTGTATCGATAATATGATTGTATTGTGTATATGTCATTAATCATAACAACAACATATATTCATAAAATATCGAATATAATATCTCATTATCCAAAACCGCTATTATGCCTCGATTGAAACTTAGAGAACCAAAAAATATGACTACTTACATCAAAAAAATAAGTGTGTCGAAAAACAAAATAATTCTAACGAAGTATCTGTATTCAACCAAATATACTTAAATTGGCATGTTTGAATACATAAAATTTCAAGATTCAATCGAAAATAACAAAACATAGACTCTTCTTTTGTATTGTATATTCTCTTGTGTGGCACACCATAAAGCAAATTACCTCAAGAATTAGGCCAGGTCATACAAAATAATCAGTGCACTTCACTTGTTGGTTTACATGCTTTGCGGGACCGCCATTAGGCCAGGTCCACTCTTGGCTAAGCTCTTTGGGCAGGCCCATCACTTAACCCGGTGAAGAAGAGCTTCCTATCGAAGATGCTTAACACACCTAACCTAAGCTGATTCATCTACTTATTTTGTATCCAATACAGCTTTTCCAGACATTTGTAAGCATCTGAGACAGCAGGAAGTGCTCCGCTCAATAGATAATTATATTTGGAGTTATGTTGTATCCGTTTCAAAAACCATTAAATCAGCGGGTCCAAGTAGGAAATAAATTACTAAGAATAAGAAGCGAAAAATCCAGGTTATGACAATAATTTACTATTGACGTTCTGTCTCGCGAGTGACCTTTGGGCTGGATCCTATCTTTTCTTTCAACAGTACATGTTACCTTTAGTGTAATACTAAATTTAAAAGCCAATGGTTATGGCTATTTGTTAATTAAGTATAACGTTCAAGAACATAGAAATAATTTAAATTTGTACGGAAATTAGATGAAGTCTAATGTTTGTTTAATATTCTTATAGTAATAAAAGAGTTAAGGATCAAATGATATTGACCACTTTTGTACTCGTGTAAAACATTCTTTTGAATTAACCTACATAAACTAGGAGAGTTTTATTTTGATGCATAATCTATTATTTTCTATAAAGTCTTTAGGTCCTACCTTGATACGGGACATCGTTGTATTTGATGTCGATCATGAAATATATATTTATTTTTTATTGTATTTTACAATGAATCATTGTGGTAGGACACCAATATTTAGGCAATATTTCAACGTGCTATTTAAGCTCAAAGTAAGATGTCTCAATTTAAGGACAATAGTGCTAGCTAGTACGCAGTTTTCGCAGTGGAACTTGTACTCTTAACTGGTTAATTATCAAGAATATAAATTGTAAAATACTAATAGTATACAAACAAACAATATTGTGTTAACATGACCATGGAGTAAACTAGTTATGGTGCTACATAAAAAAAAATTACGGATTCTAACATGAGATTAATGAGAATATATGTTTTATTGTTTACAAAATGATTTTTGAACCCGCGAGCTTCATGAATCACCTATTGGCTAAAGCACAACAAAAAGAGATAACATTAGTCGTAGTCTATTTCTCTAAGTTTCAATTACTTTTTATTCTTAAATTGAATACTTTCTTTCCAAAACTATTTTCAAAATTGTTATTATGATATGACACAACAAAGACTTGCCTAAATATTAAAAATAGATTAAATATACACAAAACATTAGATTTGACATCATTCATCTCAAACAGTGTATTGGGTAAAATTGTACAAATAAATGTTGTTGAAAAAACAATTATTTGCTTTTTGGTCATGGATTATTCACTTAGACCGCTTACATCATTCAAATAAAACTTTTTGTAATTAAATGACCGTTAAGCCAGTAATTGTTATAAATTCTAACTATAATGATGTTACGAATATTACCATATATGACTTCTTTTTTCTAAGTATCACTTTGTTCTAATTGTGTTTGAATATATTCTCTTCTCCTCAAGATGGTAACTTTTGAGCTTTATACACTATCCTTATTGATTTGGCTTCAAAAGCTTTCTAGACTACAACAAGAAGCATGCATGTGGAAAAATGGTGAAACACAACATGTAAAAATAATGATACAAGATAATATTTCATATATCAACTCTTTTATTTAAATTATCATTTAGTACAAACATTATTTATCACTAGCGTCCATGTCAAAGACTTCGACAAGTACATGTTTTATATGTATTTAGGCTCATTATTCAAGATAAGAGTTGGAGAGAAATAGGAGGACAGATAATTAACAACCAATAATACACTTTTCTTCTCCAATATGACTGGGGCCACCCATGCTTGAGTCATTTCGATGCATATCCTTAGTAGCTAGATGATTCTCAAAAGCTTGTTCACAACCACCAGGAAGAGTACAAATAATGTCGTGGGTTATATTATTTTCTCCAAGATAACTTGGGTCGAGAATGTTCGAGTCCTTTTTACCTTGTACGTTTTCAATCTTTGGATGGTCTTCAATACTTGATGTAATAGTGGACCGTTTACAACCACCCATAAGAGAACAATATAGAAGTGGAAGAAACTTTTCTTCAGTTGGATGACTAGGGTCCGCTAGATTTGAATTTTCTGCAAGAAGACGAGCTTCGCCATTACATGAAAAATTCATAACTATCAATATCGATACCAGCATGAAGCATTTTGCAAAAGCCATTATTATTTGTTATAAGATTTTGTTAGTTAAAGTACAAGAAATGTGTGATTTTAATGTTTTCATTCACATGTTTAAATAGGAATAAAAAAATTGTAGTCAAGGAACATTGCTTCAATTTATTGACTATCTAACTCACAACATAATGCAATTATTACAAATTAATTTGAGTTAGGTACAACATAATAAGACCAGCACCTACATTATTTTTGTTCAATCATATTTATAAAAGTTATATTTTATATCTCATGAAAAGTATAATGATGGATGTATAATGTGGTGTCTAGGACATTTGGCAGTGATAGAAAAATATAGTTTTCCAAAATATTCCAGGTACTTTTAGCCTTTAAAATAGCTAAAATAAGATATGGCAACCTTATATGAATAAACAACTCATTGAGACACAACGACAAGCTAATTCATTTCGATACCATATACTTAAGTTATTTCCTCCTATTTCCTCTATAGTTTATATTAATCTTACGTTATATGTTGAATGTTTGTTGTGATGTTAAAATTCTAGCTTTACATATAACTTAACCCACTGGATTAGCCATTGATTTCATAAGCTTTAAGTAAATCAAGTAAAGTGTGTACACATCGACAAGTTTGCCCACTTTAATTACAAGGTTAGTTGTTGTCATATCTAAACCAATATAGTTTGTATATATCGCTATTGGGTTTAAGTTGAATTACATGAAAATTTATATGTTTATATTAAGATTCTATCATTGAGTTTTAAAATTGTCTTCCGGTTAATGTGCAATACATGTTAGATATATATTTAGAAATAAAAAATTAGAACACAATAAAGTTTTTAAAAAATAACAAATTTTTAACATACAAATCTTACGAACATGTCTTGAGCTCCACTGATATATTGAGATTTTTCTGTTAGGTCGCCAAAATACTTTCTCAAACTTAGCTTTTGTATGGTTTATTATTTTTAAGGTTAGGCCTGCAATAATTGAAGGACTGTCATACGAGTTAAGACTTATTGAGGGAGCCTTTTTATTAGTCTGCTACAATTAGAAATAAATTTTATAGATGGTATACCGTGTCACAATGCTACAAAGGGTGAAAAGAAAATGAGTATATGATTACCAACTTATCCAATAATGAAGTAAATGTGTAGATAAATTAGGGACTAAAGGCACAAGCATTCAATTTACAGAATCACACTTTATTTCATAAATAATATGACTCTATAATATAGCTTGGCAACCTATAATTTTTCTTTTCTAAGATTTAGTAAACAGATTGATATATAATTCATGATTTTGGACATAGCTTTTGCTACCATGCCAAACAATAAAAAACTATTAATAACTCTTTTGTTCACACATTTTGAACTCTCGCTCACTTTAGTGAAATATACTTTTTATATTATATACAAGTCGACAAACACCATGATTACCAGTTATGTTTGAAAGAAATAAATTAATATTGATACTCAAATCTCTCAGCTTTTGTAGAAGCCCAATCATACATTTCGAGAAATGTACCTATGAGTTTAATTTATGGAAACAACCATTTTCAAAGACTGAGTCTGATTTTTTTCTTTCTAGTTGTTGTATTTATTATTTAACACTTATGTTTATTTTAAGAAATTGTATTTTTTAATATTCTAAAATCATAATATTTACTTGTTAAACTTCCAACTTACTTAATTGAATCACAATACAATTTTGCGTTCAATATGTTAACATAAATAGTGATGCTTATTTTTGTATATAGCTAAGCTCTAGTATAGCACAACTATATTATTATTTAAGTTAACCATTAGGTATTTAAATTGTTAGTTATAACGGTATACAAACATATTAATGACATGTTCTCTAAGTAAGATTAAAAAAATTTATTGTGATAATTAAGACTTAGTGTTAGTCAAAATATTTGGCCAGAAAATAAAAAAAAGGCATTGTATCGATAATATGATTGTATTGTGTATATGTCATTAATCATAACAACAACATATATTCGTAAAATATCGAATATAATATCTCATTATCCAAAACCGCTATTAAGCCTCGATTGAAACTTAGAGAACCAAAAAATATGACTACTTACATCAAAAAAATAACTGTGTCGAAACATAAAATAATTCTAACGAAGTATCTGTATTCAACCAAATATACTTAAATTGGCATGTTTGAATACATAAAATTTCAAGATTCAATCGAAAATAACAAAACATAGACTCTTTTTTTGTATTGTATATTCTCTTGTGTGGCACACCATAAAGCAAATTACCTCAAGAATTAGGCCAGGTCATACAAAATAATTAGTGCACTTCACTTGTTGGTTTACATGCTTTGCGGGACCGCCATTAGGCCAGGTCCACTCTTGGCTAAGCTCTTTGGGCAGGCCCATCACTTAACCCGGTGAAGAAGAGCTTCCAATCGAAGATGCTTAACACACATAACCTAAGCTGCTTCCTCTACTTATTTTGTATCCAATACAGCTTTTCCAGACATTTGTAAGCATCTGAGACAGCAGGAAGTGCTCCGCTCAATAGATAATGATATTTGGAGTTATGTTGTATCCGTTTCAAAAACCATTAAATTGGTGGGTCCAAGTAGGAAATAAATTACTAAGAATAAGAAGCGAAAAATCCTGGTTATGACAATAATTTACTATTAACGTTCTATCTCGCGAGTGACCTTTGGGCTGGATCCTATCTTTTCTTTCAACAGTACATGTTACCTTTAGTGTAATACTAAATTTAAAAGCCAATGGTTATGGCTATTTGTTAATTAAGTATAACGTTCAAGAACATAGAAGTAATTTAAATTTGTACGGAAATTAGATGAAGTCTAATGTTTGTTTAATATTCTTATAGTAATAAAAGAGTTAAGGATCAAATGATATTGACCACTTTTGTACTCGTGTAAAACATTCTTTTGAATTAACCTACATAAACTAGGAGAGTTTTATTTTGATGCATAATCTATTATTTTCTATAAAGTCTTTAGGTCCTACCTTGATACGGGACATCGTTGTATTTGATGTCGATTATGAAATATATATTTATTTTTTATTGTATTTTACAATGAATCATTGTGGTAGGACATCAATATTTAGGCAACATTTCAACGTGCTATTTAAGCTCAAAAGTAAGATGTCTCAATTTAAGGACAATAGTGCTAGCTAGTACGCAGTTTTCGGAGTGGAACTTGTACCCTCAACTGGTTAATTTTAAAGAATATAAATTGTAAAATACTAATAGTATACTAACAAACAATATTGCGCTAACATGACTATGGAGTAAACTAGTTATGGTGCTACATAAAAAAAAATTACGGATTCTAACATGAGATTAATGAGAATATATGTTTTATTGTTTACAAAATGATTTTTGAACCCGCGAGCTTCATGAATCACCTATTGGCTAAAGCATAACAAAAAGAGATAACATTAGTCGTAGTCTATTTCTCTAAGTTTCAATTACTTTTTATTCTTAAATTGAATACTTTCTTTCCAAAACTATTTTCAAAAATTGTTATTATGATATGACACAACAAAGACTTGCCTAAATATTAGAAATAGATTAAATATACACAAAACATTAGATTTGGCATCATTCATCTCAAACAGTGTATTTGGTAAAATTGTACAAATAAATTTTGTTGAAAAAACAATTATTTGCTTTTTGGTCATGGATTATTCACTTAGACCGCTTACGTCATTCAAATAAAACTTTTTGTAATTAAATGACCGTTAAGCCAGTAATTGTTATAAATTCTAACTATAATGATGTTACAAATATCACCATATATGACTTCTTTTTTCTAAGTATCACTTTGTTCTAATTGTGTTTGAATATATTCTCTTCTCCTCAAGATGGTAACTTTTGAGCTTTATACACTATCCTTATTGATTTGGCTTCAAAAGCTTTCTAGACTACAACAAGACGCATGCATGTGGAAAAATGGTGAAACACAACATGTAAAAATAATGATACAAGATAATATTTCATATATCAACTCTTTTATTTAAATTATCATTTAGTACAAACATTATTTATCACTAGCGTCCATGTCAAAGACTTCGACAAGTACATGTTTTATATGTATTTAGGCTCATTATTCAAGATAAGAGTTGGAGAGAAATAGGAGGACAGATAATTAACAACCAATAATACACTTTTCTTCTCCAATATGACTAGGGCCACCCATGCTTGAGTCATTTCGATGCATATCCTTAGTAGCTAGATGATTCTCAAAAGCTTGTTCACAACCACCAGGAAGAGTACAAATAATGTCGTGGGTTATATTCTTTTCTCCAAGATAACTTGGGTCGAGAATGTTCGAGTCCTTTTTACCTTGTACGTTTTCAATCTTTGGATGGTCTTCAATACTTGATGTAATAGTGGACCGTTTACAACCACCCATAAGAGAACAATATAGAAGTGGAAGAAACTTTTCTTCAGTTGGATGACTAGGGTCCGCTAGATTTGAATTTTCTGCAAGAAGACGAGCTTCGCCATTACATGAAAAATTCATAACTATCAATATCGATACCAGCATGAAGTATTTTGCAAAAGCCATTATTAGTTGGTATAAGATTTTGTTAGTTAAAGTACAAGAAATGTGTGATTTTAATGTTTTCATTCACATGTTTAAATAGGAATAAAAAAATTGTAGTCAAGGAACATTGCTTCAATTTATTGACTATCTAACTCACAACATAATGCAATTATTACAAATTAATTTGAGTTAGGTACAACATAATAAGACCAGCACCTACATTATTTTTGTTCAATCCAATTTATAAAAGTTATATTTTATATCTCATGAAAGGTGTAATGATGGATGTATAATGTGGTGTCTAGGACATTTGGCAGTGATAGAAAAATATAGTTTTCCAAAATATTCCAGGTACTTTTAGCCTTTAAAATAGCTAAAATAAGATATGGCAACCTTATATGAATAAACAACTCATTGAGACACAATGACAAGCTAATTCATTTCGATACCATATACTTAAGTTATTTCCTCCTATTTCCTCTATAGTTTATATTAATCTTACGTTGTATGTTGAATGTTTGTTGTGATTTTACAATTCATAGCTTTACATATAACTTAACCCACTGGATTAGCCATTGATTTCATAAGCTTTAAGTAAATCAAGTAAAGTGTGTACACATCGACAAGTTTGCCCACTTTAATTACAAGGTTAGTTGTTGTCATATCTAAACCAATATAGTTTGTATATATCGCTATTGGGTTTAAGTTGAATTACATGAAAATTTATATGTTTATATTAAGATTCTATCATTGAGTTTTAAAATTGTCTTCCGGTTAATGTGCAATACATGTTAGATATATATTTAGAAATAAAAAATTAGAACACAATAAAGTTTTTAAAAAATAACAAATTTTTAACATACAAATCTTACGAACATGTCTTGAGCTCCACTGATATATTGAGATTTTTCTGTTAGGTCGCCAAAATACTTTCTCAAACTTAGCTTTTGTATGGTTTATTATTTTTAAGGTTAGGCCTACAATAATTGAAGGACTGTCATACGAGTTAAGACTAATTGAGGGAGCCTTTTTATTAGTCTGCTACAATTAGAAATAAATTTTATAGATGGTATACCGTGTCACAATGCTACAAAGGGTGAAAAGAAAATGAGTATATGGTTACCAACTTATCCAATAATGAAGTAAATGCGTAGATAAATTAGGGACTAAAGGCACAAGCATTCAATTTACAGAATCACACTTTATTTCATAAATAATATGACTCTATAATATAGCTTGGCAACCTATAATTTTTCTTTTCTAAGATTTAGTAAACAGATTGATATATAATTCATGATTTTGGACATAGCTTTTGCTACCATGCCAAACAATAAAAAACTATTAATAACTCTTTTGTTCACACATTTTGAACTCTCGCTCACTTTAGTGAAATATACTTTTTATATTATATACAAGTCGACAAACACCATGATTACCGATTATGTTTGAAAGAAATAAATTAATATTGATACTCAAATCTCTCGGCTTTTGTAGAAGCCAATCATACATTTAGAAATGTACCTATGAGTTTAATTTATGGAAACAACCATTTTCAAAGACTGAGTCTGATTTTTTTCTTTCTAGTTGTTGTATTTATTATTTAACACTTATGTTTATTTTAAGAAATTGTATTTTTTAATATTCTAAAATCATAATATTGACTTGTTAAACTTCCAACTTACTTAATTGAATCACAATACAATTTTGCGTTCAATATGTTAACATAAATAGTGATGCTTATTTTTGTATATAGCTAAGCTCTAGTATAGCACAACTATATTATTATTTAAGTTAACCATTAGGTATCTAAATTGTTAGTTATAACGCTATACAAACATATTAATGACATGTTCTCGAAGTAAAATTAAAAAAATTTATTGTGATAATTAAGACTTAGTGTTAGTCAAAATATTTGGCCAGAAAATAAAAAAAAGGCATTGTATCGATAATATGATTGTATTGTGTATATGTCATTAATCATAACAACAACATATATTCGTAAAATATCGAATATAATATCTCATTATCCAAAACCGCTATTAAGCCTCGATTGAAACTTAGAGAACCAAAAAATATGACTACTTACATCAAAAAAATAAGTGTATCGAAACATAAAATAATTCTAACGAAGTATCTGTATTCAACCAAATATACTTAAATTGGCATGTTTGAATACATAAAATTTCAAGATTCAATCGAAAATAACAAAACATAGACTCTTTTTTTGTATTGTATATTCTCTTGTGTGGCACACCATAAAGCAAATTACCTCAAGAATTAGGCCAGGTCATACAAAATAATTAGTGCACTTCACTTGTTGGTTTACATGCTTTGCGGGACCGCCATTAGGCCAGGTCCACTCTTGGTTAAGCTCTTTGGGCAGGCCCATCACTTAACCCGGTGAAGAAGAGCTTTCAATCGAAGATGCTTAACACACATAACCTAAGCTGCTTCCTCTACTTATTTTGTATCCAATACAGCTTTTCCAGACATTTGTAAGCATCTGAGACAGCAGGAAGTGCTCCGCTCAATAGATAATGATATTTGGAGTTATGTTGTATCCGTTTCAAAAACCATTAAATTGGCGGGTCCAAGTAGGAAATAAATTACTAAGAATAAGAAGCGAAAAATCCAGGTTATGACAATAATTTACTATTAACGTTCTATCTCGCGAGTGACCTTTGGGCTGGATCCTATCTTTTCTTTTAACAGTACATGTTACCTTTAGTGTAATACTAAATTTAAAAGCCAATGGTTATGGCTATTTGTTAATTAAGTATAACGTTCAAGAACATAGAAGTAATTTAAATTTGTACGGAAATTAGATGAAGTCTAATGTTTGTTTAATATTCTTATAGTAATAAAAGAGTTAAGGATCAAATGATATTGACCACTTTTGTACTCGTGTAAAACATTCTTTTGAATTAACCTACATAAACTAGGAGAGTTTTATTTTGATGCATAATCTATTATTTTCTATAAAGTCTTTAGGTCCTACCTTGATACGGGACATCGTTGTATTTGATGTCGATCATGAAATATATATTTATTTTTTATTGTATTTTACAATGAATCATTGTGGTAGGACACCAATATTTAGGCAACATTTCAACGTTCTATTTAAGCTCAAAAGTAAGATGTCTCAATTTAAGGACAATAGTGCTAGCTAGTCTGTGCGATTTTTCGCGATGGAACTTGTACCCTTAACTGGTTAATTTTCAAGAATATAAATTGTAAAATACTAATAGTATACTAACAAACAATATTGTGCTAACATGACTATGGAGTAAACTAGTTATGGTGCTACATAAAAAAAAATTACGGATTCTAACATGAGATTAATGAGAATATATGTTTTATTGTTTACAAAATGATTTTTGAACCCGCGAGCTTCATGAATCACCTATTGGCTAAAGCATAACAAAAAGAGATAACATTAGTCGTATTCTATTTCTCTAAGTTTCAATTACTTTTTATTCTTAAATTGAATACTTTCTTTCCAAAACTATTTTCAAAAATTGTTATTATGATATGACACAACAAAGACTTGCCTAAATATTAAAAATAGATTAAATATTCACAAAACATTAGATTTGGCATCATTCATCTCAAACAGTGTATTTGGTAAAATTGTACAAATAAATTTTGTTGAAAAATCAATTATTTGCTTTTTGGTCATGGATTATTCACTTAGACCACTTACATCATTCAAATAAAACTTTTTGTAATTAAATGACCGTTAAGCCAGTAATTGTTATAAATTCTAACTATAATGATGTTACAAATATCACCATATATGACTTCTTTTTTCTAAGTATCACTTTGTTCTAATTGTGTTTGAATATATTCTCTTCTCCTCAAGATAGTAACTTTTGAGCTTTATACACTATCCTTATTGATTTGGCTTCAAAAACTTTCTAGACTACAACAAGAAGCATGCATGTGGAAAAATGGTGAAACACAACATGTAAAAATAATGATACAAGATAATATTTCATATATCAACTCTTTTATTTAAATTATCATTTAGTACAAACATTATTTATCACTAGCGTCCATGTCAAAGACTTCGAAAAGTACATGTTTTATATGTATTTAGGCTCATTATTCAAGATAAGAGTTGGAGAGAAATAGGAGGACAGATAATTAACAACCAATAATACACTTTTCTTCTCCAATATGACTGGGGCCACCCATGCTTGAGTCATTTCCATGTATATCCTTAGTAGCTAGATGATTCTCAAAAGCTTGTTCACAACCACCAGGAAGAGTACAAATAATGTCGTGGGTTATATTATTTTCTCCAAGATAACTTGGGTCGAGAATGTTCGATCCTTTTTTTTTTTTGCGTTTTCAATCTTTGGATGGTCTTCAATACTTGATGTAATAGTGGACCATTTACAACCACCCATAAGAGAACAATATAGAAGTGGAAGAAACTTTTCTTCAGTTGGATGACTAGGGTCCGCTAGATTTGAATTTTCTGCAAGAAGACGAGCTTCGCCATTACATGAAAAATTCATAACTATCAATATCGATACCAGCATGAAGCATTTTGCAAAAGCCATTATTATTTGTTATAAGATTTTGTTAGTTAAAGTACAAGAAATGTGTGATTTTAATGTTTTCATTCACATGTTTAAATAGGAATAAAAAAATTGTAGTCAAGGAACATTGCTTCAATTTATTGACTATCTAACTCACAACATAATGCAATTATTACAAATTAATTTGAGTTAGGTACAACATAATAAGACCAGCACCTACATTATTTTTGTTCAATCCAATTTATAAAAGTTATATTTTATATCTCATGAAAAGTATAATGATGGATGTATAATGTGGTGTCTAGGACATTTGGCAGCGATAGAAAAATATAGTTTTCCAAAATATTCCAGGTACTTTTAGCCTTTAAAATAGCTAAAATAAGATATGGCAACCTTATATGAATAAACAACTCATTGAGACACAACGACAAGCTAATTCATTTCGATACCATATACTTAAGTTATTTCCTCCTATTTCCTCTATAGTTTATATTAATCTTACGTTGTATGTTGAATGTTTGTTGTGATGTTACAATTCATAGCTTTACATATAACTTAACCCACTGGATTAGCCATTGATTTCATAAGCTTTAAGTAAATCAAGTAAAGTGTGTACACATCGACAAGTTTGCCCACTTTAATTACAAGGTTAGTTGTTGTCATATCTAAACCAATATAGTTTGTATATATCGCTATTGGGTTTAAGTTGAATTACATGAAAATTTATATGTTTATATTAAGATTCTATCATTGAGTTTTAAAATTGTCTTCCGGTTAATGTGCAATACATGTTAGATATATATTTAGAAATAAAAAATTAGAACACAATAAAGTTTTTAAAAAATAACAAATTTTTAGCATACAAATCTTACGAACATGTCTTGAGCTCCACTGATATATTGAGATTTTTCTGTTAGGTCGCCAAAATACTTTCTCAAACTTAGCTTTTGTATGGTTTATTATTTTTAAGGTTAGGCCTGCAATAATTGAAGGACTGGCATACGAGTTAAGACTTATTGAGGGAGCCTTTTTATTAGTCTGCTACAATTAGAAATAAATTTTGTAGATGGTATACCGTGTCACAATGCTACAAAGGGTGAAAAGAAAAATGAGTATATGGTTACCAACTTATCCAATAATGAAGTAAATGTGTAGATAAATTAGGGACTAAAGGCACAAGCATTCAATTTACAGAATCACACTTTATTTCATAAATAATATGACTCTATAGTATAGCTTGGCAACCTATAATTTTTCTTTTCTAAGATTTAGTAAACAGATTGATATATAATTCATGATTTTGGACATAGCTTTTGCTACCATGCCAAACAATAAAAAACTATTAATAACTCTTTTGTTCACACATTTTGAACTCTCGCTCACTTTAGTGAAATATACTTTTTATATTATATACAAGTCGACAAACACCATGATTACCAGTTATGTTTGAAAGAAATAAATTAATATTGATACTCAAATCTCTCAGCTTTTGTAGAAGCCCAATCATACATTTCGAGAAATGTACCTATGAGTTTAATATATGGAAACAACCATTTTCAAAGACTGAGTCTGATTTTTTTCTTTCTAGTTGTTGTATTTATTATTTAACACTTATGTTTATTTTAAGAAATTGTATTTTTTAATATTCTAAAATCATAATATTGACTTGTTAAACTTCCAACTTACTTAATTGAATCACAATACAATTTTGCGTTCAATATGTTAACATAAATAGTGATGCTTATTTTTGTATATAGCTAAGCTCTAGTATAGCACAACTATATTATTATTTAAGTTAACCATTAGGTATCTAAATTGTTAGTTATAACGCTATACAAACATATTAATGACATGTTCTCGAAGTAAGATTAAAAAAATTTATTGTGATAATTAAGACTTAGTGTTAGTCAAAATATTTGGCCAGAAAATAAAAAAAAGGCATTGTATCGATAATATGATTGTATTGTGTATATGTCATTAATCATAACAACAACATATATTCGTAAAATATCGAATATAATATCTCATTATCCAAAACCGCTATTAAGCCTCGATTGAAACTTAGAGAACCAAAAAATATGACTACTTACATCAAAAAAATAAGTGTGTCGAAACATAAAATAATTCTAACGAAGTATCTGTATTCAACCAAATATACTTAAATTGGCATGTTTGAATACATAAAATTTCAAGATTCAATCGAAAATAACAAAACATAGACTCTTTTTTTGTATTGTATATTCTCTTGTGTGGCACACCATAAAGCAAATTACCTCAAGAATTAGGCCAGGTCATACAAAATAATTAGTGCACTTCACTTGTTGGTTTACATGCTTTGCGGGACCGCCATTAGGCCAGGTCCACTCTTGGCTAAGCTCTTTGGGCAGGCCCATCACTTAACCCGGTGAAGAAGAGCTTCCAATCGAAGATGCTTAACACACATAACCTAAGCTGCTTCCTCTACTTATTTTGTATCCAATACAGCTTTTCCAGACATTTGTAAGCATCGAGACAAAGGGGAAGTGCTCCGCTCAATAGATAGTGATATTTGGAGTTATGTTGTATCCGTTTCAAAAACCATTAAATTGGCGGGTCCAAGTAGGAAATAAATTACTAAGAATAAGAAGCGAAAAATCCAGGTTATGACAATAATTTACTATTAACGTTCTATCTCGCGAGTGACCTTTGGGCTGGATCCTATCTTTTCTTTCAACAGTACATGTTACCTTTAGTGTAATACTAAATTTAAAAACCAATGGTTATGGCTATTTGTTAATTAAGTATAACGTTCAAGAACATAGAAGTAATTTAAATTTGTACGGAAATTAGATGAAGTCTAATGTTTGTTTAATATTCTTATAGTAATAAAAGAGTTAAGGATCAAATGATATTGACCACTTTTGTACTCGTGTAAAACATTCTTTTGAATTAACCTACATAAACTAGGAGAGTTTTATTTTGATGCATAATCTATTATTTTCTATAAAGTCTTTAGGTCCTACCTTGATACGGGACATCGTTGTATTTGATGTCGATCATGAAATATATATTTATTTTTTATTGTATTTTACAATGAATCATTGTGGTAGGACACCAATATTTAGGCAACATTTCAACGTGCTATTTAAGCTCAAAAGTAAGATGTCTCAATTTAAGGACAATAGTGCTACCTAGTACGCAGTTTTCGCAGTGGAACTTGTACCCTTAACTGGTTAATTTTCAAGAATATAAATTGTAAAATACTAATAGTATACTAACAAACAATATTGTGCTAACATGACTATGGAGTAAACTAGTTATGGTGCTACATAAAAAAAAATTACGGATTCTAACATGAGATTAATGAGAATATATGTTTTATTGTTTACAAAATGATTTTTGAACCCGCGAGCTTCATGAATCACCTATTGGCTAAAGCATAACAAAAAGAGATAACATTAGTCGTAGTCTATTTCTCTAAGTTTCAATTACTTTTTATTCTTAAATTGAATACTTTCTTTCCAAAACTATTTTAAAAAATTGTTATTATGATATGACACAACAAAGACTTGCCTAAATATTAAAAATAGATTAAATATACACAAAACATTAGATTTGGCATCATTCATCTCAAACAGTGTATTTGGTAAAATTGTACAAATAAGTTTTGTTGAAAAATCAATTATTTGCTTTTTGGTCATGGATTATTCACTTAGACCACTTACATCATTCAAATAAAACTTTTTGTAATTAAATGACCGTTAAGCCAGTAATTGTTATAAATTCTAACTATAATGATGTTACAAATATCACCATATATGACTTCTTTTTTCTAAGTATCACTTTGTTCTAATTGTGTTTGAATATATTCTCTTCTCCTCAAGATAGTAACTTTTGAGCTTTATACACTATCCTTATTGATTTGGCTTCAAAAACTTTCTAGACTACAACAAGAAGCATGCATGTGGAAAAATGGTGAAACACAACATGTAAAAATAATGATACAAGATAATATTTCATATATCAACTCTTTTATTTAAATTATCATTTAGTACAAACATTATTTATCACTAGCGTCCATGTCAAAGACTTCGAAAAGTACATGTTTTATATGTATTTAGGCTCATTATTCAAGATAAGAGTTGGAGAGAAATAGGAGGACAGATAATTAACAACCAATAATACACTTTTCTTCTCCAATATGACTGGGGCCACCCATGCTTGAGTCATTTCCATGCATATCCTTAGTAGCTAGATGATTCTCAAAAGCTTGTTCACAACCACCGGAAGAGTACAAATAATGTCGTGGGTTATATTATTTTCTCCAAGATAACTTGGGTCGAGAATGTTCGAGTCCTTTTTACCTTGTACGTTTTCAATCTTTGGATGGTATTCAATACTTGATGTAATAGTGGACCGTTTACAACCACCCATAAGAGAACAATATAGAAGTGGAAGAAACTTTTCTTCAGCTGGATGACTAGGGTCCGCTAGATTTGAATTTTCTGCAAGAAGACGAGCTTCGCCATTACATGAAAAATTCATAACTATCAATATCGATACCAGCATGAAGCATTTTGCAAAAGCCATTATTATTTGTTATAAGATTTTGTTAGTTAAAGTACAAGAAAGGTGTGATTTTAATGTTTTCATTCGTGTGTTTAAATAGGAATAAAAACATTGTAGTCAAGGAACTTTGCTTCAATTTATTGACTATCTAACTCACAAGATAATGCAATTATTACAAATTACTTTGAGTTAGGTACAACATAATAAGACCAACACCTACATTATTTTTGTTCAATCCAATTTATAAAAGTTATATTTTATATCTCATGAAAAGTACAATGATGGATATATAATGTGGTGTCTAGGACTTGTGGCAGTGACAGAAAAATATAATTTTCCAAAATATTCCAGGTACTTTTAGCCTTTAAAATAGCCAAAATAAGATATGGCAACCTTATATGAAAAAACAACTCCTTGAGACACAACTACAAGCTAATTCATTTTGATACCATATACTTAAGTTATTTCTTCCTATTTCCTCCATAGTTTATATTAATCTTACATTGTATGTCGAATGATTGTTGTTATGTTACAATCCATGGCTTTACATATAACTTAACCCACCGATTAGCCATTGATTTCATAAGCTTTAAGTAAATAAAGTAAGTGTGTAAACATCGATTAGTTTGCCCACTTCAATTACAAGGTTAGTTGTTGCCATATCTAGACCAATGTATTTTGTATATATCTCTATTGGGTTTAAGTTGAATTACATGAAAATTTACATGTTTATCTTAAGATTCTATCATTGAGTTTTTATAATTGTCTTCTAGTTAATTTGCAATGTATGTAAGAGATATCTTTAGAAATAAAAAATTAGAACACAATAAAGTGTTTTAAAGTTTTTCAAAAAATAACAAATGTTTAGCATACAAATGTTACGAACATGTCTTGAGCTCCACTGATTTATTGAGATTGTTTTGGTAGGTCGCCAAAATACTTTCTCAAACTTAGCTTTTGTATGGTTTATTATTTTTAAGGTTAGGCCTGGAATAATTGAGGGACTGGCATAGGAGTTATGACTTATTGAGGGAGCCTTTTTATTAGTCTGCTACAATTAGAAATAAATTTTGTAGATGGTATACCTTGTCACAATGCTACAAAAGGTGAAAAGTAAAATGAGTATATGGTTACTTACTTATCCAATTATAGAGAAAATGTGTAGATAAATCTATATATTTATATATAATAGCAGAAGTCCGAAACAATAATTTTCCCGCTCTTTTTACTTCTTATATTAGGAAATAATTGAAACATTATAAATGGTAATTATTATAAATGCTTAGATTAGGAAAATATCATAAGAATATCGTTGTAATTATATGAATTAGGAAAATATTTTAAGAAAAGATTGTAAATGTTATTCCTACTTTATATGTATATAAATTAGGAAAATATCATAAATGGTATTCCTATTTCATATGTATAAACATTTGGAAAATTTTATAAACGATATTCCTACTTTATACCAAAAGTGAGTCTATACTATCAATTCTATATTTATATAATATATAGATTATAAAAATTATAAATAGTATTTCACTATGATTAATATTATATCACTATATGTCAGTTCTGTTCATATATATTACAATGATTATGTTGATTCTATACATCATATCTTCATCAAATATATTATTATTTGTTTCAATTGTGTTGTTACTTTTTTTATACAGTGTAATATTAATTAATCAAGTTTTAAATACTAATGACTATTCAAATTTTCCTAAATTATTTAATAGTAGTTAAAATAGATGAATTATGATTTTATGCAATATCTTCTTATAGTTATACTACTTAAATTGCATTAGAGAGACACTTTGATATTGTTGATCCTAAATTCGAAGCATAACCACCAAATATGGCTTCATCTTCACGTTTCCCTATATTTTCGTATTCATCAAATGTCCCCCCAACATCGACAGTATTTAACTTGGATTATGCACTAAACAAGAATTTTTATATAAATTATATTGTAGATCTGTAAGGATGTTACTTGGTGAGTTAAATAAAAAAATATTTGTTTTTTTTGCTTATTCCTGATAGTTTTGTTGTAATTTTTTTTAAGTTGTATTTTGAATTATGATTTGTTTTTTTTTTATTATTCTTGATAATAATTATTTGATTATGTGAAACTAATTGCAAATTAAACACATTGGTCACTTCAAATATTTCTTCTTTTTGTGTCAAATAATCTATAGAAAAATCGGCTTTTTATGTATTTTTTAGTACGGCTTTTTACGTAATTGAGTTAGTGATGGCAAACAAAATTCTTTTAGAATTGAGAAATAGTTAAATAAATACTTAGTGATAAACTGATGCTCTCTGTTAGTTAAATACGGGAAGGGAAAAGTTCGTTATTTAGTACGTACAAGTATATTATGAATATTTTTTGAAAGTTACGGCGAAAAAATCGGCAAAAAATACGGAAATATTTAAAATACGGAACCATAGAAGTACGGGTTTAATACGAATATAAAATAATTATTCGGGAGTAATAATACGGCTTATTTTAACAGTATATTTACATAAATTGTAATTCATACTTATGCTTAGATTAGATTAAAATTAATTTTAGGTACTTTATTAATTTACTTTAAATTATTAATATACTTATTTATTATTAATATTATTATTTATTATTTTATAATATTGTAATTATACTTATAAATAATTTTTTAATGATTTTTTGATTTATTTAAATATTATAAAAATATTAAAATGAAGTTTTATTCGCTAAGTATTATACAGATAACAATAATACGAGTATTAAACGTTTTATTTGAAAAATACGGAATATTTAATGCCGCTTCAGAATCTGTACGGGAGACGGAAGTATTTTTTAATTATTCGTACGTACGGGTACTATACGGGTATGATACGCGAATTAACTAACAGGGCTGATGCTTACCTTGTCATATGCCCATGAAGATGCTAATTTAAATTTAATATCGGCTCGGTGATTAGTTTTATAATTTTGATTTTCTTATTATTTTTGTAAGAAATTTATTGGAATAACTTATTATATTAATCCATCAGAAATTCATTACAAAGCTTAACTAAATATGTTGTCGTGTCATTATCTCTTCAAATCATAATTACATTAAATTTTTTGTGTCAGCGTTTTTCATCCAAATTGGGATCTGCATAATGCGAATAGACTCACTTGGACGGTCAAAATGATCAACCCTATGGCCCGTTCTTTTTTACGGATGCATGGAGCAAATTCGTCCATGATAACACAAATCCAGATGGTGAAGTGTTGATTTTCTCTTATCGTGCCTTCCACGTTTTTGATGTGTCAATATTTTCCAATGATGATTTATGTAATGAATCAATGTGTATCCTTCTATAAATAAATTTTATTTTTATTTACTTTATATGAACATTTTATTATTAAAATAAAGTAATAAATATCAGCTCATGTTAATAGATAGTTTCAGTATAAACCAATAAAATAAAACAATAATACAGTTGAATAATAAAAAAGATAATTTCTATGAATAATAATAAAATAATAATACACGTGCAACGCACGAGCGGGATTACTAGTTAGGGACTAAAGGCACAAGCATTCAATTTATAGAATCACACTTCATTTCATAAATATTATGACTCTATAATATAGCTTGGCAGCCTATACTTTTTATTTTCTAAGATTTAGTAAAGAGATTGATATATAATTGATGATATTGGACATAGCTTTTGCTACCATGCTAAACAATTAAAAACTATTAATAACTCTTTTGTTCACATATTTTGAACTTGTTCGCCAAAAATATTTGGATCATACAACTGCAAGTGTGCAGTGTAGTTTATAGAATAATGGCAAGCAAAGTCGTATTCCTCAGGGATTGAATCTCGAAACACTTAGGCTATAATAACATCGTATTCCAATTTTATTGAAGCGACCGAAAATCAAGTAATTTTACCTAACTAAAAATCGAAAATTAAAAAAGAAAAATAAAATAAATTTATGAACCCCACAAATATTTTCAACATCTTTAGGAGCAACCTTAGGCACATAATCTCAACATGCTTCTTCAATATTAAATGCGAATAAAGTTTTAAAAACCAATTCATGCAATTCTATGGGTTCAATTCCTAAAATAGTTTGTTGTGCAAATAAACAGTAGATTAATAATAATTGAGGTCTCCCGATCCATCACAATTATTACTAACTCCCAAAAGATCTTTGAATTGAAGTACTCCACACAAATAGAAGTAGTCTCCCGATATATTACTCTATTTATGCTTGAATTCGATTTTCGTCTTACTAGAACTCACCTCCCGGATTATGGACTAGAAGTATGACATGCAAATTATTGATCAGATAAAAAGCAATTAAGAATAAGCACTCGAATTCATAAAATAGAAAGCATGCATTTATTAGGAAAACAAATAATCATATTTAACATAAAGCAACAGTTTCGATTATGCCCCTAAGATCCGAAAGATATGCCAAACATTGATTACAAACTCATAGACAAATTCGACTCAATATTACGACATCGTTTAAGCACAGACAAGAGTTCTTAGACATAGAAAGAAAACCCCTTCTTATCAGGATGGATTCTCCTTCCAAGCCCTCGAAGCTCTTGTGCTCCCTAGATGTGAAAGCCTTGTGGTGTTCTTCGCGACCTAGCCTTTTGCTCTCAGAAGCTCTTCGATTCCTTCGTTCCTGTGTTATTTTATGTGTTTTCTCTGTATGAAGTTGTGTATTATCGTGCATAGCCTTGGGTCCCTTTTATAGATGCTTGGAGAGATCACTTGCAGAGTTTGAGTAGGAAAAGGAGACCAATTCAGCCCCAGTTACGTCGCACGTCCGTGTCATCCCACATGGCAGGGTCGTGCGATCAGAATTTGATCTTGGTGTCTTCATGAAAGTTGTAGATCTTTCTCTTAGATTTCCATAGCCACTTGAATCACATCAACATCAATTTTTGTAGAGAAAATTATGGCCAAAATACTAAACCATGCTAGTGTTGGAAACTGTTAGCGCGTTTTGAAGATTTTGAAGGAAATTCTCTTTTCTTTGACCGTCCATGCTTCGTTCCTTCCCTTCTTTGCCCATACCTTGTCTTTTTACATATCATTTGAAACATGCTATCATCTTTTGTCCAATTTAGCTCTATTTTCTGCAAAATTCACAAAAGTACGCAGTATCACAAGGGAAACCAAGTAAATCACACTAAATATGCGTGCAAATGCATCAAATATATATCATTTTAAGCCCTCAAATGCACGTATATTTTACACTCATCAAAATCCCCCAAACTTAAAGCAATGCTCGTCCTCGAGCAAATTTAGAAAAAACAATATAAGGGGTAAAAACGAAAGAACACCCAAGAACACTATAAACATTAAATAGCATTAGACTCCATACTCCAGGAAACCATGTAACTCATCATCAACAAGTCGTTATTCATCATTAATACTCTTTCGGGACTTGATATCGCGACTCACAAGTAAATAGTGTCTCACTCTACTCTCAGAAGTGTATGGTAAATTTGAAATGAGCATGATGGGAGAGCTGACATTCTTCTTAGGACTTCAAGTTAAACAGCTGAAGGATGGAACCTTTATAAGTCAAACAAAGTACACCAGGGATTTAATGAAGAAATTTGGTATGGAAGAGAAGTCTTCTTGTGAAAATACCAATGAATACACCACCAAGATGGATATGGATGCGGATGGTAAGATGTGGATCAAACCGATCTGAGCACTCATTGGATCACCGCTTCTATTTAACAAAGCGGCAAGACATCACTTTTGCAAAGTAGGTGTATGTGCAAGATTTCAATCTGCTCCAAAGGAAAGCCATATATTTCACACTAAGAGAATCATAAGATATTTGAAGGGATGCCAGGAAGTTGGCTTATGGTATCCAAGGAAGGTGGATTCAAGCTAATTGGTTACTCGGACTCGATTATCTTTGGATGTAGAGTTGATGAAAGAGTACTTCTTGTACATGTCAAATTCTTGAAACAGGTTGGTTTCTTCTGTTTAGCAAAAGCAAAACTCAATAGCCACATCCACAAATGAAGCTCGATGCGTGTTGCGGGCAAAATTGTTGCCCCAAGTCTTATAGATGAGACAGCAGCTGAGAGATTATAAAATTGAAGAAAAAGAGATTCCAATTATGTGTGATAACACAAGTGCCATTGCAATCACTCAGAATCCTGTGTTGCATTCAAGAACAAAGCACATCGATGTCAGATATCATTTCATAAGAGATCATATTGAAAAGAAAGACATCACTTTGGAATACATCTCAACTGATAAACAGTTAGCTGACATATTCACAAAGCCATTATGTGAATCAAGATTTGAAGAACTCAAGCATGAGCTAGGGTTAATTGAGTTGAGTTGACACTCAGAAGACTCAATGAGAAGAGATGAAACATGATAAGATGAAAACAGAGCAGATCTTATGAATCAGCCAAGTGAATCAGCCGTATCGGAAGGTCAATCGAGTTAGCTGACAGCTGAGTCACTATACGTATGGAGAGAAGAAGAGTTGAGTCAGCTAAGGAACAAGCTGAATCATTTATGAGCTAAGTGACAAAACGCAGTCGTTTTTAATAAGCGGGAATGTTTTTAAGGATGACGTCAGCGTAATAATGACATGTACAGTCAAAAGCTGCACAACAAGCATATGATTGGATATAAATGCTGCTGCATTAAATGCGAGCAATTAAATGCAAATGAGACGTGCTAAATCTGAGTCGTTGATCTTGATCAATTTTTCAAAAACCAAAAACACGTCCTTTCATAACCCTTATATACCCATTTGTTCAGTTTTCTCTCTCACTTCAAAAATTGTTCATCTCTCCAAAGCAAGAAAGCAAGTATCTTTTCTCTCAAAACCCTACCTATCTTCAAAGCAAGTTCGTCAAGTTTCGATCGGTAAAAACTCATAAAAATGTCATCAACCTATGATTTCACTAAGCTAGGCAAGAAAATCCACACCGGTTCAACAGTGGATTTCGAAGGGATGATTAAACATGGTTCCGATGAAACCCTTGTGAAGAAGATTGCTGATAAAATCGAGAAATCCGGACTGAAACCCTTTTTCACGATGTAGTTTCAGATGATTAATATGGACTGAAATCCGGGGCTTTGTTGTAGAGTATTTCATATGGAGATTTCTAATGCAACAAACAACTGGGAAGTCTGTTGATTAGATATGTGGCAGTGAGGGCAGCAAATGGCCAAAAATCAATTGGAAGGTTTGACTGAAAAAGAAGTGCCCTTGCTGTGTTTAATAGGTGTCTGTGTTTCCGTTCTACAACTCCATTTTGTTGTGGAGTGTAGGTACAAGATCTCTGGTGAACAATACCATGAGAAAGGAACAAGGATTGACAAATGTTGCCAAGAAATTCAGCATTATCTGTTCGAATGGTCTTTATATTTGTGTGAAATTGAGTTTTTATCAGCAAAATGAACTTTTCAAGAAACTTTGGAACTTGACTCTTGTGTGTCATGAGGTATGTCCAAGTTCCCCGACTATGATCATCAACAATAGTTAACATATAGGGAGTCTTACAGAATTTTGTTCCCATATGATAGGGTCCCCAAATGTCAACATGCACAACATCAAACAATACATTAGCATGGGAATCACTCAAAGGAAAAGGTTGTCTATGTTGCTTGGAAAGATGACAAGTATCACAGTTTATCAACAAAGATTTATTTTCGTGGAGTACACAAAGACCTCAGAAATGGTATATGTTCAAGTGTACTATATGAGGCATGCCCCAATTTTTGATGCCAAGAAGTTAGTGTACTATTACAGGGAAAAGTAGCACTATCAGAGTTACAGGGAAATGAAGTGATGAGCTGAGTACAAGAAGCTGAAGCTGGAACGGATGGAATTTGAAGAATGTACAGTCTGCCCATTGCCTTCCCAATAGCAAGCACCTTATCAGTCTTCAGGTCATGTATCAAGCAAAATGTGGGAAAAAAACACATTTACATTGAGAAGTTTGAGACAACTGTGCAACAGATAAGAGATTATACTTGAAAGTAGGAACCAACAGAACATCTTTAAGAGTGAGAGTGTTAGTGAGGATGGCATCTCCTGTGTGTGTAATAGCTTTTTGTGTTCCATCTGGAAGAAAAACAGTGATATGTGTGTGCACAGGTGTAAGGTGTATCAAAGAAGTAGAGTTAGTGCACATATGTCGACTGGCCCCAGTGTCAATGATCCATGAACCACTGTCTACCCCTTCAAAACTGCTCAATGCAAAATGAGATGATTTAAAATCACAGATACCTGTATAGTCAGCAAAATGTGCAAAGTTAACCTCATTCTCTGCTTTTCCAGCACCAAGAGACTCCATATACTTAGCAATTTCCTTATGAATAAGCCCTGCAATGTCAGGCATTTTAGGCCCCTCAGTTACTGCATGCATGGGTTCTTCTTTGGCTATATCAACAGCATTAGCAACCGGTCTTCCTCTTACTTCCCTAGGCTTCTTAAACCACTCAGGATAACCATGGATCTTAAAGCAATCTTGTATCTCATGCCCTGGCATTTGGTAATGCACACATGTCAATTTTGCCTTCTCCTCTTTGGTGAGAAACCTTCTTCCATTAGATCTCCCCTACCACCGCTGCCATGAGCCAAGATAGGTACACCTCTACCAAATCCACCTCTCGTTCGCAGCAGTGCATTTGCCATCATGACAAAGACCTTCCGGACCATCCGGAAAGAATTCTTTGGACACTTCTCTGTCTCTCAACTCTAAGTATCATGGAATAAGCCTTATTAACAGGAGGCAAAGGCTCAATGAGTAAGATCTGGTTTCGAACAGTGTCATAAGCTTCATTCAGTCCCATTAAGAACTGCATGAGCTTAACTGTAGCATCAATCTCTTGTAATTCCTTCTTAAGCACCACAAGTACATACTTGCGCAAGGAAATCAATATACTATACTCATCCCACAACCTCTTCAATTTAGTGAAATAAGCGAAAGAATGGACATATTACCTTGAGATATACTAGTTATTTCCCTCTCGTAATTGATATAAGCGAGGGCCATTACTCTCACCATATCGTTGTGCCAATTCCTCCCAAAGTTCCTTAGCATTATTAGCATAAATGAAACCTTCAACAATGTCTTGAGAGATCTATCCAGCTCGTAACCATAAAATCAACCTTCCTCCAGTCATCCAGAGTAGGATCATCATCCTCAGGCATTTCAATTTCACCATTTATAAATCTGTTTCGATTTAGCTCCAAGAGCTAACAACATCGATCTACGCCACGGAATGTAATTCATACCTGTCAGCGGATTAGAAATAAGGATCATCCCAGGGTGATCCGATTCGTGTAACGCAAGTGGACCATTTTCTTTCGGAACATTTTCCTTCGCTGCAACTTGATTCGCGAGCACCTGGTTTTGCTGATCTTCGCGATTTCCAGCAGGAATAATATTCCAGGGGACAGATCGAGACTTATTCATGATTGAAATTTCAGAGACCTCGCTCTAGATACCATGTTAAATTCGGGGGGACTTGGTACGGTCCCACACATGAAGCGTACCCAATATGGGAGAGAGCCCAAGCCCACCAAGTGAGGTTCCATCCTAAAACCAATTGGTAATAGGAGGAGTAGCTCACTTAGCTTATAAATTGGATTCTCTTCTCTTAATTAATCAATGTGGGACAACTCACAAGTGACATATCTCAACACGCCCCCTCACTTGTGAGTCCTTTGTCAATTCATTTATCATTTAATTATCATCACGGGATCCACCATGCTCAATCACATCATGTGATACGGCCTACCTCGGGCCGAGCATGGGCCTGCTCTGATACCATGTTAAATTTGGGGGGACTTGGTACGGTCCCACACATGAAGCGTACCCAATATGGGAGAGAGCCCAAGCCCACCAAGTGAGGTTCCATCCTAAAACCAATTGGTAATAGGAGGAGTAGCTCACTTAGCTTATAAATTGGATTATCTTCTCTTAATTAATCAATGTGGGACAACTCACAAGTGACATATCTCAACAACCAAGATGATGCTTTTGTAACAAGAACACAACGAGCACAACAATATATCTTATGTCTATACAATTCTGTCCATTTTATTCTGTTAGCCTATAAAATTATACTTTTATTTGAGAATTACTTTTCCAACAATCACATGTGGAAAAGCTATCACTGTTGTTCTTTATGATCTATCACTCTCTACTTCAACATCTCACAGAAAAGAAATCAACCATACACTCATCAAAACAAACCCTTGAAAGATGTAATTCACATATCATTGCTTAAAGGAAAGTTAAAAAGAAAAAAGAAAAAGAAAAAAGAAAAGAAATGCTATAAGCATATTCAGCTCCATGTGTAATGATTTATTTTTCTCTAAAATAATTGGCCATGCTAGTTTATGTTCTATTGAGTGATGGTTAATCACAGTTAAATATGTCCATGTGTAATGATTTGTTTTCATTAAAAGTGATGAACAAATCCAAATGAAATTGAACTATATATATAGGCATTCCATATCATCTCATGATTCTGCTTGTAATTCTCTAGTTTTTCACAAGGTTTTAATTTCCTGCAAAATCCATTGTCCATTAATTCACTCAGTGAGCAGAAGAAATGCAGTCGGAAAGGCTCAAAATTTCAAGAAATTTTACTATTGATAAAGTGAAGAGTTGAATGCATTATTACTACTGGGAAAAGTGAAGAGCAGAAGCAATGCAGTCGGAAAGGCTCAAAATTTCGGTTTAACCGAAACACCAAACAAAAAAACGAAAATAAATTCGGTTTTGGCCAGATCGAACCGGCTAATACGGTTCGGTTTTCGGTTTTGTATTTCGACCAACCGAATTTTCGGTTAACCGAAATTTCAGTTCGGTTCGGTTTCGGTTTGACCGAATGAACACCCCTACTTCCCAATGCGCTAGAAAGATTTATCCAATGGTATCAAAACGCTACAACAATAGAAACAGATAGAATGTGATCTTTTACCAACCTTTTAGTATAAGTATTTCAATTGAGAAAAACCAATTAACAAATTCTCAACCAATCAACAAAAACGCCCAAAACCATAACAATCTGAATTTTTCTTTTTTTTTTATGCAACTAAATCAGTCCATTAAAAGCATAACTCATTTACAAAGTTACAAGTCATGAAAGAGCATAATTCTCTCCTAAACTCCTAAAGAAACACAAATCCTAACTTATGAAAACCCACCCACCCCCTACTAAGCCGTTCATCTCTTTCTCGATTCGATCATAACAGTCGAAAGCCATTGAACCATTGATTCGATCATAGCAGATGTTTTTTCCGACTGTGAATCGAAGGACCATTGATTGAACTCGATGTAAACATAACAATCTGAATTGCGAGCTAAAAGTTTAAAAAATAATAATTAATCAAACAAATTCAATTCATATATGCAATAAAAACAAATTGATGTTGTAGAGTATGCCTTCGTACCTGATCTCACTCTTCGAAGTCAAGCTTATCAAGCTGCCGATGTACGAGTCCGCCGATGTGTTTCTCGAGAAATTGGGGTTTCTGGTGATTGGCGCCGAAGAGGAGTTGGCCGCCGATGGACGCCTGAGCGGTGATTTCAGGGTATCGCGAAGTGGTTTGCAGATGGCGCGATAGAGAGACGGAGATGTGATAATTTTGAGAAGCAAAAGACACAGCAAATCGCTAAGGGGCTGCGATATTCTTCTTTCTGAAAGCGTTTCTCTTTTCGAAGCTAGATTGCAGAGATAAGTTATCATTGTACTAAGATAAGTTGATATATTAAAGTAGCAACTTCTATAAGTAAAATACACTAAGACTACAAGATTTGGCATCCTGGTGTGGTTTGGTATATTGGTGGTGGTTCTATTTTTGTATGATGTCGTGGATTCAACCTTCCACTACAACAAAAGGTTAAAAGCGCGCGATTGGATATATTTTTATTTTGAAAATTTTTATTTTACTATAGAATAGTGGTAAAAATATTTAGAAGAAAAAAGATGAAGATGAAAAAAGATGGACGGGCAGGTCGACCAGTCCTGTCCCATATTAAATGAATTTAAATAGAAAAAATAAAGAAAATGGAAATAAATATTTATTTTTAATATATTTATAAAATATTCTTTACAAAAATTATTATTGCAATACACTATGAGAACGCAGTGGGGATAACTAAAACAGTAAATGCACTTCTATATAGATGATAGATTAAACAAGATAATATAGTGCCTTGTTCAAACCAAAATAGGCATGGACGTATTTATATAATATAATTAAAACATAATTAGTTTTATTAAAACCGGTAAAATCAGCAGTTGAACTGATCCCATCAGTTGAACCGCTTACCGATGGCTTGGTCGGATTGATGGCATGTACAATATTTAAATAAACCGCTAACAAGAATATTAAACAATTACAAAAAACTACCCCTCAAGATTGGGTTAATCACACAAAAAAAAAAAAAAAAAACAGACATGTTTCAAAATTACAAAAAATCTCTTGGGTTAACATATTTCTCATGGTTATTTGTTAAATACAATATCATTAAAAAAAAGATGTTAGATTTTATTTTCAACATAAGATCTTATTTCAACAACCTCATTAAATATTAAATATTTCAATTAGACAAGTACTAACATCTTATAAGCTACAACATTTTTTCTTATCCAAACACTTCAACCACTTATTTTTAAAATAAGATCTAACATCTTGTAAGCTCTAAAAATATCTTATAAGATGTAGGAGCTTATGTTTTAAATAAGCTTAGCTATAATTTTTAGGCTTAACTTGAGTCATTTGAATTCTTGTATATATATGAATAGTCAAAGTATTTCTAAGTAAATATAAGGGACAATTGCAAAAAACTACCCCTCGGGATTGGGTTAATTGCAAAAAAAATAAAAATTAAAGATAGACATGTTTCAAAATTACAAAAATTCTCTTGAGGTTTGATTATGTATAGGCCTGCAATCGAACCGAATCGAGTCGAGCTTTTGAGTGTTTGAGTTTGACTCATTTATTATCGAGTCAAACTCGAGCCTGAATTTATCGAACATGTTGATGGCTCACGAACTTTTTCGAGCCTAAACGAGCTTAGTAAATATTAATTAAAAATTAAAATATTCGTCAATATTACAAAAAATAAAATTATTTATATTTAAAATTCACAATATATTTATTAAAACTTATAATTTTATTCAAAAAAATTAATTTTATTGAAATATTTTATATTATCTTAAGCAAAAATATGAAAAATTAAAATTAAAATCAAATTATTAGTTTAATTTATACGAACTTACTATCGAGCCTATTCACGAACTTACTAACGAGCTTGTTCACGAACTAACGAACCGAATGTCTCAAAGTTTGAGTTTGGTTCGTTTATTTTAACGAGCCTCATTAAACGAATTTGAACGAGCTCATTAAATCAAACTAAACCTATGCATTTCTTAAATTTTAAAAAGAAATTAAGGAAGAACCCTAATAAAATATAATAGGCTTAATGAAGATAATAAAACTCTAAACAATATTATCTAAAAAAAACTCTGAACAATATAAATCGAAATTGATTAAAGTTATTTGGGGAAAGGGAAAAGGAAAAGAGGATTTGCCAAGAGATAGAACCCTCAACCTCAATGACAAAAGTAGGTCCCAAGGGGTGTGAGTGTAAGGTTTAGAAGGGGGGGTTGAATAAACCTTACCAACTTTTCGATTTAGTCCTTTTAAATATTCAGAATTAATACTTCACAGCTGAGTCCTTGATGGACAGCTAAGTTAGTTAATCAACAGAGTTAGTTACTCAACAGATTCGATCGAAATTTGTTGATAGAATAACTCAATTTTTTAACTAAAGACTTAACTCGACTGTGATTTATTTTTAGCGGAAGACTTTACACCCTTAAATTTGGTTTAGTACTCAGAGATTATCAAGTGGATAGCAAATTTATCACCAGAGTTAAATAAATAAGATGCAGGAATTAAAGTGCTGAAATGTAAATGACACGATAAGTCTTTATAGAGGTTCGAAGATGGGGTAATTCTTCTACTCCTCTCTTATCCAACTCATGGAGGAATCCACTAGGTATTGATCGAGATACGTGTGGTAACATCCCGGATACAAGTCTTAATCACACAAAGTGACTTGATCCTTTGGGACTCGATCTGGATATGCCTTGTCACGCACCGCTTCTCGTGCGACTCGAACTTCTTCACAGGCGGTAGCTTGCGCTTTGCTACTACAGCCCACTTGCTCAAGCTCTTTGGATTTGATCACGAAGCCCTCCAAAAACTTGAGACTTGTTCGACCTTGAACCTTTCTACAATCCTCCGTGGAATGTAGACCACTTGATTCTTCAACAATTTCCTCTTCAACTGATTGAAGTTATCTTTCCTTCACAAGTGAGTGTTGGATTGATTTTCTTCGTAGTTTAGGCTTGAGGATTAATCTTGAATGATTTGAGAATATCTTAGGTTACAGTTCAAATGTTTGCTTAAATGTTCGTGGTTCAGGTAACCTTCTCTCAGAGTCATTCCTCAGCCTTTATAGTGATCTTTCAAAAATCTGCCCGTTGAAGAGATAGGCTTATTTTTGAAAGTCACTTGTGGTCGTTGGCTTGTCTTGTTGCGATCCTTGAATTGCCACTTCCTCGTATGAATTGTTCTTGACTTTTTCGAGTTCGACATGGTGCAGTGCTTCCCATTGGTTTATTCCTTTTGCACGCTTCGGGGTGAGCACTTCGAGAAAGGTAGTATAGAGGTATTACTTGTTTAAGTAATTCCCTTGATTTACGGCAACGGATCTCTTCCAGATTATCTCGACTTGACCGCATTTCCTTGCTTTCCCCAGGTGACTTAGAGTCGACTTCCAATCATTGGATGACTCTTCTTGTCACTTCAACTTGAGACTTGGCTATCTTGAGTTGACTTGACCGATACTCTACTCGGCTATTCCTTCAATTGAGTTCCGTCTTCTCTTCTTTGCCATACTCAAATTGTCTTGCAAAATGAGTCTTCCTTCTAGTCTCCGGTTGTCTTCTTGCATGTTTAGGCATAGTGACTTAACTCGGCTTGACCACCCTATTTATTTATTACAATGCGGTTTACAACGAAAATGGGGTGCCAACTTCCTATTCTAAGTTTTACATGGCATTCATCAAAATCTAAACAATAAATTTCCCAACAATTTCCCCCTTTTTTGATGATGCCAAAACTTAAAACATTCAAAATGTAAATAGCAAAGATACATACGATAGTGCATTCACGAGAGAATGTATGCGTAGAATCAATCCTTTTATTGATCATAACATTCTTGTCCTTTACACAATCACATACAAAGTGTATCGAGCAAAAATAGAGAATTCTGATTTATTACGGAAAGACTTACATAAAATGTATTTACATAGTAAAATACATGAAGGGGTGGACAACAACACTTCATCTCCTTCGCTTCCTCCTTCTTTCTTCTTCTTCTTCTGTCATCTTCCTCGGTCTTCTTTTTTTTTCTCATCGTCACCGATTTCTTCTTCTTTTCATACGCCTTCCGGCAGCTTCATCTCTTCTTATTCTCTCTTGTCTCTCCTCCCATAGTTGAGTTTGTCTTTTATTTTCTTCTTCAATTCTTTTCACATACTCGGATTGTTCTTAGCCACTTGCGTTATTGGCTACTTCGTCAAAACTCAGCCAAGAGATCCCTCCTTTCTTGCCGGATCTATGTACTCAATGTTTTTGGGCGGAGGTCTGGTGCGAAACCTCTTCCTCCACCACTTTGCTTGTTCCTCTACCTCTTCCTCTCGGGCGTGTATTGTCTTCGAGGTCTTCTTCTTCCTAGGCCGAGTGACTAGCGGAGTGACCAAAGCAGAGTGCGTCGGTAGTCTGGCACGCTGTTAGCTTCTTCACATAGTGTGAGACCCTTTTCCTAGTACAAATCCCGGCTTGAGCCATGGACATGTTTGCGAAGTATCCTTCGAGATGCGGCGTTTTAAATTCATCAACGATCTTGGCTCGATTCCCGCATCCGAGATGGCATAAGTGTCTCTGTCTCTTTGGAATGCCTCCATGTTGTTTCAAAATATCCATAACTCGGGCATTCATCCTTCCTTCCACTTCCTCCATCCCTGCTTCAATCAAGTCTTTCTCTTGTCGGCCATAGGTACAACAGTGTGTTGGAGTGGCGAGTCATCGGGAGTTTGCTGATAATATCAGCTGTGACAAGACCTTGTTTGGGGGTTTTTGCAATCATCAAGGTTACATCTCTCGATCCTTCCCCCTCAACAGACTTCCCTTTCTTTTCTCTTGAAACTTCCTCAGCTGTCTTTCCCTTCACAGCTGCTCCCTCCTTCTCAACTTCAGATCTCTTCAGCGCTTTTAGGTATTCCTCTTCCCCTTTTTTGGCATCATCAAAGGAGAGAGGAACCCCTGGAAACAAACTAGCGAGTAGGAATTCGAGTCTGCTGATAGCTAAGTTCTGCTTCGAGTCTGCTGCGGAGTATGCGGCACGAAACTCAGAGCGAGTAGCGTTGGATTCAGCTGTAATTAACTTCATCTCAGCCATGAGAAGGCTGAATTTTCGATCCATGTTTTCTTCCATACGTAGGAGCTCATTCTTATTTTGCTCACGCAGCAGCTTTATCTCAGCAGTGTGAGATTCATGCATGTGCTCAATGTGTTCTCTCAATTTTGTCTTTGCATCAGCATTCTCATTTCGCCATACCAACGAACTTGTTGAACAATGTTACGAAATATCTAGCTTGTTCCACGCGCATTGTTTCTTCTTTGTTGCCACCACTCCGGATTCGACTATTATGCCTCTCAAGTCGGCCAGTAAGGTTGGCATCTCTCATTATCGATCTCATGTCCATCGAGGCCTGGTGCCTCTCCATCCGTTCAATTTCGATAAATAATGCTTTGAACACCTCCCGAACTTCGATTGTTCCTCTCATTGCGGTGACGGCCAAGCGGCGTCAAAATCATAGTCACCGAACGATGGTATCTCGATGGAATGACAGGATCAGTGCGTGGAAGAAGCGAGATCTCTCTCGACTCTTGAGGAGGTCGGGTACCTCCGAGAGAAGGGAAATGATTCTACAAAGGGATCATCACGAGCAAATCGGAATATGTTCAATGATGAGTGGTGCTCGTGAAGTTCCTTGTGGAGTCGAACTCCGCTTTGCGGCTTGGGGAGCTGCGCGATGGACTCTTTAAGCTGGGTCTGTTGTGAAGTTGACCCGACTTTTTGCCGAGCCTCACTGCCTCAACAGCCGTTGATCTCACAACATCCTCCGACCTTGCTGCGGTGGAGGGAGTTTCCCCCTCACCGGCACACCACCGAGTGACTTGGATTGGGGTCACTCGTCTCCAAACTCCCGGTTGTTCCCATTGAGTATTCAGTAGTTGGGGCGGTGGTAAGACACCTTCATTAGGGGTTGGCTCGACCGGGGTCCCCACTATCCCGGTTTCATCGCCCGTTCCTTTAGTTCCTTCTTCCGAGTGAGCCGAGGAGGTGGTGGCGGCAACAACAATTTGCAATATGTTGCACCACTCCCATTGGGTCTATCTCGATTGTGTTTTGGAGGGCTCTCCGGTCCCTCCATCATCCTTTGCTCATGAAGGATTACGGATTCTCGCATTGCTTGCTGCGCATTTGCAATTCTTCAGAGCGGCGGCGGGGTCCGATCCTCATCACTTTCGATAGGGCGTAAAAGTGAAGATGTGTATGTTACGTAGTGTGCGTGATAGGGGCGAGATCTTTGGCCTTCTCACGTGCCTCATCCTCACTTTTAGCCCATTCATTTTCTTTTTCGAATTTCCGGTATATTTATGCAATTATCCTCGTCAAGGGCTTGCGACGCTTTGTGTCCACCTCAAGAAATCTGAAGAGTTCTTCTTCCTCAGCAACGAACTCTGGATATTGAAACTGCACTCTGGATAGGCTCAACTTCCATTTTCTCCACTCTCGCAGACGATTTTGGATGTCTGGATACAATGGAGAGTGCATGATTACATTGTCTTCATCATCCTCTTGCTGGCCCTCATTTCCAGGTATTGAAGGTAGCAGACTTTGTTGCTCGACACCTTCAGCAGCCTCTTTTACAGGTGGAGAAACAACCCTGTCAACAGGTGACTCGGTTGTCTCATCCATTCTTTGTTCCTCAGTTGTTCTGACTACAGCTGGGTCTGCAAGTTGCCTCTGCTAATCAGCCTCAGCAGACTTGGCCGTTTCATCAATCACTTCTGGAGACTCTACTTCTCCAGCAGTCTCGGGTATCTTCTCCAGTTGAGTGGCTGACTCAGTCGGCTTCTCAAGCTCGGAACGCTTGAAAATTCTTCTCCTTCTTCTTGTTTGAACCGAGGGATTTCTGGTTCGACAAGGTTTCTTCCGAGTCTTGGGCGGGGGGCGTCTTTGTTGTTTTCTTACGAGGAGTCGGCCGTCTTAGCTTATCGTTCTCCTCTTCTTAATGACCGGAGAAGGTATTTGGGATTTCTTCTCTGCACAAGGCTGTAGGGGCGGGAGACACGGCTGCGGGGGCGGGTGACTCGGCTGCGGGCGGGAGCGATTTGTTTTTCTTTCTGCAGGGCATCGCTTCTTAGCAGCATGCGAGGGGCAGGGCCTTTCTTCTTTGGTGGAGAGGAGACAGCGTTGTATCTTCAGGGTCAACTGATTCCCCTTCACTCGTGACGCTCTCTTAGCTTAGTAGCTCTCTTCTCGTGCGCCGAGAGGTTTGATCTCGAACATCCTCTTGTTTACATGGAACGCCTTTCCATGTTGAAGAGGGACTCCTTTTACCTCCATCAGCCGGCCAATCACCAGACCGTATCCCAGGGATCCTCCAAATGCTCCATTCTCCTTGAAGGATTTGTTCCCTACATTCTGGCAGAGTCTGCTGTAAACAAACTCAGCCCAGTTCACTTTCTTTTCTTCAATGATCGCAGCCATTACGATCAATTTTGCTTTGGACAGTTGGTCAAAGCTGCCAAATTTGATGTCTATGCATTTGGCAACGATGTCCAACAATTTGTGGTAGCCCTCCTTCAGTAGCCTCTTGTTAGCTGTGTAGACTATCTTTTCAGCATAGTCGGTCTTGGCTACTTCCTTCCAAGCAGCAGCCAAGTCAACATTAGCTTCATTGATTTCTGGTGCTCCTTCCGCCGGTAATGAGCAGTGTTCTGCCAAATCCTTGGCAGTGATGATGAACTCCTTCCCGTGAACAGAGGATTTGATCCCCTCATCGTGAATCTCAGCATTCACGTAGAACTGTGCGACCTCTTCCACATAGGTCATCGGAAAGTGCATCGTCAGAAATGGTTTTAGCCCAGTCGTTTCGAGTTTTTCAGCGATCTTCTTTATGAGGGCGTCATCGGACCCCTGTTTGACAATACCCTCAAAATCCACAGTAGACCCGGTGTGGATTTGCTTTCCTAGCTTGACAGAATCGTGAGTAGATGCCATTTTTCAGTATTTCACCGAATGAAACTTAGAAGATGATTTGAAGATTGATAGGGTTTTTGAGAGAGTTTTTGCCTTTGCTTTTGAGAGAGAAAATTGAACAGTTTTTGGTAATGTGTGAGAGAAACGGACAAAAATGGTTTAAGTATGGTTCATGAAAGGACGTGCGGGTGGTTTTTGAAATGTGATCGAAATCAATGGCTTAGATTTTGCACGACGATTAGCATTTAATGTCTCTTATTTAATGCGGCAGCATTTATATCCAATCGTAAGCTTGGTGTGCAGCTTTTGCCTGTACACGTCATAATTATGCTGACATCATTCTTAAAAACATTCCCGCTTAGTAAAAATGACTGTGTTTTTGTCCCTTTGCGCATAAATGACTCAGCTTATCCCTTAGCTGATTTAACTCTTCTTCTCACAGTTCTCCTAGTGACTCAGCTGTCAGCTAACTCGGTACAACTGTCTTTCCGATATGGCTGATTCACTTAGCTGATTTGAGAGTTCAGCTCTTTTTCCCTTTTCGTGTTTCATTTCTTTTCTTTGAGTCTTCTGAGTGTCAGCTCAGCTCAATTAACCCTAACTCATGTTTGAGTTCTTCAAATCTTGACTCACATAATGGTTTTGTGAATATGTCAGCCAACTGTTTATCAGTTGAAATATATTCCAAGGTGATGTCCTTCTTTTCAACATGATCTCTTATGAAGTGATATCTGACATCGATATGCTTTGTTCTTGAGTGCAACACAGGATTTTGAGTGATTGCAATTGCACTTGTGTTATCACACATGATTGGAATTTCCTTTTCTTCAACTTCATAGTCTCTCAGCTGCTGTCTCATCCATAGGACTTGGGCACAACAGCTGCCCGCAGCTATGTATTCTGCTTCAGCTGTAGAGGTGGCTATTGAATTTTGCTTTTTGCTAAACCAGGAAATTAGCCTGTTTCCAAGCATTTGACATGTGCCTGAGGTGCTCTTCCTGTCAACTCTACATCCAGCATAGTCAGAGTCTGAATAGCCAATTAGCTTGAATCCACCTTCCTTTGGATACCATAAGCCAACTTCTTGGCTTCCTTTCAAATATCTCAAGATTCTCTTGGCTGCAGTCATGTGGCTTTCTTTTGGAGCAGATTGAAATCTTGCACATACACCTACAGCAAAGGTGATGTCTGGCCTGCTTGCTGTGAGATAAAGCAATGATCCAATAAGTGCTCTGTATCTTGTTTGATCTACACAGGCTTGC